>OZ007496.1:102776849-103290074 GCA_963931805.1 Microdon myrmicae
ATGCGCTTCACGAGATAATGTGACGGATCGCACCAGTTGTGTTAGAACTCGTTCCGTTACAGAGCGGGAAAGCTGTGGAAATCCCTTGCGGCGCGAGTGTTCCCCGAGCGTAACAACCTGCAACTGTTCAAAAATAATGGCAACGGTTACTTGGTGGCATCTCGGGGCGCCCACTCGGCACTATAGGTTCGCCTCTCCCGAGAGAATTATATTTAAAAAAAAAACCCAATCCACTCGTTTGCTGATGAGTGCACGTTGAGTCCCTCATACTCATACGAATATTCCTGAGCAAACTCTTCGAATGTCATTACCAATCAGCAGGATAAGTTTAATACATGGAATTCCGACCTCAACAAGATATATCAATGGGAATTATCTCAGTGTTGTCTCTTCGAAAATTGCACTACACGATAATATACGATAGGATGCAAAAACGGGCAATGAAACTTATTGGGGACTCAGCGATAAGTTGATCAATTCCGTCGTTAGAACATAGTCACAACGTATCAAGCCAGTTTCTTTTTTATAGGTATTATCACGGTCGTTGTTCAAGTGAACTTGCTGAATGTGTTCCGCCTCTTCCGAGATTTTCTCGCGATACCCGTTAACCTGAGAATGCGAATCAATTCACGTTGAAAGCCAACTTCAGGGTCACAAATAAACATACAGAGTCATTCTTTAGCCGAACCACACGAATGTAGAATGCTCTAACGGATCATGTGTTTCCTCTTCTTTTTACTGTCCAGGCATTGAAGGCCAATGTACATCGATACCTCCTTTCCCTATCCACTTCCTCTCATTCCGCTCGCACTGTGCTCTGATATTTGAGGGTGCTCCAAAATCCCCTTTGGTGCGGGCGTTTGTGTAAAATAAAACTAGAGGTTCGAGCACAAACAATACACACATTGTAATCGGCGCCGTGTGATTCTTAGCGGGCTGACCGCCATCTCGATGACACACAGGCGCGAGTATAAAGTATCATAAGGCAATGATAAAGAAATGGAGATGGATTTTTCTCGGTCGCAGATACTTACAACACACTAGAACATGTGTAAATCAACCATGGACAAGTTTTATTATCTACGATCTTGTTTACAAGATGAAGTGACGCTATACTATCCAGGTATTTAAAGCTAATATAAACTCAATCAGTTCGAAGCTCTTCTAGAATACCTTCTTTTTACAAAGAAAAAAAAATTGAAGACATCTTAGACGCTAATATACAATATCAACACACATACAAGAGTACATATTGGATTAGGGCATCCTGTTGACCAATGGAATGACATTTCAGTTTATTGTGTGGCATCTAAACTGGATGGGAAGTGTGGGAAAAACAATCGTTGGTAAGAAATTACCAAAACAATTGTTCAACTACTTATTGAACTTATTAATACCAAGTGAGAAGTCTCTCATTTACAAACCAATACCAATCTAATTCAAAAAACAACTTACGTTTTACAAATGTACACCTTCTAATTGCAAAGCAAATGTAATAACAAATATATTTTAATTCACTTTGACAAGTATAACGAATATACGTCCTCTAAATCTAATAACACGCTTGATACTGCAACGGATTGTGGTTTTCAAGTCAGTAATACAAATGAAATATTATTGGCAACTGTGTAAATTAATTTAGTAACCAAACAGTAGTTGGATACTACTTGACATGAGGCAAGTTTGGATAATTATAGAACAGATTGCGGTTCTCTAGTAATACTTTATGAGAGAATATGCAAAATTAAATCATATGTTGTTGTAAAACGAGACGAATTTACAATATTTTATAGTTTTTAAAAATACGCGTGACACAGCAAAGGTTTGCATGGTATTTGATGGCTCTGGAAAATCAAGTAGACTATTCTCCAACACTACATATTTGTCTACTTATTTGATCCCGAATTCATTAATTTCTATTAATTGCAATTATTAAAAAAACAACATTTTCAAGTATGAGATTAATGAAATCGATCGGAAGTATCAAAAAGGACTTTAGAGGGAACAGTCTAATGAACCTAACAATTCTTAAGATGGAAACTATTATGTACCATATCTAGCCACTCGATGTTTGGACAAGCTCGCTGATTATGTAAAACTTTAGCGGCAAAAATTGTTACACACAAACATTGCATCTCCCCAATTACTTATTCATTGGGGCCGCCCCCTGGAATTGTAAGATTCAATAAACGTGAATTTCCCCGTTGATGATTAATTCGTGTTTAATAAATAGTTCAAATTATTTAAAGGAGCCTGTACAAATACATAAAACCCGAAATGCATAAACAGGCTGTTGCACCATGTGGAAGCCAATTGTTCAACGCCCTACACACAAATGTTATGATCTCATAAACATTGCAATAAAATTATTTCTTCGTAAAGAAGTATAAAAAAACGATGTTCAAGCACAAGCAAATTCATAAAGCCACATGGATATCACCCGACGGCGTAACGCGTAACCAAATAGACCTAAGATCATATAGAGGAGCAGATTGCGACTCCTATCATCTTGTAGTGATGGGCAAAATCAGGAGTCGCCTCGCAGCAATCCCACATGGGCAGTCGCGGGAGACGAGCAAAAAGTTCGACACTGATAAACTGCAAGACTTGCGCAAAAGGGCTGAATATCAAGACGAACTAACGAATAGATTTAGCATTCTAGAGAATGGGAGCAGTGAGGAAGAGGAAGCTAATAGTGTGGACACTAAATGGACATCGATCAGAGACACAATCAAACTAACAGCCCAAAAGGTATTAGGGTTTAAGAAAACAATTAATTCCAAACCTTGGTTTGACGATGAGTGCAGGGCGAAGATCAAAGAACGAAAACGTCTCAGAGCAATCCACTTAGAAAGATATGATGAAATCAAAGCAGAAAGATACGCGGTGATTCGGAGAGAGACAATGAGACTCTTCAAACGCAAAAAACGCGAATGGGAGAAGACTCGGATCGAAAAAATCCTAGAAAATTCTAGAGCAAAGAACATCAGAGGTATGTATGCCGGCATAAATTCAATTAGAAATGGCTACCGAGGGAGAGTCAAAATGATTCGAGACGCAAACGGTTGTCTGGTCACAGAAATAAACTATATCGTGACAAGATGGAAGCCGAGCCACAGATCCCAGAGCCGTCTCCCAACGAAGTTATAGACGCAATAAATCGATCGAAAAACAACAAAGCTCCCGGAGTCGACTGCATACCGGCAGAGCTTGTGAAGCATGGAGGAGAGGCAACCGCTCGAAAGATCCACCACCTCATCCAAAGAATATGGGATGAGGGAGTCACTCCGGAAGAATGGAAAACCTCAATAGTCGTTCCCATTTTCAAAAAAGGCGACAGATCCGACTGCAAAAACTACAGAGGAATATCATTGCTTCCAACCGCATACCGTACGAACAAGAGATACTGGGAGACTACCAATGTGGATTCCGTAGGAAACGGTCAACAAGCGACCAAATGTTCACAATAAAACAACTGCTGGAAAAGAAGTGGGAATATGGAGAGACGGTTCACCAACTGTTCGTTGACTTCAAAAAAGCCTACGACTCAGTCGCAAGGCAAAGACTCCACTATATTGTAGTTGAGCTGGAAATCTCGAAAAAATATGCCGCCGTCATTCAAATTTGCATGGACGAAAACAAAGGGCGTGTTGGAATAGAAAACCACCTCTCAGAACCATTTGAAATCCGGGAGAGACTAAAACAGGGAGATGGTCTATCACCGTGTCTTTTTAACCTTGTGCTCGAGTATGTCATCAGAAAGGTACAAGACGACAGCATGACTGGATCATCCCTGAACGGGGTCACACAGGTGCTCGCATATGCGGATGACATCGCCGTTCTGGGCGATAATCTAGAAACTGTTAGTAAAAACAGTGAAATCATCATGCAAGGGCCAGAAGAGCTGGGCCTAGAAATAAATGAAGACAAAACAAACTATTTGATTACGGCGAGACCATGTGACGTCAGGGAACACATATAAACGTCAGAGGTAAGATGTTTTAAAAAGTTAAAGAATTTAAACATCTGACGGCCAGTAACGAAATGTCAAAGGAAATTAACAAAAGACTGTATTCCGGCAACGCTAGTTGGCACGCAGTCAGTATACTGCTGAAATCCAGACTGCTAACACGTAACATAAAGCTCCGGGTCTCACACAACGGGAAGAAATCAAATTCCGCGTATTCGAGAATACAGTTTTGAGGGGTATCCGTGGCGGCTCAATGGAGCACCACCAATTAAACTTCCCATTACCCCATTTTGAGCTCCCACGTAGGGCATATCAAACCTGAAAATAAGTACTTACCTGTTCAAAGTGCAACATAAAACATAATATTTCCTTAGTCTGAATTATCTGCACCTAAAACAGGCAAATCCATAGAGACGGATTGGTCAGATGAACATGCAACCAACAAGTACTGAACCAATCCTTGATACACGTTTCGGTTCGATATCCATGAATTAATCGGCATCCACCACATTAAAAGCAATTTGGTTGCATCAAGTAGCAACCAACATTGCTTGTACTATATCAATGAGATATACTTTCACGCGCCCGCCGCACACATGAAAAATATTGTATCTTACCTTTTGCATACATGCCCACATCCAACGGTCATCCGACCGACAAATACATGGGGGTATCTGGCTGATTACGTGGAGACGCCAACAACAACATGCACACGATCAGCAATCATGCTACACGTAGTCGCTGATCGTGTATACATCCCAACCCTTTACAGGATGACTCGCCCCAGCTGCGAATTATTGTTTATTTAATTTCAAGTTCATGGTTCACATGCTGGGCGACACACCGCATAAACGAAGATGTGATCATCGTGTGTGTGTTAAGTATCAATCCTTTCTTTGAGATACAAATTCAAAAGGGATTATGACCAAATATGGTCATCGAAGCGATGATTGAATATGTGGTATTCTATCGCTTCGATGAACTTCTTCAATCGCGATATTGAATCCGTGAAGGCAGGTTATGCCTCCACGTTAATTAAAATACATCTCTCGTGGGGCGTCCCAAGAGATACCAGCAGACGCGATCCTCGAGTGTTGCGCTGCGTAGTGCGGGTAGTAACATAAACTCTCCAGTTATAATATGCAAACCGTGTTAAGACAACATGACGAATCTTTTGTTCAATTATAATATTCCAACCGTGTTAAGTTTAGTTCTTTAAATCAACTATAACGAACCTTTTCTTCTGTTGAACAATCCATACAGTGTACTAAATTATTTAAACCAAACTATAACAAACCTTTTCCTTTGTGGCAAAAGCAAACAGTACCGAATTACAATGTTTAAAATTTAAGTTATACCGTAACTGTATATCAAAACCAAGCTTACTATATAAATAAAGAAAGACAAAAGAAAAGAAGGAAGTTGAGTTTTAGTGTTCCAAAGTGACACAACTGATGGGGATATGAGTAGAACCGGTGCCAAGGAGGCCACACATACTCTTCTACCCCATATATCTTTGGAGGTCAATATGACGAGGAGGCAGGACAATGGAGGAAACTCCATAACCACGAATTGGAAGAGCTATATCGCAAACCCACAATAGTGAGAGTAATCAAGTCTCGAAGATTAAGATGGGCCGGACACGTGGCGCGAATGGGCAACGATGGGACCGTGTGTAGAATTCTTGACGGTAGATGAACGGGAAAGAGACCGTGGCGGTTCCGCCAAACCCAACGGTTCGCTTACCTTAAAAACCCCCATAACTTCCACCCAACCTCATAGCTTCACTAATGCAATCGTATTAGCATCTTAAATGCTTCACGCATTAAATAGATCAAATCTTTAACCTATAAGTCCCCGTAAAAGAAAACTTACCTTTCTTGCATCTCTTCGCATACAATTCCCCATAAGATTTCTTTTCTACCTTTTCAGGAATCCCAAAACCTATTCGTTACTTTCGGTTGCCAGGCAAATTCCAATTTCGCACCAACACCTGCACCGCAATCTCCACCCAGCATAAACATTTCCTACTACGAGGACATTAATGCTTTCAACGCATTACATGAAAATTCCTGAAAGATTCTGTTCACACATCTAATGCATCATTAGAATTCGCTGGAAAATAATTCGTTGGCATACATGTATTAAAAGTAGGAAAACTATTCCGGCACCGTTGTTTGCCAAGCAATTTTGTTCCTCATGTGCACCCTTATCTTTCCACATGCACGTATCTTGCAGACCTTTTGTCCAAGGGACAAAAGCAATACGTACATCTAGCGTCTAGTGCCATAAAACTGAATTCCTACGCATGTAAACATGCATAATATCCATCCAATGATTTGTTTTCCCACTAACAAACAATCTCCAATTCCTTTCTCTGCCGCAACGAATTTTCCTGCATATACAAATGCAAGCAAGGGATTCGTTTTGGCCACCGACCTAAGATACGATATACAATTCGCATTGTATAAAGTATTGTAATACATTAGCACCTCTTTCGAATGGCTATTCGTATATTTACACAAGGGCATCACTCATCTAAGACTTTTATGATGCCTTCGTCTCATCTTTTCTCTTACCACATTTCTTTGAAGTATCGTCGTCTATTTATTTAGACGCGATGCACTTCATAGACAACGCACTTCTCGATCCCTTTGTCCTTGCCCCCTGCCTGCCTTGTTTTGCCATTGCCTCCGCGCATGAGTAAACAACACAGATCTGAACGATCACACACATACCACCATAATCTCCATTACGAGATCTGGTTCCTATTCCGCCAAGAGGGACTTTACGTTTCTCTGGTGGTAAGTAAATACATATCCTTAGTGGAGAGGATATCTACCACCACACCACAAACTCACCCCAAACGAAGGTTGTATCGCTGAGTCTAATTCCATCCGCCGACTACCATGGTCGTTGCCGCTCCCGCTCTGCGTCGCGCGGCGGAGGAGCGTAGATATACACAGTCGAGTCCCAAAGTGTCTTGAGACGTTATTTTCAAAAGTCATCATTCGTGTTAATTGAAATCGATTTGCGAAATTTCGCTTTGGAAATCAAACCAAAATTAAGTGCTGTTGGAATCGTAGTTTAAGTAAAGTATAAAATTACTAACATATAAAGATAATGACTAATATAACAAAATAAATGCATAAAAATACGTGGATACATCCAAACCGGATGAAAGTGTTAAGCAATAAAAATAAAACAATAAACTAAATCCGTGTGTTTGATTTCCCGGCAGCTGTTCCTGGGTGCAATTATTTTTTTTGTTTTGTGTTGCATTCCTTAGTGCGTGAACAATAGACGATGGGGATGGAAGTGAACGGAGTACCCATGCATGGCACAATACTTCCTTCCCACAAGACCGATCGGACGCCCGCGAGGGAGATGGGAGGACAATGTTAGGTTTGATCTTGAGGAGGTCGGATCGAATGGTCAAACGTGGAAGGACAGTGCACAGAGCAGGGAACGATGGCGCAGTCGAGTCGGTGAGGTCATGAACTTCCGGGTTCCTACAGGCCAATAAATTATAATAATAAATAAGTATAAAAAAAATTGATTTAGAATATTGAATTTCTTTAATCAAATTACTAATCATCATCATCATCGGCACTACAACCGGGAACCGGTCTTGGCCTTATTTTAGCAAGTCCTGAGGCTTGTTAAATTTTCCATAATGATATTTTTTTTTTCTGGGCAAGGTCATTAGTCTTGCGCCAGAAATCAAATTACTAATAATGAGACATAATACATCCTACATGGCATCAAGTCCCAAACACACTAGCAGGGCTGAACGCCCAAAATTCACTCCAAAACAAAAACCATTCACTATTCTACAATGGAACATGAACGGTTATACCAATAACTTTGAGGAATTAAACATTCTAATTAAAGAGTATCATCATCATCATCGGCACTACAACCGGGACTCGGTCTTGGCCTTATTTAGCAAGTCCTGAGGCTTGTTAAATTTTCCATAATGATTTGTTTTTTTCCGGGCAAGGTCATTAGTCTTGCACCAGAGGCTCCCCGACGGGGAATCGAACCCCGGTCTCCCACGTGACAGGCGGGTATACTAACCACTATACTATCGCGGAGCCAATTAAAGAGTATAATCCACATATAATATCACTGCAAGAAACGCATTGTCCAATCAACACCAGACCATTCATCCCTAAATCCTATGTAGGTTACTTCTACAATTCACCTGCAAACACATCACACAAACAAGGTGTAGGATTATTAATCGAGGAAGGTAGATACTTCCCACAAAATCCTCCCCATCATTACAAATATCCAAACTCTCGTTGTAGAACACCTCTAGCATCATCACCATCTGTCTCTAAAAAAGTGTCGACCCCTCCGGCAACCCCAAATTCGTAAAAAGCCGTACCCCCGCAAAAGTCTTGCCCTCCGAGGGCAACTTCGATAAATGACCCAAAACCAAAGGTGGCTCATGTTTCCAACACTATGCAGTGGTCTAGGCCCGCACACCTGTCCCTAAGAGAAAACAGCAACCTGGATTCTTTGCACGGGACGTCAATCTAAAGGACTTCATCGGTGATATGAACCGACTAGGGATTTCCAACTTCAAGGCAATGACCTTAAGCCCATCCCTAAGCAAAATCGTAACCAAGGTTGGGGAGAACTGTTGGGTTATATTAGTCGTTGCACCAGCACGGGTACGGGTTCACTAATATCCCACTGCAGTTCATAACATAAAACACACTTTTCATGAATCTGATTTATATATTTTTATTCTGTTTATAAATGTATGGTGTAAAAGGTTATTCGGTTAACAAGTGGAATAAACCTTAAGTCTTAATTCACTGTATTTTATTAGACACTTTAATAAAACACTAATTGTGACAGCCAATAATAAACGGATCATTTTGGAGAAAGTTGTGCAAATTGTAACAGCGTGGACCCTCAGTGGAACAATTACAATAGTCGAGATTTTGTTTTTATCTTAAGCACACACGCGTATAATTTAATAGGTTTGCATCAAATCACAGGAAACTAGCAAAGATAACACAGCGGTATAACTTATAGAATCACTCCGTACTTAATAACTATTTATCGACTTTTTTTTTCTCTTGTGACTTTTTGTTGCTCTCACCGTTCGACTAGTCAACACCAACCCCGGTTGACAGTCGACTGCTTGAATGGGAAAACTCGACTGCCTGATTCGTGCAGAGTCCATTCTCGGCTAGGGATGAGTTTCTGTTCTCTGAGAGAAAGCGAAGTTACTCTTTTGGTGATCATGGTGAGAGGATCTCTCTGAGTAGGTCCTGGCGAGATTACATTGTTTACCCATGCGGCGAGGTCAGAAAAGGAAATGGGACAAAGGGCATCATAGGAGAAGTGCATGCAGCTGTGTAAATAGGCTGCATGCCATTAGGGACACTGGTGCTAAAAGCAAATTAGATACTTACACAATGGTGATTGTGCATGGTATCTATGCCGGAGAAAAGGGTCGAATTCTTTTGTGTGTATATTTACACGTTGGCGAATTCGGTTTTTGTCGGCTAGACGCGAGATGCGGAAACTGCTTTTGTCGGTTGGACAAAAGGCTGCCGTGAATGTGGATAAGCCAGTAAAATCTGCTGCGCATATGTGTGGCAGGCTACGCTGGCTGAGAGGGGCGCCGATAAGGTTTCCTGATTTATGACGGTTACTTTTAACCGAATTATTTTCAGGAAAATTGGTGTGATGCCTTAATGCATGATACAATGCCCTTGGGGAGGAAATGTTTGCAGGTGACTGCGGGTTGGTGAAGGGGGTTGGAGTTGGAATTGTGGGTGGTTCTTCGCGTATTTTTAAAGAACCCGCACAGATCTACCACACGATTAACGACAACTTCAAGGCCAAGAAGGTGAATTATTACACATTCACCCCGCCCAACAAAAAGTCGAAGATCATTCTTTTAAAACGAGTCGCTGCCTGCTGGGAATAGTACGACATCGTAATTGCCCTTGAGGCAACAATTCCTAACGTCAAATTCACGGGTGTCAACAAACTATGTCCCCCACAACGGTTGGTGAAAATCAGAACGGAAGAATAGAATAGAAGCAAGGTGAACATACGGGATATTCACCTTGCCCCAGGAACCTACATAGATTTGTGGCGACTCTAACAGATACACACACAATTCACAAGCAAAATAGTAAAGAAGCACCGAACGAAAAATCGAATAAGAAAAATACATCAGAACCGTATACCTTAGCATAACAATTCACATCAGTGGAGTATAGTCGAGTTTTAAAATCAAATTCAAAGCACGGTCAGCATCCTGATCGGTAACGCTTAGATTCAATTTTTTCGTGATTCAAACTGTCATAGCGTCAGTTCGAATCACACGATCTTCTTCACTATTATTTCAAACGCTATAGATTCAATAAAAGAAACACAATAAAACGGGTAAAGTGGCTCCCACTTTTGCATCAGCAAGTTGTCTTCGAGGTGTTTCATAACAATGAAATTCCTCAATGCAGACGTTGCCAACGTTTCATCAAATTGCCAAATTGCATCCAAAATGGATTTACATATCGATATGCTTAAAGGACCGCGAACAAAGAATATGAAAACTCTCTCAATTCCTCCCACTCAAATACATCTTCAAGTCCCTAAGGGGCATATACACTTCATCATAGGCTGTGATTTTAACTTCAGACTTCCCTACTGGAATAACTCTGTTCCAAATGGCCCAAAATTGTACCAATGGTACACCGAAAACTGTCATGTTCCCAACTTCGAAATAGTCGCACATACTGCTGGTACGTGAGGTAACTCAATTCTGGACATCTTTTTTGTCTCCAAAGACTTACTTCCACAAATCACGCCTCCCCAAGTATCGACGGGTGTATCTGGCCATAATGCTGTGACCACGTTTATACGCGGCTATCGAGAATCTCGGGCCCATATCAGATACATACCCGATTATGGGCGCACAAATTGGGACAACTTCAATATTACATTGAACAAAAAACTCTACCAACTCTCTCTTCCCACTAACAGGAACTTAATCACGGTTGAGATAAACAACGCTGCAAAACGACTTCATGAGATTCTAGTTGAAACTTCGGAGACTTCGGAGGATGTCCGGAAGTACAAACTTGAAAAGACATCAGATTCTCCATGACGACTTCACTCTTCGTCGCATCGCGGAGGGTAAAAACGTCCGCAGAATGAGATATTGTCACCGCTTTACGCAAAGGGAACCATTATTGCGATCCATCATTCACAATATTGGTGCACTGATAAAACAGAGAATCCAAAACAATCGTAGCCGATAATTGGAAGACAAACTGAAGGGTATTCAGATGGATCAGAACGTTTACAAAAATGTTAAAAAGATATGTGGCCCTTCCCGTATCACTGGCTCAATCATACACAGTGGTGTTGTTGTCCATAATGACACCAATAAAGCAAACATCATCGGAACGACCTTTGAAAATAATCACAGGCTCATTCTCAAGGATGGCGACCAGGATACTAACGCAATCATTAGTTCAGAGGTCCACAGTAAATTAGACGACTTCAACGAGCCAATTGCTGTCTTTAACCCAACTAACAGTGCGTACTTCGATGACACACTTGATAATGGTCGCGGTTTCGGCACACCAAATACCCTACAGAACCTATTATATTTAAATCTCGAAACATCATGAAGTCACCCGGCATCGACAACATGTCGTACCACCCGCTGCGTAGGCTTTCTGCAATATTCATTATAAAGCTCTCCATTCTGTTCAACCGTGCATACATGGGGTACTTTCCCCAAGCTTGGAAGCATGCTATTGTTTGTCAAATAGCAAAAGTTGGGAAACCAAGGTATCACCCCACAAGCTTTCGCCCTATTTCGGTCCTCACTTGCATCAGCAAAATATACGAAAAGTTTATATACCTGATTTCCAATTACGATTTAGAAGATCGCACAGCACCACTTTGGCCCTCAATATATTTCAAAACCACGTCTGCGTGCGCCTCTTTAATAAGGAACCCACCATTGCGGTGAGCCTGGACATTGAAAAGGCTTTTAGCAAGACGTGGATCAAAGGTCTCGTTTTTAAATTATTAAACACTGGCCTCAGTAGAACGCTATGTAGTATCACCTACCAGTTCGTTCTAAACAGAACCTTCCAAGTTCAAGTGAATGGAAAGCTTTCCCGAACTTTCAACGCCCCTGCAGGCATACCACGGGGCTCCATTCTAGGCCTGTGGACGGGAGAGTAAACCAGATATGCTATGCGGATGACGTCCTAGTATACACGTCATCCAAAAGCCCTAAACTCGCAACAAATCGACTCAACCGTCATCTGGGCGAACCTTTTATTACGCCGATGTAGCGCATGTAAAAAAACCTATTTCCATGTTTCCTTTAATTACCAAAGTCCAATAAAGAAAAGGATGGTGCACCGAAGTTTCATTTTTCTTGTCGATAGTTGTTAAGTTTCAATTTTGTGCAGACGTCCGATCCGAGGGACAAATTTAATGAAAATAAGTGTTTTAATTATAAACTTAATAAAATTAAGTGTCTTTAATTATTATTTTAATAAAAATAACTGTTTCAAAACTCCGTGAACGCGACTCTTCCCTCAATCACGGGCAGGCACGCCGCGGCGGGACAACATCAGTACCACCTCTGTTTTGTTCTCTTGGTTCGATTTCTTACAGGTTTCTTGGAGGGTTTGTGCCAATGTGACAATTGCTAAATAGTCCGCATAGCCTATGATATCTACTCTTGGTGGTTTAGTGCCCTGTGGTATATCACATTCCACAGGAGTGGTCCGAAGACTGAAACTTGTGCTACACCCCTCTTTATGCCGTGTTCTCTTAGGCCGCAGTATGTTTCATATATTCGCTGTGAAATATAAACCACTCTTCAGGAGGGAGCCCGGAACTATCAGTTGATGCAGCACATTCATTATGTGCTTCGGCTGAGTTAAATGAATTCTTGACTGCCAACGTGATGACTGCCCAATGCTGCACCGTGTCACCACGCCATCTGGATCACGCTAGTGCATCATCAGCGATTTTGTACACTTGGGCGGTTGCATCCACTGTACTCCTTATCTGTCTGAAACCGTACTGCATATGTAAGAGTCCCAGCCTTCGCTAAGTATACTGCTCCCGTCTCGAAAGGATAACAGTCTCCAATACAATCCCAGCTGAGCTAAACAAGCACATGGGACGGTATGACATTGATTCCTTTGATTGGTTTATTATCTTTTGATACCAGGACTAGCCTTTGTTCTTTCCAGCATTCTTTTTTTAGGCACTTTGTGTATTGTACTGAATACATCTGTCTGGACCAGCATGATCCTTTTCTGTACCCTGTTTGGTATACCATTCGGCCCCGAAACCATTGACACTTTGATCCTTCGGCCGGACTTTTTTTATTTTCTCTGTGGTTACTGACTCCACAGCCGCTTGCTGGTTTGCTATCATATTTCGAACATGGAGATTTCCGTCGCCCGCGAATAGCCCGGTCACGAAATAGTGTTCATCACTTCAGGGGTTTTGAGTGCAGTATATTCATATGTCTTGGCGCAAGCCCAGAAAAACAAATCATGATGGACAATTTAAGAAGTCGCGCATAAGGACCGGATACCGGTGTAGAGACTTGCTAAATAAGGCCAAGACCGGATCCCGGTTGTAGTGCCGATGATGATGATCGCATAACCAATTTGCAAGCATCACCTGAAAAGTTATTTTGAACTTCCTTCGTTAGTTTCTTGAAGGCTAGAGTTTTACTCCTTTTTATGGCTTTCTTCAGCTATCCTCTAGCTTCCTTAAATTGATTGTGAAGCGTTTCCTAGGTGGATCTGTAGCGTTTCCGCCAAACCCTACGGTCTACTTACCTGAAAAACCCCCATAACTACTACCCAACTCCCTTAAGTTTGCTAATGCAACGGTATTAGTACCTGTAAATGCTTCACGCATTATATAGATCACCATCTGTAATCATAAAATCCCTATAAAGAAAGCTTACCTTCATGCATCCCTTCGCATACAATTTTCCGTAAGATTTCTTTGTTTGCTTATTTGGTATTCTGAACCAATTCGGTACCAGACAAATTCCAGTAAACAAAATAATTCGGATTGCATTCAATGTAACCGTCATGACAGGGACCATAAATATCGCGCCGTCTATTTTCCCAGCCGCGTCATATACCTTTTCATACACATTGCCTGGCAACCTTTTTTGTTTGTCTTATCAACAAACAACCCAAGCAGCTGCATATAATTAGCGCAATAGACGCTGAAACCAAATTCTCCAGCATTTCCTAATGCAAATATGAACCCGGTTTCTATTGCAGCCAGAGATGCCATAAACATCCAATTTGCTTTTAGCACCTTTTTCTCCTAACGTCGAAAATAGCGACGAGGCATCGTATAAACATGACCCTCATTAAAGAGCGAACCATTTGGTCGCCTTTTCTTTTGTCCTTGCCGCCTGCCTGTTTCGTTGTTCCACTGCACGTGTGAATAGCATTGATCTCAACGACCCCACACATACCACCATGACATTTATTACAAGATCTGGTTTCCTATACCACCAAGAGAGACTTTACGTTTCCCTGGTGGTAGGTAAAAAACGATATCCTTATTGGAGAGGATATCGTTTGAGTCAAATTCCATCCGCTGACCGCAATGGTCATGCCGACTTCCGCTTTCTGGTTCGCACGGAGTCGTTGGCGTAGTAAATTTTAGTCATTATCCATTAAGTTGAGCGGTAGTTTGTCGGGTATTTGATTCCGAAGGATTTCGTTAAAGTATACATTTCATTAACGGTACAAAAGAAATACGTTATAGAAGTTTGTGTTAATATTGGTTGGCATCACGTTCGATATTGTTAACTAAAGTAGTGGTTTTTTTTATGTAAAGAATAAAACTAAACAAAACGGTACCAATAAAAAAGAACCTCTTGTTACAACATTAAGAAGTGTGTTTCGCTTGTCTGGTGTTTGGCGTTTTCTTCTCCGCTATGGCGATAGTTTTTCTGTGAACAGTTTTCTGACGGTGTTTGGCGGGACATTGTCGAAACTTTTAGTGACAGACGGATGGGGATAGGAGTGAAACGAGTGTCCGTGTCTGGCACAATACTCATCCTCCCCACAGATCCTCCTCTTTTATGTTGTGTTTTGTTGCAATTTAAGGCATTCGCCTTGGAGTTAGGAAATTTCCCTGTTCCACTAATATTGTCCTTTATATGTTCGTTCTTGGCGCAGCGGCATCGCACACATACATCAGGATTTGCAACAGTTGTGTTGCTTGTTCTTTGGCTTGTGATAGGTGCTCCGTCATGAAGTTAACCAGGGCCTCATCCAGCGTAGTCATTTGCCATGCCCTACGTTACCCATTCGGGTTATTCTTCCTTATTGTTTGGAATACGAATGCGAAGTAGTCAAGTTATAGGGTTGGTATAATTATCTGTCAATTAATAAGGAATATGTTTCGCGTTCTACAAATGCAGTATGTTCCACATATGCAATATCGTCCACATATATTTTTCTCATATGCAATATGTAGGCTGTCGTACCACGCTGACGACACATGAAACAAATTCGCGCATGTACAGATGATGACATTAGTATTAGTCAATTCTTGGACACGCTGCCGTTTGAACGAAAATAACAACCAAACATGGTGCCGCAGGAGTAATATATGCCACACGAGCAACTTTGGTCATTCCCCTAAAACCACCAAGAGCAACGTCATTCACTGCCCCAATTGCTTCATCTCGAAATGATGACATAGCAAGTGCAAGCAGTAACGAGTATGCAAATATGGGTCAACTCATTTTAGCATCATCATCAATATCAACCTATAAAACGGCAATCGGAACCGCAGACAGTCGTCCAATAGTTCGTCGTTCGACCTAAGTATAACAGTAATTTAAATAAAGACGAAAGGTTCAGTGGAGACCTGGGTTTAAGCTAAAAGACATTGTGTTTTTTGTTTAATCCAGTTGTACCCAACCACATTACTCAGGCAACCGAAGCATATAATAATCAAGGAATTTCTGGCAGCTTTTCGGTAGGCAACTTAATAGTCGCCATTAGACCAACTCTCAGTTATATTAAGAGATTTCTATTACCTCTATCAATGAGTTTTTGTTACAGCTACCATACAGGTAACTCGATAGGATTAAGAATAGCGAGACCCAACTTGTACGGCGGTCTTGATCCTTGTCTTTTTTTTTTTTTTTATTTCGGTAGGAAGGTGGAAATCTTCAAAAGATACCTCTGGACCGATCCAGAGGCATGCCGGGCTTATACCGACTAAAACCACCACCCGGCAGGCTCATGTGGTGTAAGGGGTTTTCGTTGTTATGAAATGGCAGGATCGCCATGTGGTGTTTATCGCCCATGTGGTGTTTGCCATGTAATGATTAACATGTGATGAGATTTACCTCTAGTATGGCCATATGATAAGCATGGATGGTACGAGGCAATACCTGAATTTTATTCTATAACAATCTAAACCTGACTTCCCCATTTGTTTCTGTTTAAGCGCAGCCCGCTAATTGAGCGCCGCAGTTAATTGAATCACACACGCTTTGGTTTTTGATTGATTTATTATTGAAATTGTTGGGGTATTTATACTCCCAATCAATCACTCAATTATTCATAAATTTCTTATTCTACTCATATAAATTATGCTTCATAAGCCATTTCACACTTAATTCTTAATTCACTCAAAATACAAAATGCTTATTATGCTATTCTATTCTCTATCATCAGCTTGGTGTATAGTGTAAGAACAATGACACGATTTGGCCCTATTAATTTCTGAATCAATTACCAGCACCAAGCTCGCAAACGATTGTCATTTGATTCTTGCTAATCGTAACCGGAGCGATTCGTTTCTTTTACTCAATGAAAAGAATCGACCTTGAATTGTTGTCGGCAACGAATGCTGGTTACATGAAACTTGCTAATTGTGACAAGGTCAAATTGATTTACTTGATGTGATTCTTCATGGTTATTTCGTGGCTATGTTGTTACACTACACTCATATTCTCGCTGATCCCCACGGAACTTTCTTTTAGATATTCCACCGTGGGGCGGGACGGAGTTTACCTGTTACTCCGCTCGTCGCGTCGCAACTGCTGCATCATTTCACAGAGAATACCATTTGTTACGGACCATGCTGCTACTGCTACCCGACTTCCTTAAGTTCGCTAATGCAATCACATTAGCACCTTAAATGCTTTACGCATTAAATAGAGCAATTTATAATCTAAAAGTCCCTGTAAAGAATCCTTACCTTTCATGCATCCCTTCGCATACAAAATTCCTATAAGAAGTCTTCCCTAACTAATCATGAATCCCTAAATCTTCCGGCACTCTGGTATGCCTAGCAATTCCGCTGGCCACATGCACACCGCATATCCTTGGCAATTCCACGGCCTCCGCAGCCTTTTGTCCAAGGGACAAAAGCAAACACTAGCGTCTAATGTCATAAACCAAATTCCTTCGCATGTAAACATGCATACAAATTCGATCCCATTTCGTTCAGTAAGATACGGCATACGACCACCCATCGTATACCTAAATTGCTTTAGCATCACCAACATAATAGCAACACGGCTATTTACCCAGCTGCAATAGATTCACCCATGATTTGTTTTCCAACGAACAAACAATCACAACTTTGTGCTTAGCCACCAAACGAATTATCCAGCATATACAAATGCAAGCAAATTCGTTTCAGCCACCGACCCAAGATACGACATACAATTTTCATTGTATAAAGTATCGCAACCAATAGCACCTTTTCCAATGTCTATTCGTATATTTACACAAGGGCAGCACTCATATCATCATCATCATCGGCACTACAACCGGGAGCCGGTCTTGGCCTTATTTAGAAAGTCCTGAGGGTTGTTACATTTTCCATAATGATTTGTTTTTTCTGGGCAAGGTCATTAGTCTTGCGCCAGAGGCTCTCCGACGAGGAATCGAACCCCGGTCTCCCACGTGACAGGCGGGTATACTAACCACTATACTATCGAGGAGCCTTCTTATCTTTATTACCAGTTTAATTAACGGTTGAAAGGCACAGTACAAAATGACGTGGCGAACAATAATGTAACGTAAAACTGATGATTGGCTAAAATCTCGAACACTCTGAACTCCGGTTATATTATATTCGCGTGTCTGCAGCGCTACGGACAGCGGGAGCGGCATGTGACCAGTGTGGTCAACGGATGGAAAACCACTCAACGATATTTAATCGTTTTGGGGTGAGTTTTCACTCATATAAGACTGTTATAATGCCCTCGTCTCTCTTTTCTCTTACCACATTTCTTCGATGCATCGTCCTCTATTTATTTAGACGCGATGCACTTCATAGACAACGATCTTCTCGATCCCTTTGTCCTTGCCGCCTGCCTGCTTTGTTTTGCCATTGCCTTCGCGCATGAGTAAACAACACAGATCTGAATGATCACACTCATATCACCAAGATCTTCATTACGAGATCTGGTATTTTATACCACCAAGAGAGACTTTACGTTTCTCTGGTGGTAAGTAAAAACATATCCTTAGTGGAGAGGATATCTATCACCACACCACAAACTCACCCCATTAGCGAGTCCACTCGCTCCCGCTCCTCGGTGCACACGAGGACGCGAAAGTCAACCGAGAGTCGCGTGAGTAAAGTTTTGATATACAAGTCGTCGGTTCATTATAGCGGACGTGTGCGCGTGATTTCATTGTCTAATTAGATTAATTTACTTCAATCTGTAAAATTACGAATTATCCTTCACAATTTTAAAGATAATGACGAATATAACAAAATAAATGCATCAAAATACTTGGATACATCTAAACCAATAAAAGAACATTTACTTCAACAACATCACCAGTGTTTAATTTTCCGTGCTGCAGTGCCTGGCAGTTCCTAGACGTGTTCACCCAATCGTTGTTCCCCTGGTGTTTTACGCAAAATTATGGACAAACGTGGCGGTGTTTCGTTCTTTTACTCGGCGAAAAATTTCTTGGAGGAACATTATGATGGAGGAGAAAAATGAACGGAGTGTCCGTGTTTGGCACAATACTTCCTCCCCATACATCCATGTCCTGATATTAGCTGAGTCAGGTGGTAATTCAGCTCGCCATGTTTTCTTTTCACCCATGTTTCTATATCAGGTATCATGGTGTGGGTCCATCTTCCCTTGGTGGAAGAATCCCACCTTCGTTGCCATTCTCTTAGGCTTGAGAACTCTAACTGACCGCATTCTCCGACGATTCTCTTGGAAGTTTTCTTTAACTGCAATGTCAGGTGGCGTCCTCCAGGCCAAAATATTTTGGCATCTTCGGATACTGTTCGGAATGCACAACATACTTTAAGTGATGCCAGCCTATGTGTTCACTCCCCTCATGTACGACTTATACTGTGCAGCTCCTGCCCATATATGAGCTGCATACATTATAATGGAGGTGTTTACACTGGTTATGAGTTTCCTTATGTGTGGCCGGGGTCGTCCAACCCTACATAAGGAAATTCATAACCAGTGTCAACACCTCCATTATAATGTATGATCCTTGTCCGCATCCATTTCTTTGAATCTGGCCACCAATAAATCTACTTCAGTACAAAACTGAAGAAAGTACCCTTCTACACAATATTCCCTTCTATAATAGAGGATACTCGAAGCCCTTTATGCATGTAGGGCTGGGGTCGCCATACTCAGCGTCCGGGGGCGCAAGTGTATTTACGAACATTTTTAAATACTCCCTTGGTTCGAAAAAAAGGTTGGCGACTCCTGGTCTAGGAATTATTGTTAGCCTCCCACATGTGTACTAACTGTACAATGTGGCACAAGCACACACGCCGATCAAAACAAAAATCATCAGACGCCAAAGATATTACAACACCTAAGACCGTCCGGTCCTGTACAATTCCCTTCTTACTTTCCCACCAACTTTGCGGTTAGAGACCGCATGCATTAACCAAATAGAAACCATTGTGGGTAGTTTCTGCTAGTGCGTCAACACGGATGCTGGTTCAGCAGGAACATCACCAATATCACTCTGTAAATTGTTCCTACCAGAAGGACTGTGCACCCAGGAGCCACAAAGGTAAAGTAAATGCACAGATAGTAATCACCGAGAAAAGTTCTTCGAGAGAAACGGAACGCCACTCCAAAAGGGAAAGAAAACACAGCAAGTTATTTTTAATGTTATTGTTCCTTTATTTCTTCTTGGAAATTATTACACGATGAGTTATATATTATTTGACACAATGTGTTAACACGGTAATACTTATTTTCTTAGTGCACAATCTACTTGATGACTTTGGCAATCACTGAATTGATTTAGGGTGACAATATCCAACTCCGGTATTTTTTAGTTTTACTTGAATATATTTAAGGCGACAGACCACTGACTCGCGGATGAAGTAAATTTGGGCTCCTCAACCGAAGGGAACTCCGATACGCAACGTCCTGGTACGTGTGCGTGGTTCTATAGATAATATCTGACTCCTCGATGCAATCCACATTCCATCCGATGCAACCGTGGTGGATCTCACCGAGGTGGGAGGGGAGAATCGGATCAACTCGGCGATGGCCAATGAGCTGTGTGTTCGTTTGGTTTGCATGCCGGGGCATCATAAGGCATGATCATGGGTATGATTGTCTAAACGTCAATCATATTTGTGCCCAAATCCCATGATCGGTAAAAAGCTGATAATAGGGAATTGGTCGCAACTGTTGGGAACCTAAGGGTATAGGAGCAATGCATGTTTACTCATTGTCCACTGCGTACAGCATCAGCAATGGTTCAATTATGGACCGTAGGAAGAACATCGGCTGCAGCTGTGTCCACACTACGCTGACCAGCGTGTGTTTATCGTTTATTGGTGACGACCTGAGCCGATAGGGGATAGGAAATGGTTCATGTATTATGACCCAGTAACATTCAATGTTATGCATGCCTTCGGTGAGGTTTTACTTTCAGATGAAAGCTACTGAAAGATAGCTTACGCTGCTCGATTGCAGGCAAGTATAGTGGCTTGTGAGCTCCTCGATAGTCTAGTGGTTAGTATTCCCGCCTGTCACGCGAGAGGCCGGGGTTCGAATCCCCGTCGGGGAGCCTCTGGCGCAAGACTAATGACCTTGCCCGGAAAAAAAAATCATTACGGAAAATTTAACAAGCCTCAGGACTTGCTAAATAAGGCCAAGACCGGCTCCCGGTTATAGTGCCGATGATGATGATAGTGGCTTGTGGAGTGAGGGAAAGGCAGATTGACTTAAGGAAGTGGGTGGTTTTTAGGGAATGCTTTAAAGAACCCACACACCATCATATCCCCATATTTAGCCTAATATTCTCATATATGTCGGTGATTCTGGTGGTCCCAAGGCAGCCAGAAGAGAGAAACATGGTGAAGGATGTATTTGCCCTGGTCTTACGCAAGTCGGCCTTCATCCACCACGCCTTTTTTTTACATTTTTGGGGGGCCCATAGGCATTTAGTTTAGGGTTATCCTGTAAATGTAATTAATATTTCGTTATCTTGTGTGAGAGAAGGGATTCCACATAGTTTTTTAAGTACATCTGTGGGGGTTCTTTAAGCCATTTCCCAAGAACCACCCATTCCCTTTCACCTGTCTCCCACTTCCCAAGCAAGTCTTTCTACTTACCTGCAAAGGGGCAGCGTAAGCTCGTGTGGGGAGGATGTATTGTGCCAGGCATGGGCACTCCCTTCATCTTCCTCCTCCATCATAATGTAGCGCCGTAAACTGTCCACCAACTTGAGCAAAACTGCACGACAAACCGTCCACCAGATAGAAATAGAAAAAAACACAGTTTAATGGTTTATTGCTGGTGATCACCATTTTTTATTGCTTTTTATTTTTTTAATTTATTTTAAAGTTTTTAATTTAAAAGTAGATTAGTCAAATCAATTGGAAAGTACACCATTTGCAAGGAGCAACTTGCGGAGGACATTTTTATTCGTAAACATAAACGGAAATTAGGAAACACTCCACTGACACTGTTTATGGTTATTCTTCTATTACACAAATTTACTTTAAATGAGACATATACGTTTAGATTTGCTTAATATTTAATGTACCCGTTTGGATACTTGGGTATATCCACGACACTGATAATTGGTTTTTACGTTGACGGCATTATTAAACTTAAAACTGATTGACGATCCGCTGATCGGTAGAACACGCACGAACGGTATCGTGACGTACATACCATACCGGGCGCACGGTACGGTGAATGGAGAACGCGACTGACTCCTTCGGTGGTCGGATTTGGACTCACCGATATCCTTTCCAATAAGGATATCGTTTTTACCTACCACCAGAGAAACGTAAAGTCTCTCTTGGTGGTATAGGAAACCACATCTTGTAATAAAGGTCATGGTGGTATGTGTGCGATCGTTCGGATCGATGTTAATTACACGTGTTCGACAGCAGTGGAACAACGAAACAGGCAGGCGGCAAAGACAAAGGCGATTCATGATCTATGTCTATGCTGTGCAACGTCGCTATGATAGACGTTAGGAAAAGGAAAAAGGTGCTAAAATGGGATGCGATACTTTATACAATGGAAATTGTATATCCTATCCTGGGTCGGCGGCAGAAACGGTTCCCTTGCATGACTTTGTATGTGTCGGGTCATTCGTTTTGTGGCGACGAACAAAATTGAAGATTGTTTGTCTATGATGGTGAATCGCCGGTCGGCTTGCTGCAGCTGTAAAAACAATCCGCCCGACGTTGCACTTCAATTGATAACAATGGGTGCCGAATGTTGTGTATTTATGGTGCATACAAGTATGCACATTGAGGAACTATTTTAGGAATTTCAGATAATGCTTGAGAGCATTACATGTCCTTGGAAAAGGAAATGTTTTCTGGCACAAATGCAAATGCATTGGCGGGAAACAATGGGAGTAATGGAATTCCTAAAAAGGCCATGGAGAATTCTTACAGAAAATTGTATGCGAAGGAATGCATGAAGGTAAGTTTTCTTAACAGGGAATTTAAGATCATGGGTTTCATCTCTTATATGCGTGCAGCGTTTTTGTGTGCCGAATGCGATTGCATTGGCGAAATTATATGGGAAGATGGGTGTTATGGGGGTTTTAAAGGAAAGCGTACCGTGCGGTTTGGCGGAACCGCCACACTCCCCTTCAGAATCTCCCACCTGAAAGCAACCTGGCATGCATATTAGCGTATTATTCTGGTTCATAATACTGGAACCATTCAATACCCTCCTATCGGCTCAGCTTGACAGCAATTATAATCGACAGATACCCGCTGGCCAGCGTATCTGTTGACTCAGCTGTAGCCGATATTCTTTCCACAGTTCACAATTGTATATCGCGCCTATACCCTTAGGTCCGCGACAGTTGCGACGATTCCCTATTATAGGCTATCAAACGATCATGGGATTTGGGCATGAATACGAGGGTTGCCTCTTATGTTTCGGGATTTGGCAACCCTAGTGTTGCAATCCGGGAATTGACAGCTCTGTCGTAAAGTTGGACATTTTTGAGGTTACGAGTATACGCACTCAGAACGTTTTGACATACGAGCGCTATTTGTGTTGTTTACAGTAACTTAAAAGATTCATCTCGGCCCAAAAATGGAATTAAATCGTCAACATTTTCGTGCGATTATTTTTTACAACTTTCGGCGTGGATTAACTCAGCAACAGTGCATGGATGAACTTAATTCAATTTTTGGCGATGAAGCTCCATCAAGGACCAGTGTTTATCGATGGTATGGTGAATTCAATCGTGGTCGTAGCTCACTCCAAGATGAATTTCGTGAAGGTCGTCCAAAATCAGTTGTTGTTCCGAAAACCATTGATGCTGTGTGCGAACTGATATTGGAAGATCGTCATGTGACCTATCGTCAGATTGAGACAACCTTAGGCGTTAGTGCGACCAGCATACATTCAATATTGCATAAACATTTGACTGTCAAAAAAATTTGTTCGCGTTTGATCCCACACAATTTGTCAATCGCTCAAAAAAAGGCTCGTGTCAATTGGTTGAAAGAAATGCTCAAAAAATACGGTCGCGGTGCTTCGAAACACGTCTATGACATCGTGACAGGTGATGAATCGTGGATTTACGCGTATGAGCCCGAAAGTAAACAGCAGTCGACTGTCTGGGTGTTTCAAGATGAGCCAAATCCAACAAAAGTTGTTCGCGCACGAAGCACTTCCAAGCAAATGGTCGCCTGTTTTTTCGGAAAAACTGGACATGTCGCAACCGTACCACTAGAACAACGCAGAACAGTCAATTCTGAGTGGTACACAACCATTTGTTTGCCAGTTGTCTTCCAAGAAATCAGGAAAACCAACCGCCGAAGACGGATCACTCTTCACCACGACAATGCGAGCTCTCACACATCGGCTGCGACAACTGCATTTTTGAGCACCCAAAACATCGATTTGATGGGTCATCCGCCATATAGTCCTGACTTGGCACCGAATGACTTCTTTTTATGCCCGTACGTAAAAAACAAACTGAGAGGTCAACGTTTTTCGACACCTGAAGAAGCGGTTGCTGCATTCAGAATGCATGTGTTGGAGATACCTCAATCGGAGTGGCAAAAGTGCTTCGACAATTGGTTCAAACGCATGCGAAAGTGTATAGATCTTCATGGGGAATATTTTGAAAAACAATAAAGTGATTTTCGATGATCAATATTTGTTTTTGTTCTCTAATCCCGAAATATAAAAGGCAACCCTCGTATAAACGTTGTTTAGGCAATCTTACCCATGTCATGCCCTATGATGACCCGCCTGCAAACC
Source organism: Microdon myrmicae (assembly GCA_963931805.1). NCBI lineage: Eukaryota > Metazoa > Arthropoda > Insecta > Diptera > Syrphidae > Microdon > Microdon myrmicae. Next base: position 102,801,614 of record OZ007496.1, read on the forward strand.
AAAGCAAACACACAGTACCACAACCGCTGGTCCATGGTTTCCCTGGGTGAGACGTTTGCTTGCACATCTGCAGGTCAAATCCCTCACCACCATATCCATGTACCAGCACATTAACCTAACCATATAGCCATCCAGCCAGACGATGGGTGAAGTAACATTATAGCGTTTGGGGTGATAGTGAAGAACGTGTGATTCGAACTGACGCTATGACAGTTAGAATCACCAAAACTTGAATCAAAGCGTAACACATCAGGCTACTGGCCGTGTTTCTAATTCGATTTTTTTAAAACTCAAGTATATTCCACTGATGTGAATTGTTATATTAACGGTATGGTATACGGCTCTGATGCATTTTCTTATTCGATTTTCGTTCGGTGTGCTTCACTATTTGCTTGTGTATTGTGTGTATCTGTTAAGAGATGCCACACCATTAGATACTACGGTGCATTGAATCGGTGGCATACAATAGGCTTGCTGGAGAGAAGGAGTTTCGGGACATATTATACATTTAAACCTTGCTTTCTCTCGGGCAATTTTGGTCACCGACCCATACGTATACGTCACCAGCCCGATGTATGGGCCATGCCTAACACGTTTTACAATTTCTTTCCACAATGCACTCGTTCGGCTGAAGAGCGATCAGGTTTGCTTATATAATGAACGCGACTAAAGGGATCGTATAGAACATGTTGGGTTGTTCAAAGTCAAGTGGCATACAATACTCGGCGATTTGACGACAAGAATCATATTACTTAATCTATCAATTGATCCGATAAAACGTGCTGTTGATATTCTTGTTTTATTTATTTATTTTTAATCAGTTGTATTCAATCTTCAATCAATGAAGTAAACAAACACAAAACAATTTGCTACAAGTTAGAATAGACCTTCAATTTCGCCGGTTTCCGTATTTAAATCAATGTCGTATATACATGGCCTAATTGACAATCCTGGCATCTTCGATATTTCGTCGCACATTGCAACAATAAATCCGGCGCCTGCGGATACATATAAATCTTGGATGGTAATTGTAAAACCTGTAGGGGCTCCTTTTATTTTTGGATCTCCCGTTAAGGAGAGCGACGTTTTGGCCATGCAAATTGGTAGATTGTCCAATCCCTGTAATTAATAAAATTTAGTTGTTGAAAAATAGATAACACAAAAAATAATATGTAATTACATTTTTCTTGATGAGTTCGAGTGCTTCTTCTGCTTTTGGGGCCAATTTTACAGTTTCCGCGCCGTACATAGATTTCGCTATCGTTTCGATTTTCTCTTGAACTGGACTATCAACGTTATAGAGGAATTCAAATTTAGACGGTTCTTCAGTAGCTTTAATTATAGCTTCAGCTAAATCAGCTGCTCCAGAGCCGCCATCGCTCCAGTGAGAACATACAACGGCGTCGAATGCTCCTGCTTTACGGGATTCCTCTATGATTAGTTCATGTTCTGCTTTGGTATCAGAGCTGATTATGAAAAAAAAAATCATAACAAATAAATAAATAAATAAAACTTTAATACTACTAAATGTGTATTAGGATATTTGCCCCATTCATAAGAAGGGAGATATCACAGTGTGCAGCAACTATAGGGGTATAACATTGCTGAGTACTGCCTATAAGATACCGTCCTTTATTCTACAAGATCTGATAGCCCCATACGCTAAAGTCATCATTGGTCAATATCAGTGTGGCTTCATCCCAGGCAAATAAGCGATTGATCAGATATTCACCCTTAGACAGGCGAAGGAAAAATGTCTGGAATTTAAGATTCCATTATATCATCTATTTATAGACTTTAAGGCCGCCTACTACTGCATAGCCAGGGTAGAACTATATAATGAGTGAGTTCGACAAAAATTAAGCTCGGTAGACTCTGGTGGGTGGGACACCTAGCTCGAATGAGCGAAGAGGAGTTTGCCCGGAAAGTGGCGGGATGTATGGAAGGCGACAGCGTAGCAGACCCTGTCTGCGATGGAGGGATGGCGTGGGCAAGAACGTCCGGAGCCTGGGAGTGTCAAACTGGATGACATTGACTCGAAATCGAGGCTTGCTAAATGAGACCAGGACTGGTTCCCGGTTGTAGTGCCGATGATGATAATGTAGATTTTTCTCAGGTCTCTCTTGTCAACCATTCAAAGCCTAATTCATTTTTTTTAATTAATGACAGCTTTTTAGATATTTTACAACTTTTCTATACCATGTGTGTAGAATATTTAGTTTGAAATGAAAAAAATTCTCCACTTGTGGCGATGAATCTTTCCCTGGACCAACTTTTGAGGTCTGCAAATAGTCACTGATTGCTAGGGAACATATCTTGAGAATGCGATAGAAATGCAAGCATTTTGAAGCCCAACCTGTGTAGTTTGCCCCTAGTTTTCAACGATTTGTGACGCGGGGCAATGTACCTGTTTTTGTTCAATTGTAACTAAGACTCATGGAGGCTAAAGGTATCATTAAAGTTGGTAAGTGAACTTGTAATAGTTATAAGACAAAGTGGTTAAATAATAAGATACGTTTTTTGTGCGATAATTTGAAAGATGTTTACAATATTAAAGATGTGGTCGGGGAAGCATGTATTGAGTACTACACATACTAACCTAAGTACACCCTAAAATCAGAGAAAACTGTGTCTATGCTCCAAGAGGAGTTGATCCTTCATTTTCCCCCGAGGAATTGCTGCAGGGATTAAATACTATCGAAACCGACAGTCTAAAATTTACAGGTAAAAAATGAAAATTAACTCGCAACCGTAAATTGCCGGTTCACTTATTTCGGACGGGTGCCAACAGGCGCAGCACCTATCACGTCATCCGGTCCCAATGTAGTGAAACCCATCGCCAGCCATCACGTGGTCACTGATAGTGGGTTGCGGCCTTACAAGTCCAACCCAGATCCCGCCAAGCGGGACATTGCGCGCTCCTACCCCTATTGTGGTGGTTGCATGTGGTAGCGGTCGGCCCCAGTGATGCTGGTCCTGGGCAGGAGCTTGGCCACCTGGTGTCCTGGGTGTAGTGTGGTGCCTTGAGGCCTTTGGGTGGACAGGCTCCTGGTTCTTCGACTGCCTCTTGCTCTCGAGGTGGTTCAGCGGGCGAGAGGTATGTCTGGTAGTTGGGTCGCGCAGGTGGTCGGTGGTGGGTGGTTGCATGGGCCACGTGTGGGGTCCCGGGGTCGATGCCGAGCAGGCCTCCTTTTGGTCTGCTTAGAGGAGTTGCGATCTTAAGTCGCACGCTACACCAATTCCTTTGGGTTGTAGCTGTAAATTTGCAACCCACGATCAATGGCCATGTGGTGGCTGGCCAGGGGTCGCCTGCCGCTGGAGCGTCGTGGGCTGGGCGGGGCCACTCGCTTCAATATCCACCCCAAGTGTGTGGCCTGGGCGATTAGGTCTGACTGGGCGGACTTCCTTAGTCCGGCCGTGATGATGGGCGGGTATACATCGGCGCCGATTATCAGTTCCACCTTGTCCGTTGAGGGGATGTCTGGGTCTGCGAGTTCCAGGCTTCCGCCGCGATGGGGAGGTCGCGGGACAGGAGTCAGGGGGTGGCACGTAGTCCGAAAGGTGGGGCAGGATAAGGGCGTTGGTCGTCCAGCTTCTCGAGGCAACATGGTGATCGAGGACTCGGCCTTAGCCGCCTGCAGGGTGCATCCCGAACTGGGATGAACGATGCCCGGCGACGGAGGCGCAGCCGCTGAGCGAGGGATTCGGAAATGAAGGTGGCCTCTGAGCAGGGGCTTATCAAGGCACGAGCCTTCACCCGGCGTTGGTCCCCCGATTAGACGATGACGCGTGCTGTAGCCAGGAGGGTCGCCCACGGGGGAAAGGCGGTCAGGGTGTGTGACGACACTCCGGGAGTCTGGCGGTCTTGGGGGTTCGGGCTTGTGCCCGCGCCGGGAAGTGGCGGTGATGCTACCGTACTGGCTTGGAGTAGGGTGTGGTGTCGTCGTTGGCATTGTCGGCATCGTTTGGTAGAGTGGCGGTCGCGGAGCAAATGCCCCCCCCCCCCCCCGTGCAATTGAAGCAGAACCTTTGTTGGTGTACGTACGACCTTCGCTGGTCCGGGCCGAGTGCCTTGAATCCCTCACACGAGCAGATGTAATGAGGTGAGTTGCAAAACGGGCAGAGGGCCGTGGGCTCTGGGCAGGGGGTGAGAGGCCGGGTGCATTGAGAGGCGTGCTCTCTGGTTGTGCTCCGGGGGATCGCCCCTAGTCTCCTGAGAGTGATCGGTGTCGGTCCTGGGCAGCTCGACGAACTCCAACGCATCGATCCTGGTTTTTAGGAAGGTGTCGGGCTGCTGGTATGCGGGTGGTTCGGTGGTATTGCCTTGCGCTGTTTGCCAGTCACGAACCGTGCGGGGGTCCAGGCGCTGGGTGGTCAGGTAGACCAGTATGTCGTCCCGGGTGGCTACGGGGCGGCCGAGGCGGAGTGTGATATTGCTGAGGTACTCATTTATGAGGCGGAAATTGGCTTTTCGGAAGTTGAAAGAAAATTGATAGGGGGGAGGTGTGCTGTGGGCTGAGTAGTCGCGATATAAGGATACGAGAAGCGGGGGGGGGGGTGGTGGTGGTTATCAATAGTTGAGAGGGTGTGGGGACTAGGGACCACTGAGGAATTAAAGTGGTCTGTCGTAAACACAAGGTCAAGTTGTCTGCCCAGATGGTTTTGGGCATTGCTTACTTGGCAAATGCTAGAGTCAGTGAGGCTGTCTATAAAAAGATATTCCTTAGCAGTAGTGGGGTTTGAGATGTAGTGGGAGTAGTCGTCAGACAGAGTCCATTGGAGATGGGGGAGATTAAAATCGCCAAGGACTACAATGTCGTCTTGGGAAGAACTAGGCTCCGTTATGCGGTCGATTGCCACAATAGCGAGTTCGTATGACTCGATAGCCTGCGATGGCGGTATATAAAAGCAAATGATGTACACGGACTTTGAGCAATGTTCAATTTTGATTGCGACATAGTCGAGCTTGGGAGAAGAAGAGATGGTGATAAGAGAAGATGTAAGTCCGTTTTGGATGGCAAGCAGCACGCCTCGGCAGGGGTTGAATGATGGACCTCGCCGTCCCAAAAAACTGTGAAGGAGGGGGGAACAGTTCCAGGCTATTGATACTGCGGGTGAGGTCACTTTCGGTCAGAACGTATATATCAAAGGGAAAGGAGTATTTAAGTTTTCATGGAATTTTATAAACAAATTATGAAGGCTAGGGAAATCGGTGGGGAGACCTTCCTGCTGAATGGAAATCTTAACACTCGTTTTCGTTTTGCCTTCGTAGCAGACTGCATCAGATTTGTTATGAAGGTAAGCTAGATAGATGCGGACGTTATCGTAGGTCCGACTGTTTCGAAGCTTCGAGAGGGCATAGCGGCATTCGGATGATTTAAGGGATTGTTGATGGTTCTGGACGGGGTGCGGTAGAAGGGGGTCAAAAACTGGAGTGCGGGGGTGCGGGGCTGAGGCGTGAAGGGGAAATGGGGCGAGGGGGTGAGAGATTCGACTTGGAGCTCTGTTCGGAGGACAAATGGGCTATGCTTTCATGGGCGGGGCCTAAAGGTATGAGAGTGTGCGGTCTTTGGAAATAGGTGTATAGCGTTTGAAATAATAGTGAAGAAGATCGTGTGATTCGAACTGACGCTATGACAGCTCGAATCACGAAAAAAAATTTACCTAAGCGTTACACGCCAGGCTACTGACCGTGTTTAGAATTTGATTTCCAAACTCGACTATATTCCACTGGCGTGAATTAATTTTTTGTTATTTATCGCTTGGTATACGGTTCTGATGTATTTTTCTTATTCGATTTTTCGTTCGTGTTCTTCACTATTTCGCTTGTGAATCGTGTGTATCTGTTAGAATCGCTACACAACTCCCGCCGCAGTAACTTCGTTACGATCAGATTTGTATGCGGACGACGGACGAACGAGAGAAACGAGGAAACATCGGAGGCTGCGCTCTATGCGGAAGTCGTGACCGTGTGTGAAGTTCTGCTTTACTATGGGAAGTGTATGCAGTATATGTGTACAGATCACGTCGTAGTCACCAATTATAGTGTTTGAAATAATAGTGAAGAAGATCGTGCGATTCGAACTGACGCTATGACAATTCGAATCACGAAAAAATTTTTACCTAAGCGTTACACACCAGGCTACTGACCGTGTTTTGAATTTGATTTCCAAACTCGACTATATTCCACTGGTGTGAATTATTTTTATTTATCGCTTGGTATACGGTTCTGATGTATTTTTCTTATTCGATTTTTCGTTCGGTGTTCTTCACTATTTTTTTGCTTGTGAATTGTGTGTATCTGTTAGAATCGCTACAGGTGTATTTAGCACCTATTTTTAGGTCAAAGAACGGAAAGGGGCTGGGGTTAGGGGCAGGATGTGATGTGCGGGGAGTGGTTAGGTCGGTGTTGGGTCGGACGACATTGCGGGTGTGTGTGGAGGAGGGTTTAGGTCTAGGTGAGATAAAGTGGGGGAGGGTCGGTTGAAGCTAGGCTTGGAAGAGGGTTTGGTTGGTCGTCTTAGGGTTGGATCGAAGAGACCAGTGCGCGTGTTTCTGGGATTGAGGAACGGGATGCGCGTTATGGTTGGTTTGGGCAGGGGTTTTATAGGACGGGTTGTAACTAGAGCGTGGGTTACTCCGGAGGATTTTGGAAGAAGAGTGAGTGTTGATCTGGGGCGGTCGGTACTGTTGCTATTACCCTGTGTGGGTTTTGGTAAAGAAGGCACGGGTTTTGACGGTTTAATGGAGGTGATTCGGGATAACGTCATCCTGCCGATCCTACAGTAAGTGTTTTTTTCCGAGTGGAAATCCAGTCAATGCTGAATTTCATCAGGAAGAACTCAGCAATCCAAGCGAGGTTCGCTGTTTTAGGTGCGCCCTTTAACAGGTATGAAGTAACTGCTAGATTTGAGTATTCCAGTCTATTGAGCCGAGCTTGCCATTCAGCAGGTGTCCAGGATGTGCCCAAGTGGACTATTAGTGGAGAATCAGCTTGGAGAATCAGATCATAACCGTACAGCAAAGAAATCCGATCCAGCACAATATCAGAACTATTCGATCAGGGACAGGATCGTAAATTACGACATTTGTGGAGGATGGTCAACTGAAGATTAGCGTCACCGAGTTGACGATGGAGCCAGAAACCTAGAAGACATCAGTGGGAAAAGAAGCACCAAATATTTTAGTACTGATTAAAATTTGATGGTAAAGGAAGAAAGGTGGAATTAAGGTAAGATTTGAATGTATAAGATAATTTTTATGTGTGAATTACGAAAAGATCATTTTTGCATTAATTAAAATAATTTTGATATGTTAATCAAGTAAAAGGTAATTTTTATCTGTTAATTAAGAAACGATAACGTTGATGTGTCAATTAAGAAAACATAATTTGATGTATTTATTAAGAAAAGAAAATTTTGATATGTTAATCAAGTAAAAGGTAATTTTTATGTGTTAATTAAGAAACGATAACTTTGATGTGTCAATTCAGAAAAGATAATTTTGATATGTTAATCAAGTAAAAGGTAATTTTTATGTGTTAATTAAGAAACGATAACTTTGACGTGTCAATTAAAAAAAGATAATTTTATGTGTTTAAGAAAAGATAATTTTGATGTGTTAATCAAGAATTTATGAATTTATGCCAATTAAGAAAATATAATTTTATATGTTAATCGAGAAAGGATAATTTTTATATAAAAGAAAAGTTTAGTAATGATCAAAACAAGAATGTTAATGGCAAAAGAAGAAAAACTCATTTTTGTGGATTCTCTTTTGTAAAACTAATTTGTAAGTCTATTTTAATAAGGAATAAATATTAATCAACGAAAAAAAAAATTTACTGGACTATTTCTCTCAGGCCAATTATTGAATTCACTGCTGGACGGAAATACCGGAAATTCCTACTACCGAAACCCGGCCCGAACGCGCGAAGCTTTTTTCACTTCTTTACACAAGTGTATAGCCAAATAAAAATATATATATATATACAAAAGACAAAAAACATGATTTGATTTTCAGCTGACTTACCCATGGGCATTCAATGATATTATAACTGGCAGACCGTGCTTTATTCCATTTTCAATGTGCTTTGTCAAATTCGGGATTCCGTTACGAACGAGTTCAACATTTTCAGTACTATAAATTGGATCAAGTGGTTTTCCTGGTACGACTGGTGGGCCGCCTCCATGCATTTTCAAGGCACGTACGGTAACCACTAGAACAACACCGTTTGGAATCTTTCCCGATTTTCGACATTTGATATTACAAAACTTCTCCATTCCAATATCTGATCCAAATCCAGCTTCAGTCATAACGAAGCCTTTCTCTCCAACAAGTTTAAGACCAATATTATCAGCAAGTATGGAAGAACAACCGTGAGCAATATTAGCAAATGGACCGGCATGAACCATAACAGGCGTCCCTTCTAGAGTTTGCATTAAAGTTGGCTCTATTGCGTCCTTTAAAAGGACACATAATGCTCCTGTTGCTCCTAAATCATCAGCAGTGACCTGATTCCCTTGCTTATCAAATGCGACTACCATTTTGGATAAGCGCTCCTTCATATCCGTTAGACTTGTTGCTAATGCTAACACTGCCATAATTTCACTAGCAACCGATATACTAAACGATGTAGTCCTTGTAAAACCTTTCTCAGTTTTCGATTGGCCAATTGTTACTTGTCTTAAATATCTGTCGTTAATGTCAATAACTCTCGTCCACATTATCGTTTTCGGATCGATGTCTAATCTGGAAAACTTCTTTATCTCTTCGGGAGTCAATGAATCGGGATCGGTTTTATCGATCTGTAATCTATTCAATCGTCGCAGTTGTATTTTTGAGAAAGCACGTTTGCCTTTAAGTTTTGGTACTAGACGGGTATACAATCCAAGGTCGTCCTGAGTGTATTCATGAAACATTCGGGCATCCATTTGAGCAGCCAGTAAATTATTTGCTGCTGTTATAGCGTGAATGTCACCAGTTAAATGCAAATTGAATTCATCCATCGGTATTATCTGAGAGTAGCCTCCTCCTGCAGCACCACCTTTAATACCAAATGTAGGCCCTTGAGAGGGTTGACGGATACATGCAATTGCATTGCGTTTCTTATGGGCACACATTGCCTGAGCCAAACCTATTAGGGTGGTACTTTTTCCTTCTCCCAGAGGTGTGGGAGTTATACTAAAAGAATAACAAATTCACGTATAGAGTTTTCAGGTATATTTAATCGAGATAACTTACCCAGCAATGACAAGATACTTTCCATCAGGTTTGCCTTCTAATCGTTTCAAAACCTCTAGTGAAATTTTCGCCTTTGTTATACCGTATAATGATATCTCATGTTTGCCCAAAGTGATTTCCTCCGCGAGAGTTTGAATATGTTTTGGTTTTTGGGCTCTTGCTATTTTGATGTCCCTATAAAGAAGGAATTAAAAAAAAAGAACATACTATTTGGTGAATGATATCTATACTTACGTTGGTACTGGCTTCATGATGTTCAAGGGAAGTGGAGCGAGACTCCATTCACTTTTAATGATCCCTGACGATGCGTCTTTTGCCGCGATTACGGTGTTTCTCATTAACATAGTCACGGTCATTGGTCCAACACCACCTGGCACCGGGGTAATGTGGGAAGCTACAGATTCAACTTCTTCGTAACAAACGTCTCCCACGATGCGCTTACCGCTTTCACGGGTAGGGTCTGCGATAGAGATTGATTTTTTAATTTTTTAAATATTTATTTGTGTACTGACGTTAAATGGAAATATTATCTGAAACAAGTTTACACAGAATACATCGTCCACGTTCTATAAACAACTCAAGTATTCTGGTATCATAATTAAGATTTGATGTAGCACTTGGTTTTATAAATTTATAAAATCCTCGAACAACAGATGTGATTAATATTTAATGCACATGCAAATCCGTACGTGTAGCAGAATATTTGAATTGGAACAGTGACGTGTTTAAGTCTTGTTGAGATTTGAAAGCTGTTGGATCGACGCTCAGTGCCAGCCTACTAGTATGTGTAAAAAAAAGACGAATCCAAAAAAAAAAAAATGTTTTAAAGTGCTTATTTATCATTCCAAATGTTTTTCGTCGTCTGGAAAATAATCTGCTTCAGCAATAATACGCATTCTTTTTTCCATTTTACGACACAATTGTTATCGTCGATTTTTCAAATGTCCTTTAGCAATTCAGTTCGTGTTTCTTCAATCGAGTCAAAATGGTGTTCCTCAAGCGGCCTCTTCAGTCTTGGGAATACCCAGAAGTCACGCAGAACTAAATTAGGTGAGTACGGCGGTTGTGGAACGTACTGGTCAACATTGGACCGAACGTTTAACAATCCACGGTATCTAGTTAAAATAGAACTAGAGGCTCTGTTAGCTCTATCTCAACGACCAACCATCCCAGGAAATGCAGAGTCTATATTACCATACATACTTTACACTAAAGGACGAGTTTCCAATCTCAAAAGAAAAAAGATAAATGGACAACAGATCACGGCCTATTTAATCCTTCGGAGCTTTGATCCTATGACACGTTGCAGAATGGACGATTGTGTAAACTGTAAGACCAGACTTTCCGCCTTAAGGACAAATATATGGTTACGGCGACGGCAGGTGGACCTCAAGAAACAAACATACACGTCAGGGGAATGATGTTTGAGAACGTTAAAGAGTTAAAAAATCTGGGTTCTCGGATATGTGGGTAACACTGCCATTCTGGGCGATAATCAAGAAACTGTAAGGAAACACACTGAAATCATCACCTGAGCGACAGAAGAGAAGATATCAATGAAGACACGACCAAATATATGGTAATAGCGGGAGCAAGTAGACATCGGGGAACGCACATAAACGCCGCGGAAAAACCATAGATAGATGATTTCTTGTTCAAAGAATATCAGCACCATCTAGATCAAGACGGCAACTTTCGACTTACTTAGCTACCTCAAAGAGTGTCTAAGAAAGATTCCAGCATCCCGCAGACCAGAGTACATGTTACTCTCCAACCCAATCAAGCCGAAGCAAAATTGACAAAGAAATTCTTTATTTGCACTGAACAACACCCAGTAATATATTGTCCAGAGTTCCTGAGTGGCCCTAGTGGAGAAGCTTCGTGATCGCCAGATTTGTATCTATTGCGTGAATCATCGATTCGATTATCGTTCTCTTTGCAGATCAAGGCAGTATCTTATACGCAAAATATGTCAAGGACCTCACTTATGGGAATGCATCCTGAATCCACTCCGATCAGAACTGATCCTTCATCAACTAGCAGCACTTACCTATGGCAAAATGAGTTCGACCCATCTTTTGGTGTGCTTCTTCCTAAAGCTATTGCAACGCTCGTAGTTAATAATTGTACGACGTTCCAGTCCGCTGTTTACTAGATCAGAGCAGTCAAGCTAACTATATATCCGAAGATCGGGTCCAGAAACTGCGATTGCAACAAAAAAAAAAAAAAAAAAAAAACGGTTCTTGCCAAAATCATCGGAGTAGGAGGATAGATTGGATTGCCAATATTAAACTAAAGTTAGACCACCCAGACCTACCAATCGTGAATATAAAAGCACTGGTTTTCAAACGAGTTATCGGATCACTCCGAAGTATGTCCAGTTACATTGCTTCCTTCCTCCTTCGACAAGCCACTTGCAGACCCGCGCTTCAGCAAAGCAGCAGAATGTGCCTCAATTATTAGGTGGCCCAGAATATGCTACGGTGATATGTCCAGGACCGGAGAAGAAGGATGGGTTGTTACTTCAAAATATCTACCTTGATGGATGGAACATGTCTGGAAACCCAGGAAACGGAAAAATTGAAAAACGGACCACGGCCTTTACAAACTCACAGAGCTCGAGACGAACGTAGTCGATTTCTGGGACCTGCCCGTCACTCGAGAAGATATCGGTGAAGCTGAGAGCTCATACTGCGAAAACTATGCATCGAAAAACACTCTGAAACCAAAGACGGTCCCTATATCGTCACAATACCTTGGAATGTTGACGCACCAGCATTAGGAAATTCCTATAAAATTTTATATCAGACAAGAAAGACGTTAGGAGGAAAACGAGATCCATAGTTCTGGAGCACAAATCTTAAGGACTATTACTGGTATTCCGTCCGGGCCGGTTACCTTCCTACAGTCCAGTCTACGTAGATTCCGTTGAATACTACGCGGGCGGAACCTCACATCCCGGCTCGAAGACCGTTCCGGCGCGATCACAGGCTGTTCCAAAAGGCCGGCATCGAGGTTTGAATTCGCGGAAAATAAATTGGCGAACACATTAGCTTTATCCTTCCAATTTGTTACTAACGTCCGGCTGCCCGTCACTAACGGAGGAAGAGAGGTGGAAGCGTAGTTACTGCTGACAGCCCTTGCCATTGACCAGAAGGGACTCGAACCAGTTGGGCTCTCAAGAAGTTGATTAGTCACTCCGTCGTTGTAGGCCTTCGTCGCGGTATCAATCGCCTGGTTGCACGCATTTCTGATGCCAGCAATAGTCCTTAAGATTTGTGCTCCAGTACTATCACCGGTTCTCTGCAGACTCTTCCCCTTATCTTAGGCACGGAGGACATTTCCTCCCTGCTGGAAAATCGATCTAGTGCAGCAAATCCCAAAGAGGGGAAAAAAGTGCCCCCACAAAATTACCGGCCGATAGTATTATTGCCTATGTTATCTAAAGTGATGAAAAAGATCATAAATGCCGACTTTATGAAGTTTTTGGAGTGGAACGGATTTCTGAATGATCGTTAATACGGATTCCGTGGCAGGCGGTCCACGGTAGACATTTGGACCCTTATAACCGATATATGGACATTTCCGATTTAGAGGCATGGTGAGTCAAGGGCGATCGCATTAGGTATCTCCAAGGCTTTTGTTCGCATCTGGCACGGGGCATTGCTGAGCAACCTTCGTTCAAACGGACTTTTCCAGCAGATTGGCGACTGGACGAAGAACTTCTTCGAAAATTGTTCGATCCGGGTTGTTGTGGACGGCGAGTGTTCGGATCTGTGTCTTGTTAATTCGGGGTGCCTCAAAGTTCTATTTTGACTCCTACCTTGTTTTGGCTTCACATAAATGATTTGTTTTCAGTTCACCCGGAGCTTTCGACTGCGTTTGACGTGTTCATCTCGGTCGCGAGTTCTCATTACAACCATTCCCAAACGCGATAGATCGCCTGATACCGGGGAAAATTGCTTGTCCTCGGATAAAAAACTTCGTTCCACTATGCATCCAACAAGTGGGCTTGGTAAAAACCCCTACCGTAATAAATTCACTCCCCTACAATGCCATCCAGATACAGATAATTCTGAAATGGACGAAACTGATTCGCCAATAATCAGAAAAGTGTATGTGCCACCAATCAAAGTGCTGCAAAAATCACCAGAATATGTGCATAGCCTCATGAAAAAGCTTAAAATATCCAGTTATTCAATAAAAAAAATTAACAATTGGTATAAAAATAATGTTCGGAACTATTGAATCATATAATATTCTGTTAGAAAAACTAAAAGAGGATAACCGTCAATATTTTTCTCATGATATTAAAAGTGCTAAAACTTTCAAAGTTATTTTGTATGGACTGGATGATATAAAAACTAATGAACTCAAAGCTGAACTCATTTCGCTTGGCTTAAAATGTTCTGATGTTAAAAAAATTGAAAAAAAACATGATAAATTTACTGACTTTTTTTATCTCATTCACTTTGAAAATGGAACAATTAAATTAAGTGAACTTAAAAAAAATTATCGCTCAATTTTTCATACCCAAGTGAGCTGGAACTTCCAAAGGAAAATCAAAGGTAAGGTGACACAATGCTTTAATTGTCAAATGTTTGGACATGGTGAGAGAAATTGTCACATAAAAACATATTGTGCTACTTGCGCTGGTTCACACAAAACAAGCGAATGTAATAACGCTTCGGTAAATAAATGTGCCAACTGCAACGGCAATCATAAAGCTACTGACGTCACATGCACCAGTAGATCTAAATACTTAGAAATAAAAGAAAGATCATCTGGAAGATCCAAGATCCATCCAAGAACTCATTTCGCTGCATCAACTCAAATTTCAAATCATCAAGCTTGCCAAAAACCGATTTCGTTTGCCTCTATGAGTGATTTTCCTACGCTTCCACAGCCACAGCGGACGACTGGGAGTAACCAATGCTCCGAGCAAAAGCTTTCCAAATTCAAGCCCGCAAATTCAAAGTTTACCACCAACAATTAATGCATGGGAAAATGACTCACGCGGCGCTTCTTCATCAAACAATAACAATAATTTACCCAACAACAATTCAGCACTCTTCACAATCGAGGAACTAAATTCCTTGTGCATGGAAATGATCTCAAATTTATCAGTTTGTAAAACGAAAATAGAACAATTTAATGTGATCGCGCATTTAGCCACTAAGTTTTTATACACTAATAATGTTAAGTAAAATGGCAGATACACATATAAAAATAATTACTTGGAATGCTAAAGGCATACGTAATAAATTTCATGACTTGTTAAACTTTTTAAATAGCTATAAAGTTGATGTTGCTCTAGTAACAGAAACTTGGCTTAATTTTGATATAAGACTCCCATCATCTGACTTTAACTGCTATCGCATTGATAGAGTAGACCAAAGGGGTGGGGGAGTGGCGATTCTTATCAGGAAGTCAATTCAACATTCGCTTTTACCTGTAATTCCAACTAGGCTTGTGGAGAATGTAGGTGTAATGATTAAGTTAAGAAACCATAAGACAGTAAAAATCTATTCTGTTTATTTCCCTGGTGGATCTTCGTCGGATATTAAAAGAAAATGGCTCAAGCAGGATTTAAAAAAGTTATTCACAATGAATGGTGAATTTCTATTAGGTGGTGATTTTAACTGCCGGCATAGAGATTGGGGGTGTGTAAGAGCAAATGCTTGGGGCAATATATTGGCTGCCCTTCCATTGGCACTACCAATTAATATTTTTTATCCACCCTGTCCAACTTATTTTCCCGCAGGTTCTCGTGGCATCCCCTCTGTCCTTGACTTGTTTGTGTCAAATGTCCCTGGTCTTATAACAGAACCCGTTTCGTTAAGTGCTCTCAGTTCAGATCATAATCCTGTTTTTTGTAACCTTTCTTGGTTGGGTGAAAGAAAGATTCAATATTTCCTGGACATGAAGAATGCTAATTGGAATTCATTCAAATCAAAGATTAAAATGAGCCTTCAAAATAGTACTACAAATCTTGAAAGAGTGTCTTGTAAAGATGATGTTGACCTTATTGTACAAAACTTTACACAAGCTATAATTTCTTCGGTTGATGAAAGTATTCCCAAAAGAGTAAAAAAAGACATTTTTAAAAAACTTCCAATCCATATCTTAGAGCTTATTAAAGTGAGAAACATTCATCGAAGAAACTGGCAGAATTACCGTCAGCCCTTTTCTCGATCAATGGTTTCCCATTTTAATGAGCGCATTACTGACCAGATACAAATCCATCGTAATAGAGAATGGAACAAAAAACTGAGCGTTATGGATAAAAATGCTAAACCGTTCTGGAATGTAGTGAAGTTAATCAAGAATAAAAACCGTAAAATACCATTTCTGAAGGATTCTTCTACTACTTTTTTTACAGGTTTTGAACAAGCAAACCTATTTGGAACAAGTTTTTCAAAAAATCACTTGGTCTCTCAGCATTTGGGTGAATTTGAAACTAATGAAGTTGTCGGTAACAGAATCGAAAGATTCGACACCACAAACGAATTAACTCCTCTAAATGCATTTGTAGAAGAAGAAAACGTAAGAAATGTAATCAAGTGCTTGCAAACACGAAAAATAGGAGGACTAGACAAAGTTAAGAATGCCTATCTAAAACAATTGCCTCATATTGGAATTAAATACTTAACATTTATAATCAATGCATGCCTTAAATGTCAATACTTTCCTCAATGTTGGAAAAAAGCAATGGTTGTACCTATCCTTAAGGCTGGAAAAGCCCCAGATAAACCTGAAAGTTACAGGCCAATTAGTTTACTTAGCAACATTAGTAAAGTTTTTGAAAAAATCCTGAAACAACATATTTTAAAAGTTGTTTCAGATAAAGATATTTTCCCCGATATCCAATTTGGATTTCGACGCTTTCACAGCACCTCGCACCAGGTTAAACGAATTTGCAGCCATGTTCTAGACCATCGTTCACTTGGTCAATCAACGGGCATGATATTGTTAGACATTGAAAAAGCTTTTGATTCCGTATGGCACAATGGGATAATATATAAAATGATACAGTTCGACTTTCCTTTGTATTTGTGTAAGGTCGTCCAGAGTTTCTTATCCAATAGATGTTTTCAGGTTCATGTCAATTGTGATGTTTCTAGATTGATATTTTTTGATTGTGGCGTCCCCCAAGGCTCAGTACTTGGTCCAGCTTTGTACAATATCTACACTTCGGATTTTCCAAATCTACCGCAGTGTGAATCAGCTATCTTCGCTGACGACACTGCAGTATTTGCGTCGCATGAATTTTCTCTCAACGTTGAGACAAATCTAAAGCATGCGATCGAGATACTTGAAAAATATTATATGAAATGGAAAATCAAGCTAAATGTTGGGAAGACACAAGCCATCTTTTTTACCCGAAAGAGAAAAGCTTGCTATCTTCCCAGCAGTCAGCTGCAAATAAATGGTACCACGATTGCATGGGAGCAATCCGTAAAGTATCTCGGAGTTCATCTCGATACAAGACTCACATTTAAACAACATATTCAAAGTACTCTTAATAAAATGAGTATTGCTATTAAGATGCTTTACCCTTTACCCAAGTCTTTACTCACAAATGAAAATAAGATTATTATTCATAAAGTTATTTTCCAAGCTATACTGTTATATGGGTGTCCAGTATGGGGTAACGCTGCAAGGTGCCATTTAAAAAAGTTACAGGTATCACAAAACAAAGTTTTGAAAATGATGCTAGACCTCCCTTGGCACTATTCAACCTTAAGTCTCCACGGAAGGGCGGATGTTGAATTGATTTCTGAAAGAATTCGTAAACTAGTATATAACTTTAACATCAGCTGTGAAAGTTCTGAAAATCCTCTCATAACCCAGCTTCTTGCTTAATTTGTCATAATTTCATGTAAATATTTACATTTTATATTATTTATTATTGGTTTTGTTTTTTTTTTTTTTTTTTTTTTTTTTAATGAAGGTTTTTCTTTTTCGTATTTTCCTTCGATTTATTCTTTTAATTATTAATTATACATATTTTTCTTTTCTTTATCCAAGATAATGTTTCAGTTGTAAGATATAACTTATCAAATCTCTGAATTGTAAAATGTGCGGTCACAGACTTTTTTTTTTGAAAATATTATTACGAAATAAAAGATCTCTCTCTAAATGATTTGTTGGAGTCAACGGATAACACAGTGTCCAGTTTTGCGGATGAGAATAGGGTTGTTTCCTCTCTTTCGAGTGATCAGCATATTAGTGCATCAACGTCACACCGGCTGATATGTAGCCAGATCGATTCTCCGAGTCGGGGTATAGATAAGGTCCAGCAGCGGGGAATGGCCAATCACGTCGACTTCAATTCGATGAAGACAGAATATACAACATTCACAAGGAAAAGTGGATCATCGGTTCCACAGATTATGATGAATAGCCGGGTCGTCGAATCTGGGGAAGGATTGAAATTGCTCGGCGTTTAGGTCTGTGGGAATGTATCGTGACATAAACACGTGTCGAACTACGCCAGGTCCGCCTCTGGAAAACGGAGTTATCTTTGTGGAGCTAAGAAATATTTTACTCCGGCCCAACTTCTTCTTCTGCATAAATCCCAAATTAGACCGACGCTCGAATCTTGCTCTCATGTTTGGAGCTCGGCTCCTAATCAGACCCTCGACCTACTTGAGAGCATACAGAAACGACCAATTCGCCTGATCGGGGGCACAGCGCTGACGTCGGGACTACAGTCTCTCTCACATCGGAAGTGCACACTGACCTCTGTTTGTTTCACAGATATTATCACGGATACTATTCTTCGGCGATTCGTGGTATTATTCCACGCATTTCAGTCTATATGCTAAATATATAATTGAGGAACGAGCGAGCGAGAGGACGTCGGAGCAGGCGAGTGTCCCGCTGGCGCTCTATGTGGAAGTCGTGATCGAGTAGTAAAGTTCTGTTTACCTATGGGAGATTGTGTGTTGTGTATATACACATCACGTCGGATTGTTGCGTTAAGCAAGAATATTGAAGACGGTGATTTGAACATACGGTGAAATGGGCGAGAAGCGAAGCAATGAAGCATCAGGCTATTGGCCGCGTGTATGAATTTGATTTCTAAACTCAAGTACACTCAGCTGATGTGTTGTTATGTTATCGCTATGGTATACGGCCATGATGCTTTTGTTTATTCGAATTTCATTTCGGTGTTCTTCACTATTTGCTTGTATCGGGTTTTCCAGTAGGGACTTGACAACTTTGAATTTAATTTGTGAACGCACCCTTTCACTAATCATCGAACTGTCACTGTCAATTTATTCAGTAAACTCAACATTTTCAGGGTTAAGTACGCGGACGAACAACGCCCGTAAATTATAAAAATTTACTACCGAAATTTGGAGTCGGTGACCGCACCTTTAAGAGCGTTAACTCCAATTTTCGTAATTCTCGCCCTAGTAGACAGGCAATAACAAGTTTATTGCAAACATTTGAGTCTACATATTCGTTGTGTGATGTTGCCATGCCAGTGAGACAACGGGTTGGTCGGAGTGTCGAAAATATCGCTGCCGTTCAGGCGTCCGTAGCAAACGATTCAAATCAGTCAATTCCACGGCGTTCTCAACAATTGGGCATCGCCCAGACCACTCTATGGCGAATTTTTCGAAAGGGTCTTGGTTTACACCCATACAAGATCAAGCTGACTCAAGAATTGAAGCCGATGGACCATTTGAAGCGACATACGTTCTCCGCTTGGGCTCTGGAAAAGATGCGCCAAGATGATGAATTTCATCGCAAAATCATCTTCGGTGACGAAGCTCATGTTTGGCTCAATGGTGTTGTCAATAAGCAAAACATGCGTTATTGGTTCGGTGAAAATCCACATGTGGTTCATGAATCACCACTCAACATGATTATCGATTATTTTTGGCCCGAATTGGAAGATATGGACTTGGGCGACATGCGGTTTCAACAGGACGGCGCCATAAACTACACAGCACACGATACACAATCGGTTTATTGAAGAGTAAGTTTGATGAGCGTGTTATTTCAAGAAATGGGCCAGTCGGTTGGCCGCCTCGTTCGTGTGATTTAACACCTCTAGACTATTTTCTTTGGCGCTCAAGTCATTAGTCTATGCCAACAAACCGACGACGTTGTAAGAGCTCAGAGCCAACATTGAAATAGCGTCCGTTTCGGGCGAAATGTGTGGCCGAGTCATCGAAGATTGGGTCCAACGAATCGACTGCTACAAACGTGCCTGCGGTGGCCATATGAACGAAGTCGAGTTCCATTCATAAATGTTTTGATTGTACTTCAGGCCGCGGCGTGTTCTCTGGCGTCCATCATATAAATACTGGAATCCCCCAAGGATCACCGTTATCAGTAGTATTATTTAAGATAGCGTTTGAAGAGTTAAATAGCATTATCTCTAAATATAAAAATGTAAAACATTGTCTCTACGCCGACGATCTTATATTATTCACAAATGTAAACGACCTATAAGCAGCTAGCAAAACTTTCGAAAATATCCTATCAGACATACAAAAATGGTGTAAACTATTCAGACTCAAAAATTTCGAGCATGAAATCTAAAATATTACATATATGCAAAAAGAAACATTATAACAAATCTTTATTAGTAAATTTTGAAAACACTTACATTAGGAATGTAGATACACTAAAAATTCTCGGCCTACAATTCGATTGTAAATATAATTTTAAGAATCATTGTCTAGCCCTTAAGAAAAATCTAGTGTTAAGGTTAAACATACTGAAATATTTGTCATCTAAAAACGGCTCAGCCCATACTAACACACTAATAAACATTACTAGAGCTCTCCTACTGTCAAAAATAGACTATGGCCTACTAATATACGGTAATTGCAGCAAAACAACGTTACAGACAATTAAATCTCCCTACCACGCAGCAGCCCGCATAAGTACAAGGGCTTTTCGGACCACCCCAATTACGAACATCCTAACAGAAAGTGGACTCCCGGCCATAGAAAATAGGATAAAAACTCTGTCGTCCAAATTAGCCGCAAAGTTTCCCGCAATGGCCTCAACACCCATTTTAGAGGACATTAAACGAATACTTAAGAGAAAACGCCCTCAAAAATATACTTCGGCCTTAGGAAATTCAATAGAACTGGCAAAAGAACTGCTCGCCACACCTACACCACAAAGACAACGAGCACATTCTCCCCCGTGGCTAATACCAACAGATTGTGTCATAGAAGACCTATCACAGCTCCCCAAAAGCACGACTAACCAAGAAGTATACCAACAACACTTCCAATTATTACGAAACAAACACCGGAAATGGGACCTACTCTTTACCGACGGTTCCAAAACACAAGAAGGTACAGCATTCGCCGTAGTAAACAGAACAGATACAGTCATCAGAAAAGGACGTTTACCCGAATTCTGCTTCATCTTTTCAACCGAAGCAACAGCAGTGCTGGAAGCAATCAAATTAGTTGAGAAAAATAAAACACTAATTTGCACCGACAGCCTGTTCGCCATACAAGCAATACAGAACCCGAATAACAAAAACGAAATAATCCACATGATTCAGGACAACTTAATCCGGAAGCAATCCAAAGTAAAACTGCTTTGGGTCCCTGGTCATAGTGGTATAAGGGGAAACGAAGCAGCTGATATCGCAGCCATATTGGCTATAAAGGAGCCATTAACAACTTTCTACGTGTACAACAATAAGGACATAGACAAGTACTTTGAAAGGGAACTACGAAAGATAGAACAATTGAAATGGTTAAATTACAACCATACATATGTAGCAATAAACCCTAATAGACAACCCGTCACCTACCTGACAACATCGCCCGTGCAACAGATCAAATGCTTTCTCCGCCAGCGCCTTGGACATACACGTATAACCAACCAGTATCTCTCAACAATAAAACCAACCCACCCACATGTCACATCTGCAGATCTAACTCCACATTGTCATCCAAGCACATCCTCTTGGAATGCGAAGGCATAAAAGCCCTCGCTCACCGACATCTTCAAGACGACATCAGAAACATCATCTCCGACCCAACCGCAACCAACATAGCCAAGCTCTACCACCTACTAACCCTAGTTAAGCTACTGTTACGTGCGTCCGCCACCCCATCAATTAATAGTTTGTAATTAGAATATAATTCGTTTAAAGTGGTGTGATGGTAAGGTGGTGGAGGAGTTGCACGATCCAGAAGTGAGTTTTTGAACACGCCCCGATTCGGATGTGGATCGTGCAGTTCTTCGAGTTCGAATTCGGTTTTCGAAGTGGACGTGAATGGGGAGCGAGAGAGACAAAGGGTCAATGTTTTTTGATGTACGGGTTTTTTGAGGTTCCGGTGTCGGAGAGTGAAAAAATCGGACTTGGTTGGGTGTGATGAGATATCCTGTGAATCGTGTAGATGAAAAGGGAGAAAACCGACGGAAACCGAACTTAGTTAACCGTATAGTAACCGTGCATATTTCTTCTGTTATAATTTAATGTGTACCTAATAAAGTGTGGACTTGTTTTACGCATTGTTTTGTATTGGATCTGATTTTGAACTTAACAACAGCTCATTCAACTAGAAGCAGTATTTAAATTGAGAGATTTCAAAAAACATTGCTGGGTTTGAACAAGAAGACATTTAACGTTGTGTTACCTATTGGGCGATCTCAGTGGATACACAACTCAGTGTTTACGAGATTGTGTTGCAAATGGTGTTGCAAATTCAACAAATGGAAAACTAAAACACATTTCGAAAATTAAAGACGGCACGTAAGGATCCCTCTGCAGCAAAAGCAAAAGTTCTCTAAACCGGTTGGTACCGGGAGCCGATAGATCGTGGCTCAACAACGGGACGTCGAGAGGAATAACTAGGTAACAAAACTAATATTTTCCAACTCGATCTCCACAGCAAAAGTGCAAGGCACGCACCATATAGCAGTTACCATACCCATCATATTACACTACAAAACGTAATTTAACAAAAAAAAAAAAAAAAAAAAAACAAATGTACACATAAATATTTAATGCCAAACTAGCCGAAAGCCTTAGTTGCTAGCGCTATTAGATTTAAGTTATAATGTAATTTAGTTACATGGTAATAAACAAATAAATAAATAAATAAATACTTCAGGCCGATGATAAAGTTTTTGAAATATCTCAAATGGTTTGCGTTTTATTTAAAAAAAAGTTGTCAAGTCCCTATTGGAAAACCCGATATATTGTGTGTGTATTTGTTAGAAACGCCAGAAGGTTAACTGGCCAAAACATCCTAACAGAACACACGAGGCTATGAGTACAAGAACCTATGGTAGGGATAGCGATGGAGAGTCTTCTCAATGTTCAGCTTTTGTAAAAACTCTGTTCAGTTTAAGCTTCAAGGCTGGCATGCAATTATAAAATATGGAGAAGGGGAGACCCACGGCGTCTACACTAAATAAACATATTTCTTTTTGTTAGATACTCGTGTTGTGGCGGTTTTAAAGTACATCACTTTCAAAATTTCCCTTCTGAACGCTGTCACTTTCAAAGTTTCGTACCAAACGTTCGAACTTAGTTGAGTGAGCTTTGAAAAAGACAGGGAAACAACAACACGTCACGCCAAACAAAGACTTATGTTATTCGATTTATCGGAAAAATTTAAGCAGATTCTAAAGGTAGAATCAGTCGCCATTTGAGGTCATCAAATTGTACGTTAGTGAAGAAAATTTTTTATTTTTTAATGTACATTAGTCATATCTGGATTTATTTTTAAAGAAATTTTAATTGTATTTTAGTCTTCAGATTAGTTTTAATTAAAATAAAGGCAAACGTGTAGTAGTACAAATATAAAGGTCCCAAAACCATACAACCATTCTCATTTAATTTTACGTGTTGCTAGGGACCACTGATTGTTTAGCGGCGAGTTTGTAGGAGTGTAGGTTAGGAAAATATAAATACTTTCTTTGTTTTAGTCTTATAAATGGCGGATTCGTATTTTTTTTTTGTATTTTAGAAAATTAAGATTGACCTCATTAAATTTATGGTTCAAATTCATTTTTATTTACCTTCTTTCACATTGATGCCACAGTCTATAACAGCAGCCCCAGGTTTAATCCAATCCCCTCGAATCATCTCAGTGCAACCAGCGGCGACTACCACAATATCGGCGGTTTTTACCTAAAATTGTTAATTATTTAATAACCATATATATATTATTTATTAACCATATATTATTAATTATTTATTAATCATATATTATTAATAATTTATTAGCCATATGTTAATTAATTTATAAGCCTATATAATGCTAAATAACAGGATTCGATATGGAGAGTTTTAAAATCAAACCGCGATAAGAGTATTTATTTTGTTAAATTTATGTTTATTTATTGTTTCGATTCTAACTTATATTTGGTGTATCTATGGTACGCGTTCAACAAAAAATATATTTTTAAATGCAAAAATATATTTAAGTAAGGCTGTCTAATTACTAACAGAAAGATAAAAATAGGTTAAGAATAAATCCAATGGTCAATTCAGTTTAAATTATCTGTAAAAATCTAGTTAACCAAGCACATTACATATATAATAGAACTTGTTTACAAAATAAAAAAAAATGCCTGTACTATAAATGGCGCTATGTTTTTATTCTGTATTTTGGCCCGCTAAACTCGAAAGTCACATTGAACAAATTTTTACGGATCGGTTTTCGAGATATAATTTTTTTTTTGTCTTTCAAGAGATATGCATATTTTTTATAACAGTAGCAGATCTTGATATAAAACAGGTATACCACAAAGATTGCGTTACCTCAGAGAGCACCCTAGATTAGGAGACATTAAAATATGTAATAGGTATGTTACAAGACAACACTGCCCGGCCCTGCGTAATTTTCGTCGCATTATTTTATCCACCGCCTGTACTAATCACAATAATGGATAACCTCATATTTTAGACTATTCCAAAAACTGGGCTTACTTATCTGGGGATATTTAACATCTCCACATTGGAATGCGGATGACTAGATCCTACGGCCATATCGACAAAACAAACAGATGGATCATCTTAACACCAGCATCCTTGAAGTTATAGTCATGACTACAGCCAACAAATTCAAAATTACGCAAGGATTAATATTATTAATTAAATTAAAGATATAAGGATTTTGTGTTGAAAAGTTATTGAAAGGTTCTCAGATGGCATTATTTTGCTTTTCGACAGTAATGCCAATTGATTTACCAGGTGTACCGGTGTGAAGTGAGCGTGAAGATACAAATGTATCGATAGGTAACGTTTGTTGTGAACGAGCCCTTATATATTTTTTTATTTGGTTGCTATCACATCTGTCAACCATATTTAGTATGCATCAAGTCATTGTACGAACAACATCATTTTTTTTTAATTCTGTTAAAAATATAGAATTTTGTACCAGAAAATGATGATTTGCGGAAAGCATTAATTTTTTCATTTGAAGAAAAGTCCTGCAGAGTCGCATTGAATGCTTGTCGAGGCTTATGATGATCATGGTCTATCGGAAGCAACATGCAAAAGATGGTTTAAGCGGTTCAGAGATAATAATGTTGATGTGCGAAATGAAGAACGTGGAAGACCACCAAAAAAGTTTGAAGAAGCCGAATTGCAAGCAATATTGGATCAAGATGACACTTTAAGTCAAAAACAAATGACACAAATGTTAAATGTTGCACAACAGACAATTTCTGACCGTTTAAAAGCTATGCGAAAGATCCAAAAGTGTGGAAACTGGGTGCCACATGACGTGAATGACAGGCAGATGGAAAAGCGAAACACCACATGTGAAACGTTGCTTCTACGACATGAAAGGAAGTCTGTATTGCATCGAATTGTGACTGGTGATGAAAAATGGATTTATTTTAAAAATCCTAAACGCAAAAAATCATGGGTACATCCAGGAGAAGTCAACATCGACTGCAAAGCCTGATCGGTTCGGAAAAAAGACAATGCTCTGTGTTTGGTGGGACCAGATGGGGATGGTGTATCGTGAACTTCTAAAACCTGGCGAAACTGTTGATGCGCAACACTACCCACAACAAATGTTCAATTTGAACATGTATTGATCAAAAAACGACCAGAATGGGCCACAAGACACGGAAAGGTAGTTTTGTTGCATGATACTGCTCCGAGTCATACAGCAAAACCCGTCAAAGAAACAATAAAAGCTCTAGGCTTGGAAGTGTTACCCCACACGCCGTATTCACCAGACTTGGCTCCTTCCAATTACCAGTTGTTTTCATCGATGGGACACGCATTGGCTGAGCAGCATTTCAATTCCTACGAAGAAGTCGAAAATTGGGTCTCCGAGTGGTTTGCCTCAAAAGACGACCGGTTTTATTGGCGTGGTATCCACCAGAAAGGTGGTCGAAATGTGTAGAAAGCAATGGCCAATACTACGAATAAAATGTTTTTACCTTCCCATTTAAAATTTGTTTTATTTAAAAAAAAAAACAAAAAAAAAAAAAAAACGCTCACTTCATGCCGGTACACCTGGTACTACTCTCAGATTTTTTGAGAACAGTTATGTTGACAGTCGTGCCTACAGGCCTTTTGGCCATGTATGATTTCCTTCTTACTACCTTTCTGTCTTCGTAGTTAAATACCCTGTCATCATTATCGACACTACAACCGGGAACCGGTCTTGACCTTATTTAGTAAGTCCTGAGGCTTGTTAAATTTTCCATAATGATTTGTTTTTTCCGGGCAAGGTCATTAGTCTTGCGCCAGTGGCTCCCCGACGGGGAATCGAACCCCGGTCTCCCGCGCGACAGGCGTATATACTTACCACCAGTTAAATACCCCCTCTGTTCTAATTCAATAAAAACTATTTGCTCCAATAACCCTTCTTCCTTTTATATATCTTAATACCGAGCCTAACATTTTCTTGCCTATACCGATGTATGCCATGTATGAGTTCCTTCTTACTATCTTTTTGTCTTTGTAGTTAAATACCTCCTCTATTCTAATTCTACAAAAACGATTTGCTCCAATAACCCTTCTTCCTTTTCCTTACCTTAAGACCGAGCCTTACATTTTTTTGGATGTGAGTGATCATGGTGGTTAGAAGACATCCATATGGCAGAGTGAACCCTTCATCATCATCATCATCGGCACTGCAACCGGGGACCGGTCTTGACCTTATTTAGCAAGTCCTAAGGCTTGTTAAATTTTCCATAATGATTTATTTTTTCTGGGCAAGGTCATTAGTCTTGTGTGTGAACCCTTCATCGTTCATATATTCGCCCTTTAACTCTTCGGCATCTGGGATAACGTTGTAGATTTGACATATGTTTTTCAGAACGTTTTATGACAGACTGCGCTGGATCAACAAATTATTATATTAGAACAAATTTTGTAAGATTGAAAATAAACAAAAAATTGTTTCTCAACAAATTCTCTTTCTCTTTTCTCTTTTAAAAAATATTAATAAAAACACAACCGGAAGGCTTAAAATGGTTCACTCTATTTTTGACCCCGTCTTCTCGCCCGCTGTAAAAATCACACAGCTTATCTCCGAAACAACTGATGGCCGCTATCCACTTTTCAAACTTATAGACAGAAAGACATATGAAAATATTCATCTCTTTCTGTCTGCTACAAGCGCAAAACCAAAACCAGTGTCAAACTCTCTATTCAACAGTAAGGTTTACCCACTGACGTTCTGGTTCTCCACAAACTATTCCTAAAATTACACGCAATTCTCAATTTATCCACTTATAAAGGGTAAAAAGCTTTCGGCCACTTCGTTCTGTCCAGAACGTTATCACGTCTTCATCGTAGTAAGGACGACTTCAACAAGTTTTTTCGTTCCTAAACTCCAACCTCACCTATCTCCTCCCAAAACCGACAGTATAACTTTTCTTACCCTATATTATCAGAGGGTAAGAGGCCTTCGCTTAAATACCCAATCCGTTCTGAAAAACTCTGATGTCCTACCTGTTGAAATTTTCGTTTTAAGCGAAACGAATTCAATCCCCAGCATTCATAGCCTGGAACTGTTTCCCCCACGTTCACCATCTGATCTCGATTATGCCACTAACTTTTCCCTCACCCGAGGAGTGCTCACCACTTCCCACAACAGCCTCAAGTTGTCACTTATCGCTTTCCCTACCTCCTCCAAGCTGGACTTCGTGCCTGTCAAAATCACCCTTCTTCGGAAATCAGTCTTTGCCATGTGCTTCTATATCTTGCCATCCAAGCCCATTGAAGTTTACGAGATAGCTCTTAAAACCATCGGCCATATAATCGAGCTGAGTAATTGTCTTCGAGTCTTCGGAGATTTTAATCTTCCACAACACAATTGAGCTTTATCTGATGATCGTTCACACTTCATCCCCCACCCCACTGCATCTCTGCCTAGGACTGTCGCTTCATTGATCGACCCCTGCTAAGTCAGCAACGTTCGAAACCTCTTCGACAGGCAGCTAGACCTCATCGTTACAACAGACCCTATCAATACATCTGTCTCACCCAGCCCCCTTGTCCTTACAACTATAGTCCACCACCCCCCATCTCTTCTCGTGACCTTCTTCCAAGTCCACTCGGACCACCCCCCCCCCCCCCCCCACTGCGCCTACGATTTCCACAAAGACAACTTTCGCCTCATCAACGATTACCTAGGGCGGCCTTCGTTCAACTACGATCACCTATCCGTTGACGATGCCACCACCCGCTTATATACCAAAATCCTTTACTCTATTTCCCTGTTCGTTCCACACTCTAGACAAAGAACGTCAAGCCCCTTACACCACGCTATAATTACAAGCTTCGTTCCCCGCGTAACCAAAGGAATACGTTATGGGTCATCTTCTCTTGGAATCAAACTATTCCCGATTACTTCGACTTTCTTTGCTGTTACCTCCAATCACGGAACTTTTCAATACCCTTTATCGCGATTATCTTACCAAAACTCAGACCAATCTCAAAAATTACCACAAAACCTTCTTGCAGTTCGTCAATCATAAACGTAGATACTGGTTACCCGATATCGCTTACCTTAAACACCCATACCTCATACGATCCTGTTGCTATTGCTAACCTCTTCGCCACTCACTTCAATCAGTCATTCACTAATGACTCCTTTGTTCCTGGCTGGGATACTTCAACTATCACCTAACTTTTCCCTTGGGCCCCTTCTCCGCTACGCCATTGATCCGCCCTTAATTGAATCTAAGCTGCTGTAACTCAAAGACGAGTTTAATCTGGGTCCCGATAGTATCCCTGCAATCCTCCTCAAGAAATGCTCATCCACTCTCTCTGCTCCCCTTTCAATGGTCTTTAATCACCCACTCTCTCAACGCGTATTCCCCCAGATTTGGAAAACCTCCTTCATCACCCCCATCAACAAAAAGGGTCCCACAAAATGATGTCGTAAATTACCGGACTATCGCCAAACTGTCCGGCTTACCCAAGATTCTCGAAAGCATTCTATACGAATCTCTTAATTTCACCAAGGCAACATGGTTTTCTCAATGGCCGATCAACTACAATCGACCTTATTGAGTTTACTTCCTTTACACTCTCAGTACTAGAGCAGGTAACGAAGTTGACATGAAATGAAAATGAAAAAGAACATTTGCGGCACCCATTGCTTTTCTTATTTAATCAAAAGAAAAAGGCTGTGAGCGTCATCGTTTGCTGGTAGAAACATATGATGAACATGCGGGACATGGTTTTGACAATTTAAAAGTGGTGATTTCAATGTGAAAGACAGTGAGCGCTCGGGTTACAATGTGAAGACGAGCAATTGCAGGAGTTATTGGAAGATGACCCAACTCAAACTCAACGGTAATTGGCAGAAGCATTACATGTGTCACAAGAAACAATCAGCAGACGTTTACGACGAATGGGGAAGATCAATAAACTCGGTAATTGCGCCCCACACGATTTGAATGAACATCAAAAAAAAATCGCGAAGTCACTTGTGAAATGCTGCTTTAGCGCTACGAAAGGAAATCATTTTTGCATCGAATTGTGATGGGTGACGAAAAATGGATTTATTTTGAAAACCCGAAGCGTTAAAAATCGTGGCTTTCACCTGGCCAAGCCGGTCCTTCAACACCAAGGCCAAATCGCTTCGGCAGGAAAACCATGCTCTGTGTCTGGTGGGACCAAAGTGGTGTTGTGTATTACGAACTCTTGAAGCTCGACGAAACCGTTAATACACAACGCTATCGTTAACAAATCATTGCTTAAACCACGCATTTTTTTTACACTAACGCGCGCACAAAAGGGGATTTTGAAGTACCCTTAAATGTCAGAGCACAGTGCGAGCGGATGGAGAGGAAGTGGATAAGGAAAGGAGGTGTCGATGTATATTGGTCTTGAATGTCTGGACATCACAACGGCCAGGAAACACATGATCGGGCAGAACATTCCACATTCGTGTGGTTCGGCTAAAGAATGTTTATTTGTGCGCCTAAGGTCCACTTTCAACGTGAACTGATGCGCATTCACAGATTGACGGGTATCGCCGGAAAATGTCTGAGGGGACGGCACACATGCTGCAAGTTCAGTTGAACAACGACCGTGGTAATACCTATAGAAAAGAGATGGGCATGATACGTTGCGCCTGTGTTCTAAGGGCGGAATTGATCGACTTACGGCTGGGTCCCCAATAAGTTTCACTGCTCGTTTTTGCATCCTGTCGAGCACGTGTACTGCATTTTTGGATGCGCCTGACTAAATATGGGAGTTGAACTCCATTTTTGGACGAATATACGCCTTGTAAATAGTGGCCAGGTTGGATGGAGTGAAGTATTTGTTACATCTCTTAAGGAACCGCATGCATTTGACAGCACTTTTCGCAGCTTCAAAAATGTGGTCGCTCACCATAAGAGTCGAATTAATTCGAGTGCCGAGGATTGATAATTCCTTGGCTTCGTCGATGCAAGTGCCGTTCATAGACAATATATTTACTTTGGGGTTCACCTTTGACGACAAGAGGCAGCGCTGAGTTTTTAGGGCATTGAATTCTACTCGGTTCGATAATCCCCACTGATATATCTTGTTGAGGTCTGAATTCAATGTATCAAGCATAAGTTGCTGGTTGGTAGTGACGTTCGAAGAGTTTGGATGGGAGTGTTCGTAAGAGTATGAGAAACTCAACGTGCTATCATCAGCAAACGAGTGAATTGGGTTGTGAGTAATTGACCAAAGATCATTTATAAAGATGAGGAAGAGAGTGGGTTAGAGTACCGAATCCTGGGGAACGCCCGCATTAATTTGATGGGAGACAGATTTGACACCATCAAAAATTACTTGAATTGAATGGCCAGAAAGATAGTCTCTTATCCATTGGATCAGGGAATTGTCCACTCCATATGAATGCAATTTTGACAAAGGGGCTGGATGCCAAACTCTGTCGAAGGCTTTTGAAATATCCAATTCCAATTGCTTTCACCGAGGTAGTGGATTGAATGGCTCCACTTTTCGGTAAGGTACGCCATCCGATATCTTGTGGACCTGTTGCTACGAAATCCATATTGGCGGTCATTGAGGAGGTCATTTGATTCCAGATATTTCGAAAGTTGACGGTTGATAAGAGATTCCATTACCTTGGAGAGAATAGAAGTTAGTGCTATGGGTCGATAGGAAGAAAGGGATGATATGCTGCTTATGTTCAAGTTGAGGCGGAACTCATGTGGTATCAGGCAGTGTTGAGTTGGCTGCAAAATGTTCAGCAAGTAGATTCGCCTTCTCTACTGCAGTGGTGACTGGTCTGTCATCGACTATAAGCGATGGAATGGATGAAGAGACTGAGTGTTGAATGTTTTTCACGAATGCCCAGAAGTTTCTACTACCTGTGGGAGAGTGTAGTATTTTTTGTTTCACTCTTTGGTCATACTAGAACTTTGCGGGTTGAATATACGCATTGCAGTAATTTCTAGCCCTCTTAAATCTTTTCCGGTTTTCCTCAGTATTGTTTGATTTATACAACCGGAAGCTCAACTCTTTAGCCTTAATGGCTTCTCTGCACCCGGAATCGAACCACATATTTCTCTTGGGTTTGATACTCTTTACTCTGTGTGGAATAAAGGTCCACATGCTGAGTAGAATCGTGTGTGTCAATGTGTTCGCTATAGAGTCAACATCGTTATTGAGGAAAAATAACGATCAATTTAACTTCCCAAAAAAGTCGTTCAGATCTTCCCAGTTGGCTTTCGCGTAGAACCATACTGTTCTTTTGGGAGCTTTCTCATTAACGTTACTGTTGGTTAGAGGAGATTAAGTTGACACGACACAGTGGTCTGAAGTGCCCAAGGGCGAATAAACTTCAATAGTGTATTTGTTTGGGTGGGAGGTGAGAAACAGGTCCAGTGTGTTGGCGAAATGACTATATATATCTGGAACCCGTGTTGGCTCATTGACAAGTTGAGTTAAACTATTTGAATCAGCAAAAAGCTGGACACATTGACCTTCGGGTGTTGTTGTTCCGGAGTGACGAAGCCACTGAGAGTTATGCACATTAAAATCACCCGCAATAACGGATATAGGTGTCAATATCCTATCGATAGAATTAGACAGAGCATCAAATTGGTTCAAGGATGCATTTCTATCCAAGTTTGGGCTTGTGGCGACTCTAACAGATACACACACAATTCACAAGCAAAATAGTGAAGAGCACCGAACGAAAAATCGAATAAGAAAATACATCAGAGCCGTATACCAAGCGATAACATAACAATTCACATCAGTGGAATATAGTCGAGTTTAAAAATGAAATTCTAAAATCGGCCAGTAGCCTGATGGGTAACGCTTAGGTACAATTTTTGGTGATTCAAACTGTCATAGCGTCAGTTCGAATCACACGTTCTTCTTCACTATTATTTCAAAACGCTATAGGCTTCTGTAAAGAAAGCAGTAATGTATGATATGCTTACGAACGTGAAGTTTTAGCCACGAGAAATTAAATTCTGTGTTGGAACAGAGCCCATATTGTGGCAGAAGCTGATAAGCAATATCATTTCGTATGTATGTGGCTATACCACTATGTGGAAAGAACGGAGGCACTAAGTTATATCCAGGTGGATTAAAATCGGAAATATCTGTATTAGTTATTACCTGGGTTTCGCTAAGTGCAAGGATAGTTGGATTCTGGCTAGAAACATGGGCAGACACAGAAGAGAAATTGCATCTCCAGCCGCGAATGTTACACAAATCAACGCGAAATTCCCGCTCCATTGAAATGGCCCTACACAAAAAACCAATACCGCCTCGGGAAAGGATGCAAGTCAGGACCAGCAATAGATAAGCGAAAGCAACCACTACAGGTGTTATGCCCTTGTAGTAGGTGCCCCGTGCCGAAATCCAGGTCACATCCCCTCCATGATGAACATTATGCCACTCAGACACAAAAAACTCTCCAAAGATTATTAATCAATCGAGAGTATCGATGCCTGAGGGACGTAGACAGAGGTGCGAAAAAAAGGAAAACAGACACAAGGGATGGAAAGGGTAGAGAGTTTTCCCGCACTGCACATCACTTGCGTGTATATTCTCGCACTTTTCACAGCACTAAGACGCATGTGCGGAGATCCGTTTGTTTGCATGGGATCGCACAGGAAACTTTGCACTGCACTCGGACGCGTGTCTGAAGATCCATTTGTTTGTTTAGGATCTCACAGTAAGACTTCGTGCCCGAACCGATAGTGCAATTGGGTATCGTATGTGTATCTAAAAATCCCGAAACGGATTGCACAATTGATCCGATGGTACGGATCACGAGGCAGAAGCGCACGTGCTGTCTCGTTGGCGGTGTTCACGACTTGATTTAATCGAAAGACGACCGGAATGGGCCAGAAGACATGGCAAAGCGATTTTGTTACACGACAACGCGCCGTCTCAAACAGCAAAACTAGTGAAAGACACTTTGAAATCGCTTGGGTGGGATATCCTTCTGCACCCACCGTACTCCCCAGACTTTGCGCCATCTGACTATCACCTCTTCGCATCAATGGGGCAGGCGCTCGCAGATCAGCACTTCAACGATTTCGAGGAAGTTGGGAAATGGCTCGATGAGTGGTTTACCGCGAAAGACAAGCAGTTTTTCTGGCATGCTATTCATAAAATGGGCGAAATGTGTAAAAGCCGATGGCCAATACTTTGAATAACTAGTAGTTTGAATTTTGCTAGAAAATTAAGTTTTTTTTTTTATCAAATAAAGCGGAAAAAACTTATGCATACAGCTTTATATACAAGGTGGCGCAAAATTAATAACCCTATCGGAAGATGTTATAATTGTCGTACCTCAATCATATTTGACATTTGTGAACTAGACAGCTGTAGTATAGAAATAGACGAGCAATGGAGCAATGGAGGTCCAAATAAATATT
The DNA here is from genome assembly GCA_963931805.1 of Microdon myrmicae. NCBI lineage: Eukaryota > Metazoa > Arthropoda > Insecta > Diptera > Syrphidae > Microdon > Microdon myrmicae. The sequence continues at coordinate 102,835,184 of OZ007496.1, forward strand.
TCCATCACTCAAAAACATTTTTCTTATTTAGTAAAAAAGTAATTCAAAAACAAATTGGATGATTAATTTTGCGCCACCCTATATAATAATACTGAATATACTTGGAATACTTGGTGGGAGTACTAAATGAAAGTATCTATGAGTATATACATACAATTTCCTTTAAGTTTTTGGTCTTCGAATGGCATATGGTTACTGTAGCGTTCTGCCATTTAAGCAGTTCCGCTATTGGTGTTCCTACAATTCTGCTGCGTCCAATGACCACTGCATGCGCACCGTTAACATCAACTCCCGAGCTTTCTAATAATTCGGCGCAGCCCAGAGCTGTGCAAGGTATATACCCCGTCAGGTCTCCTACGGCTAAACGGCCTTGGTTCTCATTGTTCAATCTAGAAAGAATGTTAAAAATACGTAAAATTATATGACCATTTAGCAATTCATTGAAGTACACTTCCCATCGCTCCGGTATGCCTTCCGGATCGGTGATCAGATTACCCTTTCTATCCTTGCAGTAAGTGCAGCGTAGTATGTACTGTGTCTTACTGCGGATTAGTCGGTAGAACTTCTGCGCCTGGTGCGGACCTCGCTCTCTACTTTTCTCAATTTCACAGACAAGGTTTTTTTCCCAGGTACTTTTCTTTTGTCTGTGAAGCATTTTTTCAGATCTTCTGAGCTCTTTGTATTTCTCCCCGCGTACCCGCGCCCTATGATACTGCTGCATTGCCCGGTAAGCAGCATTCTTACGTTCAGTCGCTAGTTTGCACTTATCATCAAACCAGTCACTCCGATCTTTACGACTCCTGCCTAAGATGGAGTTGGCAGTACTAATGACAGTATTCTTAAAGCGTGTCCATTTCTCTTCTACGCCCAGCATTCTAGCCCCAGGTTTTACTCTCCCTCAGTACCAAATTGACCACCATCCGGTGTAGACGTGTCGACAAACGATAGTTATTACATTATTATTTTTAAATTAAACCGCGTTGCATAGCATAAATGAGTACGGGTTCGCTTGGGACCCAAAATAGTTACAAAACCATTAGTGCCGATACGCGACGTACGAAGTGTTCCTGTTTGTGTATGTACACAACATAATAAACAAACTCCTGAACGTGATTATCTATCTGTCACCCGCGCATTAAAAAAAAAACAATAAAAAAAGTGAGAACACGTGGTCCATAATATGGATATGGAATCAAATGGATGCCAAAATGGTGCTTCGGAGAAGGCAAAACACAGACGTAAATCTAAAGGCTAAACGCCTTAGAACAAATGAAAACAAGGATACAGACACGTTGATTGTCAACAGCGACGACGAAGACAACACCCATGGTGCACAGTACTCAGGGGCTGGAAACCAATTCCAGGAACTAGCTGTCAGCGAAACAAATGCAGACCAGCAATCAGATCGAGGTCCTCAACAGACTCATCCATGACATTAGTCGTAAAAAACAACAACTGGATAAACAAATGGAGGAAGTTGTTAAACTAAAAAACAATCTGAGCCAAAAGCACTCAGAACTGCGAGAACCTACTTGTACGTGAGTCTTGGGTTCTTGGCCCCTCTCTCCTTCGATCTGTGGCGGTTCCGCCAAACCCCACGGCCCACTTACCTGAAAAACCCCCATAACTTCATCCCAGTCTGCATAGGTTTCCGCTAACGCAATCGTATTAGCACCTTAAATGCTTCACGCATCAAATTGATCAAGTTTATTTAACTAAAAGTCCCTAGAAAAGAATCCTCACCTTCATGCACCTCTTCGCATACAAATTCCCTATAAGAATTCTTTCCTAACTTAACATAAAATCCCTCAGAGAAAATTCATCGGTTCACATATAATACAACCGCATAATCAGGGAGTCTTACCCTTGAGTTGGCTTATCCCAGTCTCAACATGTTTACAATAAAAACTACCTACATACATGTAGCGTTCTACGACCGCACAATTCCGCGCAGGTAAGGTTCCTACCTTCAAAGAACTTACTTACCTGAGAACGTTGCACGCGCCCACAGACGCGTGTCCCAAAATCCCACCTTAGGGCACCGAAACATTTAGCCAACGTTGAGCCCGACGCTAAAAAAGCAAGGAACTGAACGTCCCAAAGCTTTCAATATCAAGCAACAAGTCGATTGTAGCATATCTGAAACAAAGGTAAAAGCATCCATTCATCTTATTCCTAAGGATTGAAATGCGCCGCACTCCAGCACTGCACAATCCGAAATCCTGAACATCTACACGATGTTACAAGGATTTGTTATCGCCAGCAAATTAGCCGACCAACGATGCACGTGCGGGTAGCTGCCACAAAGACCACCAAATCTATCGGCAAACAAAAGAAACGGCAACCGTAATTATCTCAACGAGATAATTCGGAGAATTTATGAGGCTAAAAACCTACCCAAGGGAACTACTCCGAACCCACGGTGCCTTTTTTTGTATTTCACACCCATTAGAAAGATCTAATGGATTTCGGGTGTATTGACAAAAGTCAAACAAAACCCATGAACTATACGTCCGTTCAAATTGCAGGATATCTTTCGGCCAGCGTCGCCAGATGTTCTGTGCAAACAGAAGGCCGTGGAGATGAAATGCTGGCGATAATAATGATGTATGCAAAGATGACTTTCCCCTTTCAGGAAACTACAAAATATCCCGGGGGATGTGATAACATGCTGCTAACAGAAATTCGGAAGTTCTGTTAGCAGAGCAAATAGGGACATTTTTCCGGATAGATACAGATACCAGTTTGAATCTGGGTATCTGTGTGGGAGACAGGCAGTCTACCCCGAACGCTCGAGACATCAGGTCTATTGGGAAGTCCGCAAGTGGTCATCAAGGAGACAAGGAGTTGTGATTTGAGATCGAACCGTCATCGTTGGAAAACCTCCAACGGAAGTATTGGAAACGGAGTCGAAGTGGAGTTGTGTGTGCGAGGTACCCGCCAGGTTTATTTGGTAATCGAGTCCGAACCACGATCGTTTTGAATTACCGATCGTACCGTCGCGAAATTGGTGTTGTCGCCTCGCGTGCGTCGCTTGTTCACGTACGTTAAGTCATTGGAACTGTCCAGATACAGTGTGTAATGAAAAATTGTGATCCTTCGGAATTACCACCGAACTCAGTTAGTAAGACAAATAGAATAAAGTAAACTCGATCTATAACCATCAGTGTTTGTTTTTGACAATTGTTTTCGCTCCATTGGTGTGGATATCGCTTTCGTAGACAGTGTTTGGCGGAACACTTACAACATACACAAAACCCACGCCAAAGTAAGAAACCAACATAAAAACGCCAAATACACATTGGCTGGCGACCTATACCCAAGGGACAAAAACAAATATACGCATCTTGCGTCTTATGACATCAATCAAATCCTACAGCATAGGCAAATGTAAATAGGAATTGAATACCTACCCGTACCAGCGATGCCATAAACACAATTTTGCCGGTAAACAAGCTAAAACCAATCAGCACGATGTTCTTGATGCATTGCGGCTGTCAATACAGCTGCTATGCATATTGTAGACAACGATCATCAACGGTCCCTTTGTCTTACATATTCCTGGATCCATTTACCATTGACCTTCTCACATAAGCAAACACAAACCCAATTAGCATCCAATGAGATTCGGCTTGTTTGCTTAGCCGAACTCACATCTCATGGATGCACATTTTCCCTTTCTTTTAGATTCGTTCTCATGGTTTCGTCCCACGAATGAACCAATGTTCACACATTCATGTGTACCTTAATTCGAGAGCCGGTTTCACTGGCCGAATTTCTATTGATAGCGATTTAATATCGTTGAGTCGGTCGGGTCTTCTTCTGCACACGGTACGGTGCGTTTACACATGCGATGTTCTACGTGTCAAACCCCTAATTCACCAAACAAATCCCCAGTGAAACGGTGCCACCAATGGAACCTATTAATAAACCAATTAAACAGTGTCGCGCATGTGCCAAATACAACTTGTGTTTTTTTTTTTTTTTTTTTTATTAGACTTCTCTCAGGAGAGGCGAACCTATAGCGCCGAGTGGGCGCCCCGAGATGCCATCAAATAACTGTTGCAGTTTTTTTTGAACAGTTGCAGGTTGTAAAGTTCCGGGAACACTCGCGTGGGAAGGGAGTTCCACAGCTCCCCCGCTCTGTAGCGGAACGAGTTCTGATGTAGGGATGTTCGCGCCGTCGGGAGATGAACCACAAACGGGTGCGATCCGTCGGATTGTCTTATGGAGCGCATATAAGCCGAATTGCGCGGAACAATACCACGAATCTCCGAAGAACAGCACCCGTAATAATATCTGTAAAACAGACAGAGGTCGGCTACACGCCTTCGATGTGATAGCGACTGTAGTCCCGACGTCAGCACCGAGTCCCCGATCAGGCGGATCGCTTGTCTTTGTACGCTCTCAAGTAGGTCGAGGGTATGTTTAGGAGCCGAGCTCCAAACATGAGAGCAATATTCGAGCGCGGGTCTAATTTGGGATTTATATAGGAGAAGAAGTTGGGCCGGAGTAAAATATTTCTTGGCTCTAAAAAGATAACTCAGTTTTCCTGAGGCTGACCTGGCGATATTCGACACGTGTTTATGCCATGATAAATTTCCACAGACCGTGACGCCGAGCAATTTCAAACTTTCCCCAGCCTTGAGGGCCAGGCCATTCATCATCAGCTGTGGAACCGATGATCCAGTTTTCTTTGTGAATGTTGTATACTGAGTCTTCGTTGCATTGAAGTCGACAAGATTGGCCTTTCCCCACTGCAGGACTTTATCCAGATCCCGATTCAGAGAATCAATCTGACATCTCAGCTGGTGTGACGTTGATGCACCAATCGGCCGATCACTCGAAAAGGAGGAAACAAGTGTAGTATCATCCGCAAAACTGAACACTTTGTTATCCGTTGTCTCCAACAAATCATTTATGTGAAGCAAGAACAAGGTTGGAGCCAAAATAGAACCTTGGGGCACTCCCGAATTAACAGGATACAGATCCGAACACTCGCCGTCCACAACAGCCCGGATCGATCGATTCTCAAGGAAGCTTTCCGTCCAGTCGCAAAGCTGTTGGGAAAGTCCATATGAACGAAGTTTGCTCAGCAATGCCCCGTGCCAGACGCGGTCAAAAGCCTTGGAGATATCTAATGCGACCGCCCTTGACTCACCATGCCGTTCAATCGCAGATGTCCATATATCGGTTATAAGTGTCAAAAGGTCTCCTGTGGACCGCCTGCCACGGAATCCGTATTGACGATCATTTAGAAGTCCGTTGCACTCCAAATACTTAACCAATTCTGTATTGATGACTTTTTCCATTACCTTAGATATAATAGACAGTAATGCTATCGGACGGTAATTTTGTGGGAGACACTTTTTTCCCGTCTTTGGGATTGGCTGAACTCGAGCGATTTTCCAGCAGGCAGGAAAGGTCCTCCGTGCATAAGATAAGCGGAAGAGTCTGCCAAGAACCGGCGATAGTTCTGGAGCACAGTTCTTAAGGACTATTGCTGGTATTCCGTCCAGGCCGGTTGCCTTCCTACAATCCAGTTCACGTAGAATGCGTTGAATAGTAAGCGGGCGAAATCTCACATCCCGCATCGAAGACGGTACCGGCGAGATCACAGGTGGCTCCAAAAGGCCGGGATCGAGGTTTGAATTCGCGGAAAATAATTTTGCGAACACATTAGCTTTATCCATTGGATTCGTGACTAACGTCCCGCTACCTGTCACCAACGGAGGGAAAGAGGAGGATGCGAAGTTACCGCTGATAGCTTTTGCCATTGACCAGTAGGAGCGCGAACCAGTCGGGTACCGAAGGACCTTATTGATCACCCTGTCGTTGTGAGCCTTCTTCGCGGTATCAATCGCCTGGTTGCATGCGTTTCTGATTCTAACAAAATTCGTTCTGTTAACATCGGTGGGTTTGGAGCGCCATTGCTTAAAAGCTCTATTTTTTGCCGCTGTAATCAGCTCGCATTTTTTGTCAAACGAAGGTTTATCAGACGAACTTCGTTTGATGGAATGTGGAATATACATCTCCATCCCCAGAAGAATAATCTCTGATACCGACTCCGCGCAAGCGTTAACATCGGAGTTTCCGAAGCACACCTCGGACCACGGAAAGGATGCGAAGAAATCTCGCAAATCGTCCCACTTCGCAGCCCCATACTGCCATACATGGCGAAGCTGCCTAGGCCGGTTGCTTGCTTGGTATGCAAGTGCTTGCGCGACAGATACCAAGCAGTGATCTGAGTTTCCCAGTGGCGCAGAAACCTCTACGGTATAAATACTCGGTTCGGATGTCAAAAACAGATCCAGGGTGTTCGCATAATCGCCCCGGGCATCCGGCACTCGCGTTGGCTCCCCCACGAGTTGAGTCAAGTTGTGGCTTACAGCAAACATCTCCGCCAGCCTCCCAGCCTCGTCGGCTCTGTTAGAATGTAACAACCAGCCGGAATTGTGCACATTAAAATCGCCAAGGACAACAATTTCAGAAGCTGGGTGGTTGATCTGTATCCAGCCGACGGTATATGAAATATGTTCGAAAAATGTCGCCGGTCGATCGTCATTCGGGGAGCGGTAAAGACAACAAAGAAATTTAACGGAATTCCTCAGCACGACTCTCAACCATATGATGTCCATATTATTGGATTCCAACGCCTCCATCCTCTGGCAAGCCAGATTGGACCGCGCGAAGACGCAGACTCCGCCCTTAAAACGGAATCTCGAATGTAAGTCGTATCCTGAGCAACGAAGATATGTCGAATCAGTTGACGAATTGACCTGGGTCTCAGTTAGGGCAAGGATATAAGGTTTCGTTGTTTGTAAATATTGGTGGACGGCGTTTACATTGGTTATGGTGAAACCGATGCCCCTGATGTTACAAAATGCCGTCACCAGTCGAGCGTGGGCCGAGCTTCGAGAGCGAGCCCGGTTATGCCATTCCATTATTTATCATGATATCTGCATGATGTTCCCCCTGACATAGTCCCGGAGGTCCGAATGGGAGACTAGTTTACCTCCGGAACTCTTTATATCAGAACGTACCATCATGACTTATCCCCGTGTCAGTCCGGGCCATCAGCCACACATCCGAAGCACCGTCGAAGATTTCTCTCGGCGATATCGCGGAATGTACAGCGTGACGGGGTGGTATCTCACCTTGGGACCGACTACCACCTAACCAACCTTTTCTCGAACCGGTCCATCAGCCAAGCTCCGAAAGATGGCCAGGAATTTCTCCCAACCATTTCACGGAGCCTATAGCTTGATGGGGTGGTATTTCACAGGGCGCACAGGGCGTTGGGACCCCGGCTACCACTCGGCCTTTAGTCGCCTCTTACGACAAGGTGGCCTAGCTGTGAGAATATTCTAACGCCCTACTCACAGGGCTGAACGTTAATTATCGATAAAAAAAAACTAGTGTAGACCCAAAAATAAATAACAACTTAAATAAAGTTATAAAAAATAGACACAAATAGAAATAAATTAAACCAGTGCGTTTCATTTTCTTATACTCTTGGATTCTTGGAAGACCATTTGCAGCGGACAATCAGTAAGTGACAGAGAATAACGTGCGTTCTAATCTTTTGGCGAACGGATGTCTTCTGGTGTTCAGTGGATCAGTTAATTACGCTGCCAGTGCCGTACGCCGACGCACGGTACTTCCCCCCCACAGATCTCTTCGGATCCGACCACAACAATTTCTTCTTCAGTAGAAAACTGTAGAAAGCACCCTTCAGAACAACATTCCCCTCTATAATAGAGGATTGCTGGACCCATCCCATACGGTCTAATGCTAACACACTACACACATGCACGTACAGTACAAGACAGGACAAACATACTCACACCCCGCCCAAAGCGCAGATTATCAGACGCCAAGGACTTAATCTGCGTTTACTACTGCACTCGCGATACCAGTCTTGTGTAATTTCTATCCCACAATCAATCCATCCAAGTAGTTAGAGACCATTAGAACTAACCCTGTGGACACTATCCTTAGGTAACTCCTCCCCTTTTATTTTTCAGGTATTTTGAGACCGAGTCCAACGTCCTCACGGATGTGGGTGATTCTGGTTGTCGCAAGATGACCAGAAGCCAGAGACAGGATGAAGGGCATATTTATCCTTGTTTCGTTAAATCGGCATCCCCCCCTTTAGAATCGTATGATTTTCAGCAAATCATTTGTTTGTTGTTGACGTGGTCTCTGAACAGCGTAGATTTAAACCCTACGGACTTTTATACTTGAGGCATTGTTGAAAAGACCACGAATTCAAACATCACATCAATGATTGTTGGTGGCGAAGTTGATATGAACCGTGACGCTGTGGGGGTTCTTAAAGCTCACCTGAAGAACCCGCCACATTCGCAACCCATATTTGCACCCCAATCAACAGCATACCTGAAACATTTCCTTTCTCAAGGACATTTAATGCATCCAACGCATTATCTGAAAATCCCTAAAGAGAATTTCTGGCGGTTCTTTAATACATTCCCAAAGAGCCGCCCATCCTCTTTAAATTAACCACTTCCTCTTACCATACCAAGCCATGGTACTTACCTGCAATTAGGGGCAGTGTAAGCTCCCCTGCAGCATCATAGCTTAAAGGAAAACCTACCCGACGGCATCCACACATTCTGAATTTCCCTGGTTCATATTCCATGAACCAGTTCATCTCCTATCGGCTCATCCTGTCTTCAATCACGATAAATAAACGCTGGCCAGCGTATTGTTGACATAGCTGTAGCCGATATCCTTGCCATAGTTCACAATTGTGTATCGCGCCTATACCCTTAGGTCCGCGACAGTTGCGACAATTCCCCGTTATCGGTTATCAACCGATCATGAATTTGGGCATGGATATGATCATTGTTTAGGTAACCTGACCCATCCCGTGCCTATGATGACCGCCTGAAAACCTAAATTAAACATACAGTATCTCACTGTGTTCGTTTTACTTACCCGCACATTAATATAAACATATAGCCATCCAGCCGCCGTCGACGAGGTTTCTGCTGAACAAAATAATTTGCCTCCTTGTGCACCGGAGCCATACGGCTAGATTGGATATTGCCTACATCGGTGTTTCCAAGGAATCTTAGGCAAATACCATGACGACCCCTTTGTATCATAGGCACATCATGTGTGCCACCATTTGATCTGTGAAATAGCGTTTTTGTTTACTTTGAAACAAAAATCTATTTCGATCCCTGGCATACATGTTCAACGATGTATGGGTACATCGCCGCAGCCCCCGATGATCGTAGGTTTGTTTAATAAGATGTCCGCCGATCATCGTCCTCATCGCAGGGTATCGTACTTCTCCTATACGGACGCATATAGAATCCTCCCCTATCGATGCAATCCGCGGCCATTGAATCTGATGGATGTGAGTTGCATCGTTGAGTCAGATTTTATCACCCGAAGTGTGCGCACGCGCCATAGAGACGATCGAGTCTTAATCGAACGGTGTCGGAGTTCTGTGGCGTTCTTAAACTAATTTTGAAGTACTATTTGTTGGAAGTTAAAAGAATCCCTTAGAGGTGCGATTGTAAAGTGCAAGACTAAATATATACCTTAGCAAAAGGAAATAGTTCATCATTGGTGCGCAGAATGTAACAAACATAAACTTTAGAAAGTACAAGTGACCTTATTAATATTGACTTCTGTAATTTTAAACAAAGTTAGAATTGTGAACAATTGTTATAGCTTCAATAAAGAAAACTGTTAAACAAAGATCCTTCAGTGTTCGTTATTATTTTCTAATGATTGTGGACGGTGTAAACAAACATTCGTTGGGGATAGGTGAAAGCCAGTGTCCGTGTCAGACCCATAAACACCTAAACCCCCAGAAATTCTTACAGCATTCACGCATTTAATGCGTTATTCAAATTTCCTGTAAAGAATTCTTCACATCATACGGCATCATACATCCCAAACCATTCGGCACCCGTGTCATCGTAAAATGCTATGTCGGACAGCTTGTTTATACAGCTGCAATAAACCGACCCGCGATTCGTTTGTCCAATCGACAAACAATTACCGCATCCCAAGCATTATCATCGGAACCGAATTCAATTCTCTAGCATTTCCTAGTACAAACAAGAACTCGGTTCCTACTGCAGTCTGAGAGGCCATAAACATTAAAACCCATTAGCAACTTTTCCTAATGGCGACGCATCTATTAACGCATCCGCACCACTCATCCACGACTGTAATGATGCCCTTATTTGTTTTCAGCACCATTTCTCCGATGAATTGCCGTCTATGATAGCCACAATGAACAGCATAAACAATGATCTATTCGATCCCTTTGTTCTTTTTTTCCTCGTTTCGGGTTTCGTTTATCCTTTGCTAAATGCATCGATAAACACGGTGATGGGTACGATCACACATGCACACCACCGCGAGCCAGAGATCGCCTTCCATTGGTCACTGGTCAAAGGAAATTTCATTTCCTTTTCACCACACCACCAAACTCACCCCAAAACGAGGGTTGAATCACTAAGTCCTATTCCAGCTACCGATCCGGTCGGTGCGCCTTCCGCTGCCCGTGGCGTCCGGGGACGCGTACAACCCGTAGTCGTGTTTTCGTTTGAATTGTAATGTTACCTTCGTAATAGTCAGTATTATAGTGCGGAGAGTTTACTTAGTGTGTGTATTGTGTACGTCCATCGTTCGAACGAAAATGCTTAAATTAAGATATTTATAAGTGACTTCTAATTCATGTTCGGTTAATTAAGTACAAAAAAAAAACGATCGGTGAATAAAATAAAGAGAACATTTTGCCGACTGAAAATAACCAGTGTTTTGACTCTCGTAGCTTCCTTGGATATCTCTGGTGATTCGCGTCAGCGGAACTTTGTATTAAATCGGTGAGGACGAAGTAGAACCCTGCGCCCATGCCGGCGCTCAGACTTCGTTCCCCACAACGCTTAAACGGTTGCGCCCCCGACCGAGAATAAAAGCGTTCATTCAAGTGGGTGATCCTTACAAGTAATGCGGTTGATAAAAATTTGTAAATATTTTAGTTTCCGCAATAAAAATAGGTTTGGAAAACAATGTAGTTATGCGGACTTCGGTGCCATGCCCTATACTATGTGCACATGGAAAAAGTATCGTACTTGTTTGATTGGCATATTTGATAATGCCATCTATTATTGCTACTAATGTTGTTATAACTATTGTTATTCCAATTTATATGAAACTCACCCGTCAACATCCTTTTTTGGTTGAACTGCATTCAATATCTTGAGTGGGTCTACATTATGAACAGTGTCTAGCGGCATTTGGACAATAATTCCGTGTACAGTGGGATCATTATTGAGCTCTTTAATCTGTTTTAATGTGCAAGACAAAGTTGATCACAATCAAATTAAATGTATATCTAAATAAAAAGTTACCTGTAGCATAATATCACTCTCCTTTGATTGATTCGAGAGCTTGACAACTCTTGCATCGATCCCCAGTTCATTGGCGAGAGCTAGTTTTTTATTAATATAAAGAGTCGAATCAATTTTGTTGCCAACCTGGATTATCCGTAAACTAGGTCGAAAGTTTTTGACCGTTTTTGCCAGGAACTCTAATTCTTTCTTCAATTCTAAAGCAACCCGTCTAGAAACGGTTGAGAGATTTCGTAAAAGAAACATTTCAATTTTACAATATTCAATTTATTTCGAAACAAAACACTAAAATCAGAGACTGGAAATGAGGTGAAAGGTAGTTCAATGAAATGAAAACAAGTAAAAGCAACCGAATATTAAAAACTGAATGATTACTTAGCCAAACATGTGAGAGACGATATTATGAGTAAGTATTTTAATTGAATGTGGTTATAATTACTCGGCTATTTCCTTTCCGTTAATCACTTGAGCCTTCGTCATTTTTGAATCTCTTTAGTTGGAACTGAATTGCATACAATCGTTCTATAGAATTATAACGTGTCCGTCCTTCAGCTGAAAGTAAAAAAAGAACATGAAATCGATTAAGTTTATCACTGAAGGTCGAATATGTGATTTACATATGGGGAATCACTTTTGGCATTACATGTGAATGGAATTCAAAACTGATAAGTACTGGTGATAACAAAAGTGATCTCAAGACACACGCATAATAAATATGTATGTACAAAACATCAAAATTTTGTGTTGGCTCATATTGCCTTTAAGTGTTAGAGGCTACCAAATGTAATTAGATGTGAGTTGGCACTTTTAAAGAATAGACAGTTCATGGGGGGCTTGAATCTCTTATGTTCCAGTCGCACTTTTATTTTTAGTGAGAAGAATTCAACGATGAATTAATTGATTGAAAGGTCTTACTGACAATTTGAACAATTTTGAGGATCCTTCGAGATTTTCTTCTGGTTGATCGTTGGCCGTTTTAAGTGAAGGTTGGTTTATAATTCTATTTATTTTGCAAATATACTCGTATGTACGAATGGAGATTGTCAACCTTCTTCAATGATATGACAACTGGGAATAATTTGCCAGCAGAACATTAAGACTCATCAGGTTAATTCTAATATTAAATCTACATGCTCTATAGGTATTAAAATATTTTAAATCTTGTGATAACAAGACCTTCCAATTTGGTTTCCAACTCTAGAGATGGCTGACGACATAATGTCATACTTTTGCCTAATCAGTAATTCGCACAGAAAAATTTTTGATTTGCGCTTAATTTTAAATCAAAACTTATAATATTTTAATATAATAATAACTTGAAGTGATAAATTATTATAAGAAATAAATATGAAATATAATAATAAATTATAATTACAAATTTCAAATAATTTTCTTTTCAAATCTGTTTTCAGACGACGTAAATAGACCTGGGATAGTGCCACCGATGTAAATGAGTAGCTCTTAATTTTTTTTTTATTGGAAATTGTAACAAAAAAGGGACTGGCGGGAGGCTGACTTAAACGAGAAAAGGACGAATCTATCCTTCATCGCGATAACCACAATCACCCACACCTGTGCAGATGTTGGGTTCTGTCTCAAGATATCTGAAAAAGAAAGGGGGGAGGTATCTAAGGATAGTGCGGACAGCGTTAATTCTAATGTTCTCTAACTACTTGGATGGAGGGATGGTGGGAAAGAGCATATACAAGACCGGTAGAACGCAGATTTGGTTTTTGGCGTCTGATAAACTGGGCTTTGGTGGGTGTGTGTGTATGTTTGTCCCGACTTGTGCGTGTTTGTATTGTGTCAGCAATAGACCATATCGGATGGGTCCAGGAATCTCCTATTGTAGAGGGGAATGTTGTTGGGAAGAGTGCTTTCTTCAGTTTTGTACTGAAGAAAAAATGGTGTTGGTCGGATCCGAAGCAATCGAAGGATGAAGAAGGGTCAAGAACGCGAGACTCCCGTACAAGTAAGTTCTCGTTGTTCTGAATGCCTTAGTGGTACATTCCAGATCGGATTAGCTGCTTATAGCAGAGAAGCTTAACTTTGGTGTCAACTTTGTTGCTTCACTTCAAAATATTGTAGAGTTGCTTAGACTGACTGCTAAATGAAAGGCCAGCCCATAGTACGGCTATATGTAGAGGATTGAACTTACTGCTTCCGACTACATCATGTCTTTCTGATGATTTACTTTACTTGTACTATTTGTACTAATGTGTTGCGGATTCGCACTGGATACAACCAGCGAAGTCGCAACTGAATGCTACCCTTGGCAACAAAATAACAAATGTCAGCAACCAGCTGACAGAAAGAAATAATTTTGGTTGTCAAGGGAAAAATCAATAACAATATCTCTCTTCGTTAGCTTGTAGTCGACACAGGCCTGTAACGTTCTTTTTGCCGCAGAATATTTGGTATAAATATAAAAAATTACCTGTCGTTGCAGGGGACTAGATCGGCAACGGTTCCTGGCCAGATCAAGGATGACGGTAATCCAATTTAGGTCACCTGAACTCGCTCCTGCACACAGCACCGATCGTGACTTTAGTTTCTCGGCTAGCTTGATGATTCCTCCTCAGTTCCTCTTTTGCTTGCAATTGGAGTCCCTTTCAATGGCTTTCTTTCAATTTGTTTTTGTTCACTGTTCCCTTCATAAATAACGAAACTACTCCGAGAACGCTTTTAAATGATGTTGCGCTTTTATTTACTTTATTAATACAAATTGTATGATCATTTAAAAGAATAAAAGTTATATAATCGTCTTTAAGAACAAAGTTTACTTTTCTGTATAATATATTTTTTATCTATTGACATTCGCACTGCAACGCCCAAAAGTCTTCTTCCATTCTTACTATTTTTTCTTTTCTGTTTTTTACGAACCGACCAAAAAAAACCGTCACATAACTCTACTTCTCATTTTCCCTCTTTACTGCTTTTTCGAACTCAACTCATCGATCAACCAACGGAGCCAAAAAACTTGTTGTTCCTTTTTTCCCGCCAGATACACTAAAAGACCTTTCTCTCTCTCCACCTCCATCCACTCCGAAAAAGAGATCTAACTTCCACACGATCCACAATCGAACAAGAGTATGTTCGCACATTCAGCATGTGGACCGTGTGTTTTTTCACCACCATTTAAACAAAACAAACGATGGGGATGGCGGAAGCCGCACGTAACACACCTCCCCCCCACAAGATTGCGTGGCATTCTTAGGAGAGGAATGCTACGCCGGAGAGTGGACGGCGGAGAGCAAACAAACACATGACCAACAAAAACAACAAAAGAGAGAATAACAAAAAATAAATAAATTAACATACTTATGTGTTAAGGTTAGTATTATTAGCTAACTATTTAATATAAACTGATTAGTTAGTGTTAGTAACTAAATATTTTATTTATTTTATATTATGGGTTAGTATAATTAACCAAATATTTTATCTATTTTATATTACAAACATAAATAAACAAACGACCCTTTCCGGACCCAAACAAGAAGAAACCACGACGGTTCGGACGAAAGTTTGACCGCCCACACGACCCGGTTAGGGCCCCCTCGCTAGGACGAGGTGATCCCCTCTCATCAAACCTCCATAATGTCGCTCGGCCGGCGAAATCGTCCCGCTCCTATATGCTTTCTTTAATTTTCATTTTTGGACTCGCCTATTTGCCCCGGTCCATGGGTTGGCAGATCGGGGGCTGCCCCGCCTTGGCGGCAAAACCAACCATCACCCGACATTTTAGTGCGCTTTCGCACTTCAAATTAATGATCCAACCCCCAGCACTGAGGTTTGCCTTTGCAGTCTGCGCTGGGAATGCGCCTGCATTCTCACGCAAGCGGTGAAACACGGAAACCGGAAGCAGCCAAAAATTTGCAGGCGTAGAAAGACGAGGACGAAAAGGCGAAAGCCGATTTGTATATCGCTGTTGGCGACGCCGAACCCAGCTAAATTAGATACTGCGAAACAGACCGAGAAATTTGGTTGAAACTGGAAGCAATTTTCGAATCGAAATGACCAGCGAAAAAGGCATCATTGTGGAAACGGCTAATGAATCATCGACTCAACGAAGGCGGAGATGTACAACGACACGTCGACGAATTCTCGGACGTGGTCGACAACATTTCCGAATTATCCGTACAAGTCAGCATTGAATTACAATCGATCATGCTTTTACACAGTCTGCCGGAGAGCTACGAGAGTTTTAGATGCGCCATAGAGTCGAGAGACGAGTTACCTTCGCCGGAACATCTGAAAATTAAAATCCTCGCCGAAAGCGCGACGAGAAGACAACGCAGCCAAGCCGAAGAGCAAGCAATGTTCGCGAGAAAAGGAACACCGACTTGGAAAATGACTACGAACAAAGCGTCGAACAAGTCCGTCGATAAATCCAATGATCAACGTACCGGCGGACCATTCAAATACAAATGCCATAGATGTCGCCAAATCGGTCATAAGGCCATAAATTGTGCGGAGAACGAAACGCGAAACATCCCGAAAACAAAGAAAAAGCCGCCGTCGGCGAAGACATTTCCTTCCTAACCTCCCACACAGACGCAGATTCATTATATTAAAGGCAATTTAGACGAAGTAACGAATAAGTAGTTTCATTAAATGTGGTTATATTTGTTTTGTGCTGATCACCTCAACTGTCGTTATTAGAAAAGGGGTTTAGTTGGAAATATAGCGCATATAATCGTATCATGTCAATAGTATGAAGCTACTCTTCGAGTAAAAGGAAATTCTGAAAAGGCTACGAAGTATCGCATCTTCGAATTGGATTATCACTACAGGTCACATACTTAACTCACATATCGGAAATAGTTTTTTAGGTTCTATATGGGAGAAATTCATTACTGATAAATGCTGGTGATAACAAAACTTAGGCATGAAAACCAAAAATGAAAATAAAAACATTTATTTTTTTTAATCATTCATATTGTGTTTAGATTTTAGAGGGTGAGAGCAGTCACTAAATGTCAGATGCACACTTATAAAGATTAGAGGTTCCTAGGGTCAATGATTAAGCAGTACTGGTTGGATCTCCTGCACCTCCAATCACACATTTATAATTAGTGATAAGAGTTTAATGCTACACGAATTGATTGGAAGGTATTATTGACAAGTTTCATTAAATTGGCAGCTTTCATCGAAATTATCTTTTCATTAATCATCGCCAAGTTTTATTGGAAATTAATTAGAATTAATTCACCAATGAATTTGCATATTAGTAGATATCTTTTTTAATAAATCTGGGATCGAAATATGTGTGCGAATATTACTTTGGTGAATATTAACCTGCTCTAGTAATATGGCAAATTTGAATACTTAGCAGGTGGAGTAAAATTAATATCTATTAACATCAAATCAACACAGAGCTTTTAGATTAGTTTGAAAGTCTTTATAAGAGAAACTCAGTTATTTCTTTTTCATCTTAAGAGAAATCTAATATCACATTAATATCGTTAATAATTGGGAAATAAAATATTGTGAATTGTGTGAAATTTTTATAAAGAAATTTAATCAATAGCTCTCAGTATATTGCGCTAACATTTTGGTTCAAATTGTAACAATCACTTAGAGGGGACGGGAGCGAACATACAGGGCAAAGTTACTGATTGCTTTCAACCCGGCGAAGGCCAGGACGATCCTTGTCCCTATTCAATACAAATTGACATGCAGTCCCCACGCGACACCCCTGGACAGCTACTTTGGCACCCACCAAGTAGTGAACCAATATATGCAGCGACATCCTGACAAATATTGCCGCAAGGCTAATAACCTTGCCCGGAAAAACAAACTACTATAGCAAATTTATCAAGCCCCAGATATGGACCGGAAACACGATGAAGACCACGGAGACGAAAATAGCTAAACGATTTGAGAATTTCGTCATCGAACGTTCGCTCACGATACAGAGCTCGACGTGCACAGCAGCTAGCCGATGCCCTGTCCGAATATAAGGTTGACATAACAGCATTACAAGGAACACGATGGACGAAGACTGGTGTTATTCAAAGAAACGGGTATGACTTTTATTACAGCTGTCATGCAAAACACCATGTGCTCGGGGTAGGCTTTCTAGTCAGCTAAAATCTGAAGCCTGGCATCATCGGCTTTAATGCAATAAACGAAAGGCAATGCACTCTTCGCGTGCGAGGCAAGTTTAAGAACATACGCCTCATAAACGTTCACGGACCTACAAAGGAGTCCCCTGACGACGAAAAAGAAGAGTTCTGCGAGTACGTCGAACGGACCCTCAATGCCTGCTCACGATGTGAAAATCGTTCTTGGTGGTTTGAATGCGAAAATAGGCCGGGAGCCGGTTTTCAGGCACTACGCAGGTTCCCATAGTTTGCATGAAAACACTAATGACAATGGACTACGAGTCATCGAACTGGCGGCATAAAATAACTTGGTCGTTGCAAGTACCAGCTTTCCGCGTAAAGATAATCACAAAGCCACCTGGGTATCACCTGTTGGAGCTACACGCAACCAAATTGACCACGTGTTGACAGATCGCCGCCACACATCGAGCCTGATGACGGTACGAAAGTACCGAGGTGCCAACGTCGACTCGGATCACTATCTTGTTGGTACAGTTTTCCTACGGAGACGTATTGCATCCGCGGATCAGATTCGAATCAACACGGCTGCCTTACACATTGAGAATACCAGTAACATCTTTGGCCATGCATTAAGACTCACCTTCGACGGAGGGAGAGCAAGTCCTGGGACCAGAATGCCGGGCGTAGAAGAGAAATGGACACGCCTTAAGAGTACTGTCATTAATACTGCCAACTCCATCTTAGGCAGTAGTCGTAGAGATCGGAGCGACTGGTTTGATGATGAGTGCAAACTAGCGACTGAACGTACGAATGCTGCATACCGGGCAATGCAGCTGTCTCATAGGACGTGGGTGCGCGAGGAGAAATACAAAGAGCTCAGAAGATGTGAAAAAAAGGCTTCACAGACAAAAGAAAAGTGCCTGGAAAAAAAACCTTGTCTGTGAAATAGAGAAAAGTAGAGAGCGAGGTCCGCACCAGGCGCGGAAGTTCTACCAAATAATCCGCAGTACGACACGGCACACACTACGCTACACTTACTGCAAGGATAAAGAGGGTAATCTGATCACCGATCCTGAAGGCATTCTGGCGCGATGGGGAGTGCATTTCAATGAATTGCCTAATGGTCAGCTCACAGAAGAATTGGAGGCTCCACCAATGCAAAATCAAGACCAAATGCTGCCGCCACCAAACATTGAGGAAACATTAAATGCCATTAGACAGCTCAAATCAAGAAAGCCCCCGGAGCTGATGGCATACCAGCTGCGCTGATCAAACAAGGAGGGACAGCGTTACATCATGCAACACATGAGATCGTGGTGTACGTATGAGATGCCGAAGATTGGCGTCGTAGAATAATTTGCCCCATACATAAGAACGGAGATATCACACTGTACAGCAACTATAGGGATATAACATTGGTGGGTACCACCTATAAGATACTCTCCACTATCTTACAAGATCGGATAGCCTCATACGCTAAAGTCATCATTGGTCAATATCAGTGATCCCAGGCAAATCAGCGATTGATCAGATATTCACCCTTAGTCAGGAGATGGAAAAATGTCTGCAATTTAAGATTCCATTATTTTATCTATTTAAGTCCCCCTACGACAGCATAGCCAGGGTAGAACTATATAATGCCATGAGAGAGTTCAGCATTCCAAACAAATTGATACGACTTTGTAGGTTGACCATGACCAACGTAACTAGTCAAGTAAAAATAGCGGGATTTCTGTCCAAACCAATAAACATCTTTAATGGATTCCGACTATGGGGGCGGTCTGGTCTGCCTCTTCTTCAAACTGGCGTTGGAGAAAGCAATCCGTGACTCTGGCGTTACAAATAGAGGGAAAATTATCACCAAGTCCAGCCAGATACTTGCCTACGCAGATGTCATCGACATCATTGATAGAACCGAATCGGCTGTCCAGGATTCCTTCACCCTGATCGAACAGGCGGCACAAAAAGTGGGACTGTACATGAATGAGGGGAAAACTAAGTACACGGTGGCAACTTCTGCGAAGAGAAGACCTAACGTTGGTCAAACTATCAGGGTAGTGAAGCACGAATTTGAAGTAGTGCAATCCCTTAACTACCTTGCGTCAATAGTATCAGCCGGTAACAATATGGAAGAAGAAATACGCGAACGGCTGATCAAATCCAACAAAGTCTACTATGGTCTATCAAGGCTCTTTAAATCCCGAAATTTATCCAGAACATCCAAGCTGCTGTGGCGGTTCCGCCAAACCCCACGGTTCACTTACCTAAAAAAAACCCCATAACTCCCATACAATCACATAATTTCGCTAATGCGATCGCATTAGCACCTTAAACGCTTTACGCATCTAGGATTATCTAAGGTATAGTCTAAAAAACTTCAGTAAAGAATTCTTACCTTTTCTTGCATCTCCTCGCATACAAATTCCTGTAACAGTTCTTTCTTACCTTATCATAAATCCCCTGTAATAAAATTATCGGTTAACATATCATGTAACCATCCCAACCAGGGATACTGATCATTGCGTCGCCTATTCCCCGTTTCATTCCTGTGTACAACAAATCCCCCTTCATACACATTGGCTGGCGACCTTTTCTCCCAACAATAAACAACCCAAGCAGCTGCATATAATTAGCGCAATAGACGCTGACTATTTTCCTTAGCACGCAATGTGCAAACAAAAGACCGCTGTCCTTCATCAGGCATTCTGGCGATACGCAAACAACTCAATCATTCTAGTATCCCAAATGCACCTACCATCTAATGAGTTCCAACTTGTTTACTCAGTTGAACTCTGAGGCAATAAATTCCTTTTATTCTACATAGTTTTGGTTTCGTTTCCCAGTAACCTCCCACATAAAAAAAGAACCCCACGATCCCCTTTTCCTTTCTGTGTTTCACATTGTGTATGAAAAAAACCAATGTGATCTTCACTCACACATACACATACATTGCCAAGTCTTTCTTCCCTGTTTTTACCACGAGAGAAACACTTTCTCTCTTGGGAAAACTCACCCCAAAACGATTAAATATCGTTGAGTGGTTTTCCATATCGTTGAGTGGTTTTCCATTCCGACCACACTGGTCACATGCCGCTCCCGCTGTCCGTAGCGCTGCAGACACGCGAATATAATATAACCGGAGTTCAGAGTGTTCGAGATTTTAGCCAATCATCAGTTTTACGTTACATTATTGTTCGCCGCGTCATTTTGTACTGTGCCTTTCAACCGTTAATTAAACTGGTAATAAAGATAAGGGCTCCTCGATAGTATAGTGGTTAGTATACCCGCCTGTCACCCGGGAGACCGGGGTTCGATTCCCCGTCGGGGAGCCCCTGGCGCAAGACTAATGACCTTGCCCGGAAAAAACAAATCATTATGGAAAATTTAACAAGCCTCAGGACTTGCTAAATAAGGCCAAGACCAGTTCCCGGTTGTAGTGCCGATGATATGATAATAAAGATAAGAAGGACGAAATTTATTGTAAACAAGTGTACTTAAATTTCCCCGTATTAAAGGAATCTTGAACTAATAAATCAAACATACGTGTTTAATTTTCCGCGCTGCAATATCCTGTGTTTAATTTTTCCTCGTTTGTGCTTTTCTTTGATGCACATTGGAACTTTGTCTTTGTGATGCTGGTGGAAGGAAGTGAACTGAGTGCCCGTGCCTGGCACAATACTTCGTTTCCCACACTACTACTGTACAAGACCATGGTCTTACTAGTACTCATGTATGGATCCGAGACCTGGGTGCTTAATAAAAGGCACTCTGAACTCTTAGCCGCGTTCGAAAGGAAGGTCTTAAGGAGAATTGTTTTGTACGCAATCTACCTTGAAGCTAATGTTGTAAGAAAATTCAAGCTCGGTAGTCTCCGGTGAGCGGGACACCTAGCTCGAATGAGCGAAGAGGAGCCTGTGGCGTTTCTAACAGATACACACACACTACACAAGCAAATAGTGAAGAACACCGAACGAAAATCGAATAAGAAAATGCACCAGAGCCGTATATCATAGCGATAACATAACAATTCCACATCAGTTGAGTGTACTTGAGTTTAGAAATCGAATTCGTACACGCGACCAGTAGCCTGATGTGTTAAGCATTGGTTCAATTTTTGGTGATTCTAACTGTCATAGCATCAGTAGAGTCACACGTTCTTCACTATCATCGCGAACGCTATAAGCCTACCCGGAAACTCGTTTGTGGCAGGATGTATGGAAGGAGACAGCGCGGCAGACTTTGTCTGCGATGGAGGGATGGCGTAGACCAGGACGCCCAGAGCCTGGGAGTGCTAAACTGGATGACATCGGCTCGAAATCGGGACCGGTGGAGAGATTTGTTAAATAAGGCCAAGACCGGATCACGGTTGTAGTGCCGATGATGATGATGAAGTAGCAGTGAATGAAGCTCGAAAGACCAGTGACCTGGGGTTCGATGACCTCAAGAAACGGCTAAGATCACTGGTGCTGCTGTCTTCTTAAAGTCTAAACAGATAAAGAATATGTATTCCCAAATTAACCTTAGAGTTAACCTATAGTAATATCAGTTCTGTCCCTTCACCAATATACACTGAAATACAGTGTTAAAAATTGGATTCCAGTCGCGACCGTTTTTTTATTTTCATTTGATTTTGTGTCAACGGTGCCCTGTACCCATGCGTACATATTGGTCTTTCGAGTCGGATCTTCCGATAAGAATTTTGCAGTTGCAAGCTAATGGCACCACTTGACATGCTAACCCTCCTGCTGCTCCTCACTTCGGGGGGTTTGAGAAGCCGGAGTAAAATCAATGAAATACCACTTATAGCGAAACATCAGTCACTATACCCTAACGTTCGAGGAATACTCACCAATCTTGGTTCAAGTAGAAGCCTGTGGGGCTTTTCAGGGCCCGAAGAGCCACGCATCGCTTGATCCCCACCATTAATAGTGAGCAATCCGTGGGTGTTTCCACGAAGCCACGTCCGTGCAGACGTAAGGTAAAAACATTCCCACAAGCCTGCCGGAATTCAAGGCTACTTTGTCCGGTAACCGAAGATCCAGAGGACCTTTCAATTCTGACACCAGGATATGTTTTAATCGGTGCAGCATTAACCGCTGCACCCGAAAGGGATTTGACCGACGTCAAATCCACCTATTTACACCGATAGCAGCTCATGCAGAAAATCCAATACGACTTCTGGAAGAAATGGAAGTCCGAGTACCTCGCTCGTCTCCAACAGCGGCCAAAATCTCTTACCTCCAATCATCAACTAAAAGAAGGACGCCTCGTACTCATGCTAGACGAACAAATTCCTCCTCCAATTCTTTGGCGACTGGGGTGAGTAAGCAACACATCCAGCGCTGACGACAAAATTCGAGTCGTTACAATCAGGACAGTAACGACAACATTAAAGCCCCCTTTATCTAAACTTTGTCCTCTTCCAATGATAAATGAATAGAACAACCACACATACACGCAAACGATCCAAGACCCCATATTGATTTACAAACACACAATACACAATTGAATTTAATTGAATTAACGTAATTTAATCAATAATTTTAACCTATTATCGCCACACACCATTCACCACACCTACCTCTATTTTTTTTTCAAGTAAATACATACAATATAGATACAGACAACGGATAACAAAGTGTTCAGTTTTGCGGATGATAGTACGCTTGTTTCCTCCGATTGGTGCATCTACGTCGCATCAGCTGAGATGTAGACAGATTAACTTTCTGAATCAGGATCTAGATAAGGTCCTGCAATGGGGAAGGGGCAATCTCCTCGACTTCAATGCAGCGAAGACACATTCTACAACATTCACAAAGAAAAGTGGATCATCGGTTCCACAGCTGATGATGAATGCCCAGGCCCTCGAATCTGGGGAAGGCTTGAAATTGCTCGGCGTCACGGTCTGTGGGAGTGTATCGGGGCATAAACACGTGTCTGGCATCGCCGGGTCAGTCTCAGGAAAAATGAGCTATCTTTTTATAGCCAAGAAATGTTTTACTTCAGCCCAACTTCTTTTCCTGTATAAATCCCAAATTAGACCCGCGCTCGAATATTGCTCTCATGTTTGGAGCTCGGCTCCTAACCACACCCTCGCCCTACTTCAGAGCATACAGAGACGAGTGATCCGCCTGATCGGGGACTCGGCGCTGACGTCGCGACTACAGCCGCTATCACATCGAAGGCGCGTATCCGACCTCTGCCGGTTTGTATGCGCTCCACAAGACAATCCGACGGTTTGCACCAGTTTGGGGTTCATCTCCCGACGGCGCGAACATCTCTGCATCAGAACTCGTTCCGTTACAGAGCGGAGAAGATGTGGAACTCCTTTCCCACGCGAGTGTTCGCGGAGCGTTACAACTTGCAACTGTTCAAACAGAGCTGCAACAGTTATTTGGTGTCATCTCGGGGTGCCCACTCGGCGCTATAGGTTCGCCTCTCCCGAGAGAAGTGTAATAAAATAAAAAATAAAAAAAATAAAATACGTATCCGTCAACGAGAGAAACACTAAAATAAAGTTTTCAGAAACAAAACAAACTATCGTGCATACCAAGGAGACGAATGATGATGATCTTCTGTGAAAACCTCCCGTTTCGAGCTCACTCCTGGGGCCCGGGAGGATGTTGCGGCACAACATGACCTCGGTCGATTTGTCGTCGGCAATTGCAGAATCAATTGCCACAAATCAAATAGTATACTTGCGGTCGAGAATGGAGTTGATCGATCGCGATTATGAGAATATTGCTGTGAATGTGAGACAACAAAATTCTATGTTTTGTCGAACCTCACACCAAAGCTGTGCATTGGCTATGGCGTTCGTGCGATGTTCTCAAGAGAACAAAGAAGTGTGACGATTCACGACGGCTTATGATATCGGAGATAAGTAGCAGTGAAATTAAGGTGGAGAGACCACTGACCTGGGGGGTCGATGACCTCAAAAAATAGGGTCACCGGTGCTGCTGTCTTCTTGAAGGCTAAACAGATAAGGAATATTTATTCCCAAATTAACATTAGAGTTAATTTATAGTAATTCAGTTGTGTCCTTTCATCAATATATATTGAAATACGGTGTTATAAAGCGGATTCCAGTCGCGACGGTTTTTAAATTTCCATTTGATTTTGTGTGAAAGGTGTGCTGTACCCTTGCGTACAAGTAGGTAATTAAGATGGTAGGTAAATAAGAAAGTAAGTGAGTAAGTAATAAGTAACTAAATAAGTCAATTAATAAGTAACTAAGTAATAAGAACAAGCCGTAAAAATTAAGTAAATAAGAACGTCAGTAAAAAGTAAAGAAGTGAAGTAAGTGGAAAAGAAAGGATAATAACTAAATAAGAAAGTAGGTGGAAAAGTGGGTAAGTGAGTAAATAAATAAGTAAGTAAATAACTAGGTATTTAGTAAAGTAGGTAAATGCGAAAGTAAGTAAGTGAATAAATAAATAAGTAATAAGTACGTAAGTTAATAAGTAAGTAAGTAATAAGAAGAAGCCGTGTTTACTAAAGAGTGATACTGCTGTCGTTGTAGGTGAGAATGAAATATTAGCCTCATCTTGTGATATGCACTTGAAAGAGGGATATTTTTGACTGAGATTATAAAAAAAGTCATCTGGTTCGTTGTCAAACGATGGCTCTGGGTGTTTCGTAGTGACAGCTGATTTCGACGGCTTCAGAGAGATTAGACGTTTGTCAATAATATTTAGTTTACATCCCTTTGAATTTTATACGAAAACATTGTTATTTAGTGCGCTGAATATATCAATATTTTGTGTTAACTAAGTAGCATTCGCGGAAACTTTAAGTTTGGAAGAAAAAGCGGCTAAAACTCGTCGAATGGTTGTGGAAGTTTATTATCACCTGATACTTCATCTAGGGAATGGTTTCAACATTTTAAGATTAACGATTTGGCTCGGCACAGCAATAAAAAAAACAAACAACCGAAAACAAAGAATGGAAGCATTGATCGGTAAAGATCCGAGTTAAACGCGTGAGGGTCTTGCTGTGACTCAACAAACAGTTTTCGTGGGATCGACATTCATGAAAATTATTCAAAAGCCAGCCAAATGGGTGCGGTATAAACAGTAACCAAGAGACGTTCAAATGCGTTTATTAAATTGCAAGCAGTTGATTCAAAGGCAACAAGGAACACCGAATTGTGACTGGGGTTGAGAAATAGATATTCTACGACGACCTTAAAAAAAAAAAAAAAAAAAAAAAAAAAAAAAAAAAAAAAAAAAAAAAAAAAAAAAAAAAACCGAATTCTCCTTTCCCATGGTGGCACCAATCTCAACTTAAATTATGGTACCATGCTTTGAAGATCAGGCTCTGTACCTGGTGAGACCAAAGGGGCAAGCTGCTATATCTTGGTGATTCCAATACCCACGATCGGTACCGGCCGAAATTTGACCAAAGACTGACAAAATCGTGAAAACATTGCTCCTTCTAACTACTGCTTGTTCTGGTGGATGCAGCATGATTTGGTAGGGCACGAGTTCACTTATCTCTCCAGAGTCGGAACTTGAATCGCCGCAAAAGACGACATATTTTTTTCGATTATTGTTCCGACAGATACAGCATGATTTGACAGGTACCGGGTTAACTTATGCCGCATAAATCAAAAACAGGCTCTAGACTTTGATCATTACCAGAGATGAGACCGTTTTTCAATTCGAAAACTGACTGCAAGGTAGGAAATGGTAATAGCCAGTGACGAGCACTACTTTTATTAAATTTTTTATTTATCTCCTTCTGCCCTGCTTGGTAGAAACCTTGACGTGGTGCGGGGGCTTAAACTATAATGAATCATTCAGGCTATGCTGACGGAAGCATACGCTTCCAGTAGGGCCACCTATGTCAGACAGGCTAGCGAGGAGTAACACACAAAGATCTACCACCCCTAATCCAGGGTGCTACGCGTCACCATGCCCATTGGACGGTTTGCAGCCAGGGGTATACCGGCTGTGTTATAACGGCGCCTCTCTGACACCAGGTCGAATCAGAGGAGTAAGCATACCTTACCATATCAAAGAGGGGCTCTGATGTGGCGGACTATTTGAAAACCCAAGTCTCGTGGGATCAAAAATGAATAATCAATATACAAAAAACAATCCCACGAAAAACCCGGTAGGCGTAGGTGTGGTGAGCTGACACTACCATAAGGGAACAAATCATCAAGAAAACACCGACCCGGCAAAAAGAAGACATAGGGAAAAACGGGAAAAGCGGGTTATACGCTTCGGGGCGTAGAATGTTCGAACGTTATATAAACCAGGCGCCATACAGACGGTCGTAGAAAACGCAAAACAATATAAAATGGACATCGTCGCGCTTCAGGAAGTCCGACTCCCACATCAAATAATCGAAACCAAGGGTTTACACTGGCGTGTGGAGGTACCGATACACATAACCTCGGGACTGGCTTCATCATAAGCAAGAAGATTACGCCCCATGTAAAAGATGCGCAATTTATTAATGGCCGAATGTCGGTGCTAAAAATACAGGGACCATGGTACAATTATGTATTTATAAACGCACACGCCCCAACAGAATCTACGGACGAAGAAACGAAGGACGCATTCTACGAGACCCTAGAGGAAGTATTCGATGGAATCTCATCATTCGATGTTAAAATCCTCCTCGGGGACCTCAATGCGAAAATTGGAAAGGAAGACATCTTCCAACCAACTATAGGTAAAGAGAGCCTACACGACGTATAATTATATATTGATAAACGTACACGCCCCAACATAATCAACGGATGAAGAAACGCAGGACACGTTCTACGAGACCTTAGAGGAAGTATTTGATGGGATCTCATCATTCGATGTTAAAATCCTCCTCGGGGACCTCAATGCAAAAATTGGAAACGAAGATGTCTTCCAACCAATCATAGGTAAAGAAAGCCTACACGACGTTTTCAATGATAATGGAAGTCGAATTATTACGTTCGCAGCGTCAAAAGATCTGCTAGAGAAGAGCACGATGTTCAAGCATAAGCAAATCCATAAAGCCACATGGATATCCCCGACGGCATAACGCGTAACCAAATAGACCAGTTCCTCATAGACAAAAGACACCACTCGAATATCCTTGACGTAAGATCATATAGAGGAGCAGATCCGATCATCTTCTGATAATGGGCAAAATCAGGAGTCGGTTCGCAGCAAACCTACATGGGCAGTTACAGGAGACGAGCAAAAACTTCTCGACACTGATAAACAAAAAGACCTGCGTAAAAGAGCTGAATATCAAGTCGAACTAACGAATAGATTTAGCATTCTAGAGAATGGGAGCAGTGAGGAAGAGGAAACCAATAATCGGGGCACTAAATGGACATCGATCAGAGACACAATCAAACAAACACCCCAAAAGGTAATCGGATTTAAGAAACCAACTGAGTTCAAATCTTGGTTTCATGATGAGTGCGGGGCGAAGATCAAAGAACGTAAACGCCTCAGAGTGATCCACTTAGAAAGATATGATGAAGTCAACGCAGAAAGATACGCGACAATTCGGAAAGAGACAACGAGACTTTTCAATCGCAAAAAACGCGAATGGGAGAAGACTAAGATCGAAAAAATCCTAGAAAATGCCAGAGCAAAGAATATCAGAGGTATGTATGCTGGCATAAATTCAATTGGAAATGGCTACCGAGGGAGAGCCAAAATAATCCGAGACACAAACGGCTGTCTGGTGACAGAAAAAAACAATATCGTGACAAGATGGAAGCAGTACTTTGAAAAGCTGCTCAATGAGATATACCCCTACGCGCCAGCCGCACACATGCAGGAAATATTTTATCGTTCCCTATTGCATACGTGCCTACATCGATCGGTCATCCGACCGACAAATACATGAAGGTATATGGCTGATCGCCCAAGCAAGTCGAGTTCTTAAAATGGAAAACTTACCATCGAGAATTCGACTACGTGGAGATGCCAACAACATGTGCACGATCAGAATAAATACTTTACGCAGTCGCTGATCGTGCAAACACTTCAACCCCTTTGATGAGATATTTGCACCAGCTGCAACCTAGTAGATTTGATCGATCCAAGGTCCGCATACTTGTGGACACACACGACGAGTAGCAGAGGCAATCATCGTGTGTGTGTTTTACCCCTTTTTTGTTGGACCAAATGCTAAAAAGAATCTTACCTTATATGGTCATCGAAGCGTTGAATGGAATTTTTGGTAATTCTGTCGCTTCGGTGGCAATAGTAATCGCGATCTGGATTCCGTGGAGGCAAGTCGGGCCTCCACGTTAAATAAACACAAGAGTCTGTTGTCAACTTTTAGAGTGTGAATTTCAATGCTGTAGATCGGTGTCGGGAGCCAACTTATGAATTGTGTCCTTATTTTTGGTGTAACGAAATGCAATCTTTTATTTAGTAATCGAACTTTTAGTTTATGAAATAAATTGTATCGAAATTAGATGTATCATTTAGTGCTTTAACATTTAATGTGAAGAATAAACTTGTATTACCTCGGAACTGAATTCCTACGTTATTGAAATAAATTTGTAACACCAAGTGATCCTCCTTTCTTTTCATTGATAAAGTAAGCACCATAGACACTAGTTGAGAGATAACAGACAGCTGGGGTTAGCGTTTCACTGGATCAGTGTTCGGGTAATTTAGTGAATCTGTGTCCGTGCGGCACATTATTAAAAGACCCAACGACGAACCAGAAGTAAACCTCTGAAATCCAAACTGCTATCACAGAATATAAAGCTCCGTGTCTATAGAACCATAATCATGCCGATTGTTCTACACGGATGCGAAACATGGGCTCTCACAAAACGGGAAGAAAACAAATTCCGCGTATTCGAGTCCTAAGGGGTGTCTTTGGCGGCAGATATGACGAGGAGGCGGGCCAATGGAGGCAGCTCCACAGCCACGAATTGGAAGCGCTATACCGCAAACCTACAATAGTGAGAATAATCAAATCACGAAGATTAAGATGGGCCGGATACGTGGCACGAATGGGCAACGATAGCACCGTACATAGAATTCTTGACGGTAAACCAATGGGAAAGAGACCGACAGGGTGGCCGCGACGGAGATGGGAGGATAATGTTACGTTGGACCTCGAGGAGATCGGATCGGATGGTCGAGCGTGGAAGGAGAGCGCACGGGACAGGGAACAGTGGCGGAGTCAAGTCAGTGGGGTCAGGAACTTTCGGGTTCCTACAGGTCAAGAAATAGTAGTAAATAGTAGTATTCATCTCGTTCTAACCCTTATGTCAATGACCAACTTTACCGACAGTGGTCAATGACCACATATAGAAACATTGTTTTAACAATGTTAAAACAAATATTTTGCAATAGATTTTAATTTGTTTATCAGAAACAAATATATTGTGAATATTTTATGTATTTTATATAATTCTTTTTTATAAATATAAAGAATTTTGACTATCTGCGGCTACAAAAGGCCTATTGAAATCGGCGCAGAGCAAGGTCAGGATCGGCAGGTGTGTAACAAATTCAGTTATACCTGCTAGAGGGATCTCGAGTATTCGGTTGACGAATAACTTGTACGGTCAACTTTCTATTTATAACTTGCGAGTTTATGGTGAAACCATTCGAATCCGGCATTAGAGAAAGCGCGGTTCAGTCAGCGTCCTTTGTGCATCTGAGCATCTTCAAAATAACGACTTTGTTGACACGTGCTCAATTCAACAGGTAATAATATTAAAATTAATATTGTTAATGTATTTAATAATATTAAATAATTTTGTTGTTGTGTTTTTGTTTTTAGATTATGTAATGCACAACGAGATGCCTACTTGAAAAGCGTGTGTGGTGAATCTGACGACGAGAGCATAAACCTTTCTGATAGTGATGACGATGATTGGATTCCTGACGAGCGAAATGAAAACGAGGTATCTGATAACTAAGAATATTGCGCGGACGAAAATGATACAACTGAAGCAGCCATTGACGATTCTGAAAGCGAAGATGACAATGATACGAACGGAGATGTCGACGCAATTCCAACTGCAGGTAAAAATAATTCTTTTCGTTTTATTTATTAATTTTTCATGCACAACGCGTTCTTATTATTTTTATTCTTTTTTCTAGATTCAACTGGACATACGTTTGTCGCGAAAGATAAAACTGTAGGGCAAAAAACACCTCCTAACACAACTCAAACTCTCCGTCACAATATTGTGAGACAAAGAGCTGGTCCCCATCGCTCGACCGAAACACTCTCAGCGGCTGAAACATTCAAAAGGATTCTTACTCACGAAATGGTGGATTTGATTACTCGTTACACTAATCAGAAGGCAGATCTAGATATCCGAGAGTGGAATGCAAACAATTCAAATCGACCGTCGAGAACATGGAAAAATGTTAATCGTCAAGAGATGTATTCGTTTTTTGCAATTCTAATTGCAGCAGGGGTCAATAATGGAAACAAAGACCATACTACAGAGATGTGGAAAACGTCATCATTCCCTTTATACAGGGCCACAATGAGTATCAATCGTTTTTGGAATATCTTACGTTTTATCAGATTTGATGATGCGCGGATACGAGAGCAACGGTCCAGAGAGGACAAAGCAGCTCCAATTAGTGAGATCTGGGGGATGTTGAATGCAAATTTGTCCGCTCTGTACCGGCCCGGCACAGAGCTTACCATCGACGAGCAGCTGTATCCGTACCGTGGGCAAACCAAATTTACGCAGTATATTCCATCAAAACCAGCCAAGTATGGTATCAAAGTGTGGTGGATTTGTGATGCTGAAAATGCATATCCTCTGAAAGGAATTATTTACACCGGGAAAAGTGGCAATGTTAGAGAAAAAAATCAAGGTGAAAATGTTGTCAAAAAATTAGCAGCACCGTACAAAGGGAGTGGAAGAAATATTTGTATGGACAATTTTTTCACGACGTTACCGCTCGCGAAGCTTTTATTGTCGTGGGACTTGACTGTCGTAGGAACCTTACGAAAAAACAAACCCTATATTCCAAAGGAGATGGCTGCATCAAAGGATCGTGCAGAATTATCCACACTGATCGGCTTTCACGACAAAACGACGATTTGTTCGTATGTGCCGAAGAAAAATAAACCAGTTATACTGCTTTCGACGATGCACTCGAACATGGCAGTCGCTGACCACGCACAGAAAAAACCCGAGATTATTTTGCACTATAATCGGTACAAAGCTGGTGTTGATACAATGGACCAAATGGCCGCAGATACACGACACACCGACGGACGAATAGGTGGCCGTTGGCAATGTTCTTCAATGTCCTCGATGTAAGCGCACTCGCGGCGTTCGTCATTTATATAGAGAACAACTCCATGCTGCCGAAAAAGACGAACGCCCGTCGTATGTTTTTGCTCCAATTAAGCGAACAACTTGCCCTGCCAAGTATTCATGAACGCTCGAAAAATGTTCAAATCATGAGGCATTACTCAACAAAACTTGCAATCGAGTCCATCATCCATTAAATGGGGTACCCGGGTACCCGGTCGTGGCTCAGAATACAATTTTTTAAAATGTCAATTTGATATGACGAAGAGGCAGGACAATGGAGGAAACTCCATAACCACGAATTGTAAGAGCTATACCGCAAGCCTACAATAGTGAGAGTAATCAAGTGGCGAAGATTAACATGGGCCGGCCCACGTGGCGCGAATGGGCAACGATAGGACCGTGCATAGAATTCTTGACGGTAAACTAACGGAAAAGAGACCGACAGGGCGGTCGCGATGGATATGGGACGATAATGTTAGGTTGGACTTCGAGGAGATTGGATCTTCTCAACCACATAATTAACGGATCACATTTCCCAGATAACTGGAAAACCACGGTTATAGTCCCTATCAGTAAGTCCAGTCCTTCCAACAACCCCAGCAACTATCGTCCGATTTCGTTATTAAACACATTAAGCAAGATATTGGAATGCAAGATATATCGAAATCTCCTTTCATTTGCTAATGACAACGCTATTATCCCAAATTCGCAGTTTGGCTTTCGCTCATAACACTCCACCTGTCATGCTCTGTTAAAAATAACGCACGATGTTTTGGCGGATTTTTGTTTAGTTTGTCCTAGTGTTCCGCCGAACACTGTTTGTAAGGAGGTGAGAATCACACGGAGCGAACAGCACAATGAAACATGAAGATCGTTTGGTATTTAATCTTTTTATTTTTTTGATAACACTTATTGTTTAGATGTTACGCAATATGATGACTTCGGGTAAGGTGAATGTCACAACAATGTTTTAATAAAAAGCAGTAAGCCACACGAACGAAGCACAAGTCACCCGCTTAAGTTACGTTAAGTGAAGTTAAGTGAAGTTAAGTTAAATTAAGATACCCGCTTGGAACACCAGCTACTCGAACAATTTCTCACCTCCTCCTCGCGATGACTTCCTCGCCGTTCGAATTGTCGTCTCGTTGACGATCAAAATCTGACTAACTATCTGCCCTCTACCATATCCTGCTCACACAGATACCCAGATTCAAAACTGGTATCTGTATCTATCCGGAAAATATTCCCTATTTGCTCTGCTAACAGAACTTCCGAATTTCTGTTAGCAGCATGTTATCACATCCCCCGGGATATTTTGTAGTTTCCTGAAAGGGGAAAGTCATCTTGCATACATCATTATTATCGCTGATAGAATTTCATTTCCACGGCCTTCTGTTTGCACAGAACATCTGGCGCCCAGACCAGAGATATTCGGCGATTGTTTTGACGTGCAGTCCGTGGGACTTATTTGAACTTGGTACCCGGAATCGAAATCCATTAGATCTTTATAATGGTGCGAAATTCTAGCGTGGCCGTGGGACCGGAGTATTGCCATTGTTGGCTTAACTCCTCATAAATTATCGGATATCTCGTTGAGATATATTCGATTGCGATAGGTCGTGGCTGTCTTCTGTTGTTCAACGGATTTGGGTGGTCCTTGCGTTAGATTACCCGCACGTGCATCCGTTGATCGGCTCATTCTTTGATGATAGCAATTCTTTTGTATTGAATTTCGGAATTGCCGGTTCGATGAGATGTTCCTGGGCGCAGGCAGCATGTATGGCATTTTGGGAATTGTTTTTTTTTTTTAGGAATAGAACGCATGGATGTTTATGCCTTTGTTTCAGGCATGAAGAGTTATAATTGTTGAGCTTGACCTAAAAAGCTTTGGGAACGTTCAGTTCCTTGCTTTTTGGTGTCGGTCTCAACGTTGGCTGCGAGTTGCAGGCCCTATCGCGGGACTTTGGGGCACGCGTCTGTGGGCACGTGCAACGCTCTGAGGTAAGTAAGTTCTTTGAAGATAGGAACCTTACCTGCGTAGAATTGTGCGTTCGTAGAACGCTACAATGTCACAACTAATCTTCAAAACCAAAGCCCGTCGGTCTGTATCTCTCTCGACATATCTAAAGCATTCGACTGTGTTTGGATCTCAGGACTGCTTTACAAGCTGCACTACATATTTGGATTAAACACACATACTACCAAACTTCTTACTTCCTACCTCTCTGGTAGAAAATTCATGGTCAAAATAAATTCTTCTATCTCCCAATCGTATAATATAACCGCAGGGGTTCCGCAGGGTTCAATTCTTGGACCACTATTATACCTCCTTTATACTTCAAACATACCGCAGCCTCAATTACCCAATACCGTAATGTTGAATTATGCTGATGACACCATAGTTTACTCCAGCAGCAAGTTTGTAAAAGAGGCAAGAAACCGCATTAATAACTTCCTCCCAAATCTATCAACATACTTCAATAAATGGAAAATTCGCCTAAATCCTGATAAAACCCAGCTTATAGTGTTTAAGGGTAAAAATGAGCACTGCACAAACAACACAAGGCGCACCCACAACAAAATTAGACTCAAACTAAATAACACCCAGATAAAACCTTCTAAGACTTTAAAATATCTGGGAATAACCTTTTCCAATGACCTTTCATTCTCCACCCACATTAAAAATACTTTACGTAAAGCCACAATACAACTGAATTTCTGTAGAAGAGTGATGTGGAAACCCAACGGTCTCTCTCACAAAGTCAAACTACTCATCTATAAACAAATAATCAGACCTACACTGACATATGCGTGGCCACTGTGGTATCATATAACACCAGCCCAAATGGAGAAGCTACGCACTTTCGAAAGGAAATGCTTCAGGCTGGTCACTGGCCTCAACCGACAACCCAACTCTTACAAGTATTGCAATAACAGCTTGCTATACAATGCCGCTAATATTGACCGTCTCGACAGACGCTTCCTAGAGCTGTCTATCAAATCTATTGAAAACCTCCCAAATAATCCCAACTCCATAATAACTTCACTACTACCAACTCCTCTAGATAACAGTGCTCACTATCTGAATTGTCTCCATACTAGAAGTCTCTTCACCTCTGGAAGATTGGTTAATGACTCCAACGAGGTAGTGTACCATAACACCGAGCTGGCACCCAATCAGTTCAAATACTGTAACATACAACCATTCTCCAACATTCTGCGTTTTAACGAACAACCGGAAAGTGTTACCGCACCTGAGGCCACTAACTGACCATATCCCACACCAACCTACTTCCTTAACCATAAATCCCTACTCCCCAATTCACATTACATATTTAACTTATTATAAAATAAATTAGGTTAAGCTAGAATAAGTTAGATTTAAGTTAAGTATTAGATTAGATTAAATTAAAAAAATAAAAATCCTGGTTTTCTGACCTTTTCCAGGAAAACTGTTAATATTAAAACCTATTATACTCGAATAGTTATTCACACATTCAGTTATGTTTGAAAAATGTGTAATGTATGCATCTAAACTGTTGTATCACTAGAATTATAAGTTAGCTGTAGTACTTAATGTAAACATTGATTATTGGTCAAATAAATACAGTATGTTAAAAAAAAAAAAAAAAAAAGAGGAGATTGGATCGGATGGTCGAACGTGGAAGAAGAGGCACAGGACAGGGAACAATGGCGGAGTCGAGTCAGTGAGGTCATGAACTTTCGGGTTCCTACAGGCCAATAAATAGTAGTAAATAGTAGTATTCGTCTCGTTCTAAAACAAGTGCATTTTTTATCTTAGAGAAAGGGGGCCAAAGGAATTTGTATTCCTAATACGTCTGAAATTCCTTTGGGGTGGTGCAAGAAAGGGTTGAAGACTTCATTTTTGTTGATATGATTTGGC
The DNA here is from genome assembly GCA_963931805.1 of Microdon myrmicae. Taxonomy (NCBI): domain Eukaryota; kingdom Metazoa; phylum Arthropoda; class Insecta; order Diptera; family Syrphidae; genus Microdon; species Microdon myrmicae. The sequence goes on from OZ007496.1 coordinate 102,870,821, forward strand.
CAGGACGCAAAGAACCTTGCATAGTCATACTTGTCGATATTGGGTCAAGATTGAGATCAAAAGACAAATGACTTTTGGAGGCTAGGTGTTTGAATCCAATAAGCAAAAATACTTTGGTGAAATGAATGAAATTGAAAAACTGCATTCCCTTTCAAAAGCTGTAATTTTCACCTAAACTTAACCAAACAAACTCGAAAACTTTTCAATTTTGCCTTTTGTGTGCGTCTCGAATAATGGAAACAAGTTATTGAGATAAGTTAAAATTAGATATCACACTTAACACCTATATTTAATACACATGTCGCACTATGCTTAAATGTTTCATTGTTTGCCTTACAAACAACTAAAGTATTCATTTAGAAACATAAACACGTAAACTCTTATGTCACAAACAAATAACAATAACAAGAACCGATTCGAGAATGATTATGAGTCAATGTATTAAAAATGTTTGCTAGCCGAACGCTTTAGTAGCTAGTGCTATTAAATTTAAGTTAATTTTTTTTATGGTCCCCAAGTTACTCTGGGATTTATTAATTTGTAATAGATAATAAATAATAATTTTTAAAATGTTCAATCATTTATTGGATGTAGTATCTTACTAAAGAAGTTTATTGTGACGAACCTTCTAGTTAAATTGGATTCGAATTGTACACTTCACAACACAACACATTAACTACGTATGGAAAGAAGCTACAGCGAATACTATCTTTTAACAGGCCGGCACACAAAACTCCCTACCATATGATCTGGTCGCCGAGGAAAGATTGTATGACAGGGATGGCAACATTTTTAGAAATAATAAAATACCATGTGCAATATTTGGTATATAGACGCATCTATAATATGTACATACAAAACCAACAGTGTTGATGTCAACGAAAGATTCATTCTCTACCAGGTTTAGTGCAATTTTCGAAAACCTTTCCTTTCACTTTGCTTTTTTTTGCTTACCTATTTCACAGTATCTAAAAATACTCTTCGGATTGAAGTTCAAACTCGTTTCATTCCTTTTTTTTTTTTATTTTTACTTTGTTTTTGGTTTTTTTTTGATTTATGATTACCAATTCGTGCTCATCCCCGGGGCAATTATTAGTAATTTTGCGGAGTTATACGCGTTTTCAAATTACATTTCGCTTATACTAATAACAAGTAATCAACTTCTAATTTTCGGATGAATATCCCAAAGCATTAAAATAAAATATAAATATTTAAATAATATCTGGATCTCAGAAACTTATTGTTTGCTGATTACTAGAATAACTAAAACATGATCAGCAAGCACTTGAGATTTGTCGTTGATCCGCGACTTGGGGTTATTGTTTACATTTGCGTTTACTAAGATCGTACTTCAAATTACTCCACTAACATTTCCCGCAGCGGAATGACAATAGAGGTAATTACAGTATATCAACGAATAGGTTCAGGTACAAATGGTTTTAAAATCATTATGTAATTAGTGTAGTATATTTTTGCGTGTATTTCCAAGCCCATTGTTTATTTTATATGGGATTCTCATTATTCATCCAAGTATAATCAAATTAACTCATAAAACGAGTAACTCATATATTGCAGATCGGAATCAATTGTTAGATAATATGCTTTGATCAATTCCTTTGAGTTCAGATTTCTTTTGAGTTTCCGTAAAAAAAAAAAAACACTTTGAATACCAAACTTATTTTATTTATTTATTTATTTATTATCAATTAGTAATGTAAAATTACATATCAATAACTTAACCTAATGAGCCTAGCAGCGGGGACTATTGGCTCTGTATTTCTAATTTACAATTTAATCTTAATGCTATTTACAAATTTATTTACAATTTCTATGTTGTCGGTAGTGGGATCTGCTAGAATTGTATAAATATCTGTATTGCGAAATAGTTTGTCTTTCAAGGGTTTTAGGTGAGGACAGTCTTTCAATATGTGAGTGATTGTAAGTGTTGTGTTGCATTTTGGGCAGATTGGGGCTGTAGTTCGGTGGAGCAGGTGGAGGTGGGTAGCAGCTGTATGGCCTAATCGCAGCCTCACAAAGTTTGTGATTTTGGATTTGGACAAGTTAGTTGGGTAAGAAGGGTGAGTTTTGAAACGGTTTACCATTTTATAAGCATGGTGGTGAGTATCCCAGTTTGTTTGGTTTATTTGTTTTTGTTGCTTGCTGATAATTGACAGTAGATCGGCTCTTGTGTAGATGTTGAATTTATGGACTGGAGCTCTTTTGGCTGAGTTGGTTGCGGCGTCTGCATTCTCGTTACCGCTGATGGCAACGTGACTGGGAGTCCACATTAGTTTTATTTTATTGCAGTGTGTAATGATATTATTCCGAATATTGGAAATAATATCATCAGTGTTGTTGGTGTTTTTTATTGAGTTGAGTACCGACAGGCTGTCGGTGCAGATGACATATTTTTTCTCTGTGGTTGGTGGCGAATGTTACGGCTTGTAAAATCGCGAAGGCTTCCGCCGTGAAAATGGAGCAAAATTCGGGTAATAGTCCGATTTTCTTTACTGCACCTTCTTCGGATGTGACCCCAAAGGAAGTATAGTTGGTTGTTTTGGATCCATCTGTGTACAGAGAGCGCCATCCGTTGGATTTATATTTTGAGGCGACTGACCAGAATAGTGCACCGTATATTTCTTTATTTGTGTTTGGTTTTTTAAATATTGAGAGTGTTGTTATGATATTATTATTATTTAGAAGCCATGGCGGGTAAGTTGCGGAGTATTTGAAAGTTTGTTTAATATCCAATTCCAATTGCTTGGCTTTATCTAAAATGCGACTGATTGCAGATGGGATTCGGTTGGTGTTTTTGTATCCTATTGTTAGTTTGATGTCTTTGTCAATTATGGAATTTCGCGAAAACGCTAATTTAGCTATTAGTTTTAATGATATGATTTCCATCCGGTCCTCGATTGTTGGAAGCCCAGCTTCAGCCAGTATATTTTTTATTGGTGTCGTTCTGAATGCAAAGGTGCTTCTTCTAGCGGCTTGGTGATAGATGGGCTTTATTATATTTAGAGTCGTTTTTGGACTATTGCCATAGATATAGATCCCGTAGTCTATTTTACTTAAAATTAGAGCTTTAGTAATTTTACATAGAGTGTTAATGTGTACGTTACTTTTCATGTTGCTTAAGTATTTGATAATATTGAGCCTCGCTGCTAATGATACTTTGAGTTCTGAACAATATTGTTTCCAGGTATACTTATTGTTAAATGTTAATCCTAGGATTTTGAGGTTGGGGACATTTTGGATTGTTTTGTTGTTTATGTTGAGGTGTATTTGGGGAGAAAGTCGTCGTCGGCACACATGAAATAATTTACATTTATCTACTGAGAGTTTGGCACCTGAAGAATTTGACCATTCTAAGATATCTTTCACTGTTTCAGTTAAAATGTTTTTGCAGAAAGTTAGATTGTGGGGTAGGAATTAAGGTGCACCGGCGTACGGCGCTGATTAACTTCCTCCTCCATCATTCACTAATTAAGTTTGGCCGAATATCGCAGCAGGTACAGGAAACGCGCTTTAACAATGAAATGTGTCTAGTTTCGAATTTAATTTACCTTTAAATTTTGAAAATCAAACAGTTAATGAACTTTATTTTTATTGGATGTATTTTATCGAATGGCTTCATTTGATTCAATCTGAATAACTACTTGTTTTGTTATCTAATTGCCCAGCATCTTTTAAAAACCACAAAGTACTACACCACACCAACTTCTTCAAAGGAAAACACTCGACTCGGATTAAACTGGTTTCGCACCGTACCCGGCGGAGGTACGGTGAATGGCGAGCGACCCGACCGCCACGGAGATTGAAATACCACTCAAACGATATCCTCTCCAATAAGGATATCGTTTTTTACCTACCACCAGGGAAACGTAAAGTCTCTCATGGTGGTATAGGTGGGATCGTTGAGATCAATGCTATTCACACGTGCAGAGGAACAGCGAAACAGGCAAGGACAAAAGAAAAGGCGACCAAATGGTTCGCTCTTTAATGAGGGTCATGTTTATACAATGCCTCGTCGCTATTTTCGACGTTAGGAGAAAAAGGTGCTAAAAGCAAATTGGATGTTTATGGCATCTCTGGCTGCAATAGAAACCGGGTTCATATTTGCATTAGGAAATGCTGGAGAATTTGGTTTCAGCGTCTATTGCGCTAATTATATGCAGCTGCTTGGGTTGTTTGTTGGTAAGACAAACAAAAAAGGTTGCCAGGCAATGTATATGAAAAGGTATATGGCGCGGCTGGGAAAATAGACGGCGCGATATTTATGGTATTTGTCTGGTACCGAATTGGTTCAGAATACCAAATAAGCAAACAAAGAAATCTTATGAAAAATTGTATGCGAAGGGATGCATGAAGGTAAGTTTTCTTTATAGGGATTTTAGGGTTATAATAATTGGGTCTGTTTGATGCGTGAAGCATCTAAGATGCTAATGCGAATTGCATTAGCGAAAGCTGGTGCAGACCCGGGTTATGGTTATGGGGGTTTTTTCAGGAAGGCGAGCCGTGGGATCTGGCGGAATCGCCACAAGATCACTGGATTTACTTAAGATGTATATATCATCGGCGTAAATGCAATGATCTAGATGTTTCTGTTTGTGTATTATTGTACTTATGTCGTTAAAGGCGATCATAAATAGTACAACTGACAGTGGGGATCCTTGAGGGATTCCGTTGTGTAATGGAAATGTATTGGAGTAAACGTGGTTGACTTTACATTGGAATTTTCTATTGCTTAGAAATGATTTAACGTACCTATATATATTGTTGCCAATTCTCCATTTTAACAATTTATTAAGTACGGTGTGAGCGCCTATTCTGTCGAATGCTTTCTCAAAATCAAGAGAGAGTATTGTGACGTGATTTTTGGCGGATAGAGCCTTTGAGGTGTAGTGGTCAATGTGGAGTAAGGCGTCTGTGCAACCTCTGTTGGATTTGAAAGCTACTTGGTTGATGGATGTCAATTTCTTTGTTTCCATAAACCAGAGTAGACGTTTGGCTACGATTTTTTCTAATACCTTTGCGGGACAAGGAATTAAGGATATAGGGCGGTAGCCATCCACCGTATCTTTATCTTTGTTCGGTTTGGGAATAGGTATTAGGACCGCGGTTTTCCATATTTGTGGAATGTGTGATGTTTCAAGTATTTTATTGTATAACTTTATAATTCTTTGTTTTGCATAATGCGAAAGGTTTTTTAACATTGGGTAAGATATTCGATCTCTCCCTGGAGTTTTTCCCTTAGTTATACTAAGTGCTGACTCGAATTCGATAAATGAGATGGGTTGTTCTATGCGTAGAGCTGCAGAGTTAGGAGTTTGCAAAGATAGTGGATTGTTAACGGATTCAATTTTTTTGCGATTGAATTCGGGGTGAAAATTATTGTTGTCTGAGAATTGCGACCAGGTTTTGGCGAAGAGTTGGCTTATTTCCACTGTGTCTGAGATTGTAGTATTTTCGAAATTAAGGGATGAGATAATTGTCGGATTGTGATTACCACTTAAGCTGCGTATTTTATGCCATATTGTGGTTGTGGAGGATGTTGGATTGATTGAGGAAGTGAATTGAAGAAAGCTTTTTGCTTTGCTTTCTTTCATCTTCCTACGAAATTGTGCATTCGCTTTTTTGTATGCAACAAAATTAACCTGCGTTGGTCTTTTTTTAAATTCAGAGAGGGCTGACATTTTGCTTTTTCTGAGAAGCGTTAGGTCGGAGTTCCACCAAGGTACATGTTGCCTGGTTTCTGATTTGGTTGTGATATTTGTTTGGGGTATTGAGAGATTGGCAGCGGATCTAATTGCTTTACTGATTAGCGCCGCTTCGTGATTCGTGTCAGGTGTGGGGGAATTGCTTGAAAGAAATTCGTCAACTTTTCTTTCAAAAAGTGCCCAGTTGGCGGAATCAGTTTTGTATTTTGGAGATCTGTTGTGATGGGTTATCGGTTGCTGATTATTTATTATGGTTAAAACGGGGAAATGGTCACTATTGTAGAGGTCGTTTAGAACTTGCCATGAAGTTTTCGGAACCAATTCTGAGGAGCAACAAGTGATGTCTATATGAGTGAGGGTATTGTGTGTAGAAAGGTGAGTAGGGGAACCGTCATTCAGTAGGATCAGATTGGAGGTGAGGAGGAGGTTTTCAATTACTTCCCCTCTTTTATTTGTGGAAGGTGAACCCCAGAGTGTACTCCAAGCATTTATGTCGCCTCCAAGTATTCTGGGCCCATTTGTTTGGTTGAGTATAGCCTGAAGATCATTTTTATGGGGTTATTGTTTACATTTGCGTTTACTAAGATCGTACTTCAAATTACTCCACTAACATTTCCCGCAGCGGAATGACAATAGAGCTAATTACAGTATATCAACGAATAGGTTCAGGTACAAATGGTTTTAAAATCATTATGTAATTAGTGTAGTATATTTTTGTGTGTATTTCCAAGCCCATTGTTTATTTTATATGGGATTCTCATTATTCATCCAAGTAGAATCAAATTAACTCATAAAACGAGTAACTCATATATGACTCAAGAATTGAAGCCGTTGGACCATTTGAAGCGACTTACGTTCTCCGGTTGGGCTCTGGAAAAGATGCGCCAAGACGATGAATTTCATCGCAAAATCATCTTCAGTGACGAAGTTCATTTGTGGCTCAATGGGTTCGTCAATAAGCAAAACATGCATTATTGGTCCGGTGAAAATCCACATATGCTTCATGAATCACCACTTCATCCACAAAAAATAACTGTTTGGTGCGGTTTTCATGCCGGCGGCGTCATTGGGCCATCTTTTTTCGTCGACGATAACGATCGTCACGTTACTGTGAATTGCCATCGTTATCGCGCCATTATTACCGATTATTTTTATCCCGAATTGGAAGATATGGACTTGGGCGACATATGGTTTCAACAGGACGGCGCCACAAGCAACACAGCACACGATACAATCGATTTATTGAAGAATAAGTTTGATGAGCGTGTTATCTCAAGAAATGGGCCGGTCGGTTGCTCGCCTCGTTCGTGCGATTTAACGCCTCTAGACTATATTGTTTGGGGCTACGTAAAGTCATTGGTCTATGCCAACAAGCCGACGGCGTTGGAAGAGCTCAGAGCCAACATTGAACGCGAAATAGCGTCCGTTTCGGCCGAAATGTGTGGCCGAGCCATCGAAAATTGGGTCCAACGAATCGACCGCTGAAAACGGGCCCGCGGTGGCTATATGAACGAAGTCGAGTTCCATTCATAAATGTTTTGATTGTACTTCAAGCCGATAATAAAGTTTTTGAAATGTCTCAAATGGTTTGCGTTTTAGTTAAAAAAAGTTGTCAAGTCCCTATTGGAAAACCCGATAGTAGCAAATCTTAGTGAGCGTCTCTCCTTGTCTTTAAAAGGACGAGGGTGTCTTTGTTAGACCGCTCCTGAGAAGGCTCGCTGCGGACGCAACGTTTGTTGAATAGGGGGCTGGGAATCGGCCGGTGTCAATAAAAAATAGTTTTCAAGTACAAAATAAACTTTATTTATTAATTATATTTAAATTAATTTTAGTTTATTTTAGGTTATTGGCGTCCTTGCACCTCGGACGCCAATCGAGACTGATCCTCGAATCGAAAAAAAAGGGGAGGCGAGAGGCCGACTTTAGCGAGACAAGGACAGATGAGTCCTTCATCTTGTCTCTGGCTTCTGGTCATCTTGCAATAACTAGAATCACCCACATCCGCGAGGATGTTGTGCTCGGTATCGAGATATCTGGAAAAGAAGAGGGGGGAGAGGTATCTAAGGATAGTGTGGACAGGGTTAGTTCAGATGTTCTCTAACTACTTGGATGGAAGGGTGGTGGGAAAGATATCATACAAGACCAGTAGGTCTTGAGTGCGGTAGTAAACCCAGATTACGCCTTTGGCGTCTGACGATCAGCGCTTTGGTCGGTGTGTGTGTATGTTTGTGCCGTCTTGTACTGTGCGTCCATGTGTGTGTGTGGTTTGTTAGCAGTAGACCCTATGGGATGGGTCCAGGAATCCTCTATTATAGAGGGGAATGCTGTTGGGAAGGGTGCTTTCTTCAGTTTTGTACTGAAGAAGATATTGTGGTGGTCTGAACTGAAGAGATCGAGAGAGAGAAGGGCCAAGAACGCAAGACTCCCGTACAAGTAGGTTTTCGCTGTTCTGAATGGTTTCGAGGTACTTGTATGCTAATTGTAGTAAGTACTCGTGAATAGGGGTAATGGAGGCCCCTTCGTATAGGTGAGAGTTGGCGTAATGGCTATAGTCAGGCTATAGGTTGAGATGTCGTCGTTTGACCAAGGCACATACTGCAGTGTAACAACATATCCACGAAATGACCATGAAGAATCATATCAAGTAAATCAGTTTGCCCTTGTCACAATTAGCAAGTTTCAGGTAACCAGCATTCGTTGCCGACAATAATTCAAGGTCGATTCTTTTCATTGTGTAAAAGAAACGAATTGCTCCGGTTACGATTTGAAAGAATCATATGACAATCGCTTGCGAGCTTACTGCTAGCAATTGATTCACAAATTAATTGGGTCAAATCGTGTCATTGTTCTTATACTATGCGCTAAGTTGGTGATAGGGAATTAAGTAGCACAGTAAGCAGAATTATATTGAGTGAATTATCAATTAAGAATGAAATGGTTTGTTAAGCAAAATTTGTATGAGTGGATTAAGAAATTTGTAAATAAGTGAGTGATTGATTGGGAGTATAAATACCCCAGCATTTTGAAGAATAAAGCAATCAAAAACCAACAGAGTATTTGAATACTGCGGCGTTTATACCATCCATTTTCAGCGAGCTGCGATTTAAACAGCATACAGTAGGGAAGTAGAGTTATAGACCAATCCATCATAATATCACAAGTAATATAAATCTAAGTATTACAAGAAAACATATTATTTGGCGACAGCAGTCCCAGATACATTACATGGCGACTCTGCCATGCTAAACATCTTATACCAATATATCGCATGACGATCAACAGATACTACAGTACTCACCTATAGCCAAACTCCACGTGTCCACAGACACGTGTCCCCGAAGTCCACCGGCTCACCTGGCGAAAGGTGACATTCATCCTGGAGTCAAAAACCCCACGTATCTACAGATACATGGGCCACAAGTTCAGAAAAAATTTCCCACGCCTGCACGGCGATCGAAGGACATGACCCAGCTTAGAAATTGTGTATCGATCCATCAACTGGATAAACACCAACGGCACAGCTGCGCCAGATGTCGACAAACATCACACCCCCGGCGATAAGCGAATTGCCGGAAAACCAATCCGTCGACAAAACCTTTGTCCCTGCCGCAATGTACTTCGCTTAAACAAATGCCATTGCGGGGCAACAGCAATAAACGAAGACGCTGTTCCCACAGGGCAAAGTAAACACGATCTCAGGATCGACTAATGTAAACCACACATTCGATTGTTTGCATAATCAATGCAATAGAAGTGTGAAAATTCTGGTGGACCCTAGGACGGCAACTTCCGCGTCTGTATGTGCGAGCGCGATCTTCCCTGGTGGAAAGATTCTCGATTGAGAGAAAGTCATCACCCAGGGAAAGCGAAAGGAGAAAAGAAAACTATGGGGTGAATGGAATCATCACCAGAGAAGCAACCACAGTCTGCAGGGAGAACTCTAACCAGGAGGTTTAACAAAAACAATTCTTAACGCGTGTCGTTTTATGTTTTATCAATTTTCGTGCCAAAACAATTCTTAACGTGTGTCGTTTTATGTATCATCAATTTTCGTGCCAAAAACAATACTTAACGTGTATCGTTTTATATATGACCAATCTGCGTAACGAAAACAATTCTTAAAGTGTGTGCAAGTTCGTCGTTTTCCTTTCTATAGACTAATAAAAAAAAATGGTTTAAAAACGGTGTCACAAACAGCAACCATTTTAAACCAGACGTAGTGCTTCACTTTAATAAAGAACAAAGGCTAAGAACAAATTCCGCTCCGTGTTTTATTGGTGTTACATCCGCTCTGAGTTCCATTGTGTTTAATTTTCTCATTTGTGGACAGTGTTCGGCGGAACACATCAACTTACGACCTAAAAGACAAAAATCCGCCAAAAGGCCTTCTCGAGTGGTTGGTACATCTTCTGAGCTGTTTCCTTTCGAAAACTCGAAGTCTTTCCATTTGAGCCGAAGATATGCAGGACCATATGGGAAAGACGTACAATATTCCAGATCAGATTAGCAGCTTATAGTAAAGAGGCTTAACTTTGGTGTCAACTTTGTCGCTCCACTTCAAAATGTTATGCAGTTGCTTAGACCGACCGAGGCCCCTTTCATTCATTTTTCATTTTTGGGGTATAATTGACTCCATTACTTTTCATCCAGTCCTGTGGTATAATCGTAGTACCTCCTATTTGTAATCGCATACTTTGTGAATATCGAGAAGTAGGTTGGGATTATTTACTACTCAGAATTATAGCTACTGCTTTAGATGGATTAAGTCGAATTTTCCATCGGCTGTATTGATACAGTTCGTCCAGGTGACGGTTGAGTCCATTTGTTGCGAGTTTAAGGCTTTTGGAAGACGTGTATGTGGTGGTTTTTACGGTGGCATCAGCAAGGATGCGGGTTGCATAAAAACTCCACCGATGTCTGCAGCTAAAATTGTCACTGTCTCCGTTCTACACACACGAGTTCCAAGACACTGAACCGTGCGGAAAGCTGACCATTAAAACGCGGATGTTGTTATTCTAGAGTGGATATTAATTGTTTCGTTTAAAGTTTCTTAACATAGACATAGATCACTCGTGATAATTATTAAATTTATTTTTGACATCAAATGGTTGTACAGAAAACAAAAGAAAAACAACACAACTAGTCACACTATGGATAGTTCACTAAAACGAGGTAAGCGCCGACACATTATTTACCCTGGTGATAGACACCATAGAGTTCGTAGACATCTAACGCTGATGTAACGAGGAAACCGGCGAACATTAACGATAAGGTATTACGATTTCCGAAAGGGATGTATTTGCGAACGAATCGAATGGGCAAGTTAATACCTCATTACAACTCCCCGACTGGTAAATTGATTAATATTGTCTAATTTCGTAACGTACGTCGACCTCACGACTCACTTTGACTCCGTACTCCTCATGATAAAATCTGACTAATCATTGGATGTCTCTTTACAGACATCCAACGAAAAGGAACCTAAGGGAATCGCCGACGAAGGGCGGCCAATGGCGAAGGTCAAAAACAAAAGGAAACAGGGGAAAACTCGTGTAGCAGATCGAATCTGCTGCTACATGTTTGGGCAAGATAAACTGCCGCCATCCGCAAGCGATAGATTCTTTGATTGACGTGAGTCAATAAAACCCTTGCCGAAGGCAGGAATCTGTCTTGGAATAATGAATCAAGCATTGGGTATGGCCGTTGCCAGATCATTTAAAATAAACATATTTCGGTGATGTATGTTGTCTTAGGGATATGTTAATCCCGTTGAAGGGACTGTCAGGCGAAAGTATCCGCTTGAGTGTTTACTTTGTGTAAACTAAAATTGGTGGTCATGACCGATGCTGGTGATCGTTCCGAGAAACGACAACGAATCATAAAATCGGTCATGCTGAGATACAAGCAAATATGCGCGCCTGAAAGGCCAATGTTTAATTTGATCTTCTTTGCTGGTAGGGAAGATAGATCATAGACATGCCGTTGAAAATCTGGCTTGCAGATGTGCAAGCAACCCGAAATGATGCTAGGTCAATGAATGGGTAGAAAGATAACACACGGAAAGATCAGCGTGTGTTGGTGGATATGTGCCATCCATTGTTCGGTCGCGGAAGCTCGGTTTGATGAATTGATGTCATGGCAAGATGATAATCTTGCCATGAATTGTGCTTTCAGGAATGACCGTGGAGAAGAGGCTTGGAAAAGCCCCCAAAAAAGGTAAGCTGCCTAATATATATTTATGTCGGTTATCCGTAGGGATAACCGAAATGATTCCAGCTAATTGGGTGGCGGTTAATGCCCTAGCGAGATTGTACAATCTTGCCGAAATTTCAACTTAAAGGTAAGTTGTATTGCTGGTAATGGTGGGGATCAAGCGATGCGTGGCTCCTCGGGCCCTGAAAAGCCCCACTACACTTCCTCCCCAGTGACGTAGTCACGAAACAGGTGAGGCAGATTACGAGGAGGTTAGTTGGGAGTACGGGGAGGTTGTGCCGGTGGAGTAGGGGTGGTGTCAGTAGGTGGGGGTGGTTCTGGAGCGGAAGCTTCCAGAAAGCAGGGCTTAAGCCTTTCGACGCTGACCGTGGATCGCTTGCCTCTAATGTCGATCTCGAAGACGCGGTCACTGATGCGGCGGAAGACTTTGAATGGGCCATCATAAGGTGGGTCGATGGGTTTTTTGACCTTATCCACCCTGACAAAGACGTGCGTGCAGCTGTGCAGTTCAGGGTGGACGAAAAGTTTTTTGGAGCCGTGCCTGGCCACGGGGGTTGCCCTAACCTTACGCAGCAGGTCACGGAGATGTCCCAATTCACGAAGTTGATCACACGGTGTTTCGCCATTCAGGAAAAGTTCTCCTGGAAGAAGGAGGTTGGTACCGTAGGTAAGCTCTGCACATGAGTGAAGCTTTTAGTGATATATGCCAGCGCTCTATCATCCCATTTGATTGCGGGTGGTAGGCGGTGGTACGACTTCTTTGGCAGCCGAGAAGATTTGTTAGCTGTCTGAAAATTGTCGCCTCAAATTGTGGACCTCGGTCCGAAGTTAAGGTGGTTGGTACACCGAAGCGTGTGACCCAAGTTGAGTAAAAGGCCTTGGCGACTGATTCGGCAGTAACTGCCCGGAGAGGTGTCGCCTCTGGCCATCGCGTGCAGCGACCCATCATAGTGAGGATATAAGAAATTCCTCTTGATGGAGTAAGCGGTCCCACTATGTCTATGTGGACATGGGCGAAGCGTGCCGTGGGAAGCTTGAATTGCGCTGGCTCCAGTACATTATGTCGCGCTACTTTGCAGCGCTGGCACTGGAGACAAGCGCTGACCCAACCGGTGAGATCTTTGTTCATCCGGGGCCAAATGAATTTACGACGGAGAGCAGCGGCTGTTGCTCGGCCGCTGGGGTGGGCTGGGCTGTGGTAAACCTGGAACACGCCCTCACGAAGTTTCTCGGGAATGTAAGGTCTAGCGGTTCCAGTGGAAACATCACACCAGATTTCGCCCAAAGGGTCGCGAAGGGTAATTTTCTTAAGCTCTAGTGCCGTATCGGCAGTTAGGAGGGACTTGAGCTATTCGTCCTCCTCTTGAGCTAGGGCAAGGTCAGTGTTATTCAAGGCGGTACGCAAGTGAATCGTATCGATTCGAGAAAGGGCGTCCGCCGTGACGTTCTGTTTACCGGAGATATGCTTGATCTCCGTAGTATATTACCCAATGAGGTCTAATTGACGCTCTTGTCGGGGGGAGGCATTTCCCGACTTCTTCCGGAACGCGTAGACCAATGGTTTGTGGTATGACGGAAGTATTTGACAGCGCTGTAGATCGCGAGTAATTCACGGTCGTAGGCGCTGTAACGTCGCTCAGTGGGACTCAGCTTCCTTGAAAAGAAACCAAGTGGTTCCGGTCGGCCTTCAATGTCCTGTTCAAGGACGGCTCTGATTGCGGTATCCGATGCGTCGCATTGGATGGAAAGTGCCGCTCCCTGGAGGGGGTATCGGAGTAAGGTGGCATTTGCCAATTGTTCTTTGGACAGTTGGAATGCTCGATCAGAGACTTCTGTCCAATTAATGGGGCGCTTATCATTGCGCTTAGCTCTTTTCAAAAATTCATTTAAGGGAGCTTGAACTTGGGCAGCGTTCTTCAGTGTTGGACGATAGAAGTTAAGCATGCACAGAAATCGACGAAGCTCACTCACATTAGTAGGACGAGGATACTTCATGAGCGCCTGCACACGGTCTGGTAGTGGGCGAATACCCTGGTTGTCAACGACATAACCCAGATAGGTGTTGATGACCAGACCGAATTCACTGAGGCGCTCTAGGACCTGACGTAAGTGACGTTTATGTTCGGCATGGTCTTTGGAGGCGATGAGGATGTCATCAAGATATGCATGGCAGCAATTAGGATCACGTAAAGCCGTGTCGATATAACGTTGGAATGTCTGTGCGGCATTCCTGAGGCCGAAAGTCATCACTTTGAACTCGAAGAGTCCGAAAGGTGTAATGACTGCGGTCTTGGGGATGTCTTCTGCTGCCACCGGAATTTGGTGGTACGGCCTGGTGAGATCCAGGGTGGTGAAGACATTGCAACCTCGTAGTTTATACGAAAAATCATAGAGGTGTGCAATAGGGTATCTGTCAGGGACAGTTGCTGCGTTCAACAGCCTGTAATCGCCGCATGGGCGCCACTCACCAGAACGTTTCTTCACTAAGTGGAGTGGGCTTGCCCAGGGCCTGTCCGACGGTTGGCAGATACCTAGTTCGATCATGTGCTCGAACTCTGCGCTTGCCGCACGTAATTTTTCGGGAGCTAGTCGCTGTGGACGCTGGCTCACCCGGGGGGCCACGTGTTTCTATGTGATAAAACACCGTGGCTTTGTGTCGACGCTGGTTAGGTAGAGGAATTGTTGTGCTAACAAATTCCTGTACCATGGCTTGAAACGGGTCTGTGCACACTGTGGCCCTTGAAGTTACCGCCGGAGATGCCGACATGGGCAAGGGGGGTGCGGTAGGAGCCACGAGTCTGTTATGGGTCGAATCGACCAACAGATTATGTGCGCCTAATAGGTCGGAACCTATCAGGGGTTCATTCACGTCCGCAATGACGAAACGCCAAGTGATCGGACGTCGAAGACCCAGTTGTAGTGTCAGCGTATTATTCGCAGCTGACAATTTAAGCGCGGCGGGCACGCGGTTACGCGGAGCAAACGATCGCGAGAGGACTGAAATATCGGCGCCGGTATCGACAGTAAAAACGACATTCAGTTTAGAGTCCCGGATGGTTAGGCGACTTATGGTATGGGTGCCGGCCGATTGCGCGAGGGGGTCGGTCGGCACAATTAGTTTAAAGAGCGCCTTTGGTTGGTGGCTGGTTGTGTCCAACCACAAGGCGCCTTGCAATTAAATGCGCGATCACCATATCGTTGGTGATTGGCGCACCAAGGGAGAGTAACGGCATTATCAGTTATATTTGTCCTATTGGTATTGCCGGTACGGGGAGGTCGAGCCGGAGCTCGCTGAGAATTGGCCCGGTGAGGGCCATTTTGAGAGGGATTGGCCCTCTGAAGGGCAGTTTGAAAGGTATTGGCTCTCTGAGGGGCAGTTTGGAAGGAATTTTGCCGATTAAGAGGGCGGCTCGGCATGGCTCGATTCTGGGCGCTTCGAGGATTGTTTCTCACCTCCGCGCGAAATTGACTTATCTCGCGGAGGAGTAAGGTTTGGAGCGCCCGAAGGTCAGCAGGAGTTAATTGTGGTGGCGAACTTCCCTGACTAACGTTGGGCCTTGCCTCTGGATACCTCTGTGGGAAATTGGTTGAGGCTGGCCGTCTGTGATGTAATTGGGTTTGAGGAGAATGGTGCACTGGAGCCAATTGAGGGGCTGTAAAAGGCAGACGAGGGTGCCGTGTAGGCTGGACGGCGTGTTGAGAAACCGCCGCTACCTGGTACGCAGGAGGCTCAGAATACTGATCTGAGCTTTCCATAATTGCGTCCGCATTTTTGGATAAATAGCCCAAACTCTGGTTGGGTTGAGCTATAAGTGCCGAACGGGCATGTTGGGGAAGACACCTCAAAAAGTGAGGCCTTATTAGGTCGTCCTCGATCCTGGTCCCCGCTATAGAGCGTAAATTGGTCAGGAAAAGAGATGGTCTCATCCCAGAAAGGTTGGTTACGGCAGCTAAGCGTTGTTGCCGCACACTTCCAGGCTCGTCCAAAGCGTCGAGCAGAGCTTCACGCATGTTGCTATACGCGTTGCGGTCGGCCGACCTAATGATGTGGGCAACATGCGGTCGCTGAGTGCGGTCAAGCACTTTCAACAGCTCGACTGCACGAAGTTGTTCGTCGTGCAAGTCAGAGGCCAGGAAGATGCGGTCTGCTACTGCAAACCAAAGGTCTGGGTCCTCCTCATCGAAGGGGGGAAGCCCTATATTTGAATGACGAGTCCCATTCCCGAGGCTGGAAGCATCGTGGAACTCTTGGGGCTCTGATTGCCTATGGGCTTGTTGAGAGGTACCGGCACAAGTTGTGGGCATTAAAATGCCGGAATTCACCAAAGGGCCGGTACCAGGGGCGCTAGAAGCAGTCGGGAGTGTGTCGGCGGAAGTAGGCTGGGGTCGGTTAACGACACTGGGGGCAACCGGTGGTGCCAGGGGAGTATATTGTGCAGGCAAGTCTTGGTCAGCATCGACTTGCTCAGCAGGGAAATTGACGCTGGAGGCGTCGTGAAATTCAAGGGGGTCGGATTGTTCCTGAGCCTTTTTGGCCGTGGCGTTTCGCGTGTTGACCATTGTGGGTTGTATGACGCGAAACTGGAGTTAAAAGCGTAAGAGGACGCGAAGAAAGGTGAAGGGAGGCCGATGAGTCAAAAGAAGTCGCAGGGAGTTGAGAGAACCACGAATGTCCTAAAACAATGGTTTTCACTAATCAAAATAAGTCGAGCGAAGGTCGGAAGTGGAGTCAAGTGGAGCCAAAAGGGAATCGTGCCGAGTCAAGTGGTGTTGATTGAATCTTGAATATCCCCGAATACGGTTTTATTAACTAAAATGAGTCGAGCGATAGTCAGAGGAGTCGTATGTGCAATTACCGGGAGTTGCGTGTTAATCAATACCCTGAAGGGGTTTATAAATGTATGGAAACGACTAAGTTATTTTTAGGTTCAAAATCTTGGTGGGTTTCTTTTTTCAATTTTACGCTGATTCCGTATTCAGGCAAATTAAATGCGGTTTTTAAATTGAACAATCACTAATAGCATGCGTGGCGATTTGGATTTGCGACTAGATTTTAATTTTCCATACAAAATTGTGTAAATTATACAGGGAAATTTTTACTTAAACGATCCAACAATAATCCGGTTGTACCAGCATAAAAAAGTGAGTAAAAAAAAATTTTATAATTACGGTCGAATTTTATCTTTTTTTGTCTTTTGTGCTATGTTTTCGAAATTGCAAGTTTTTATCTGTGGTTAATGACAATAACATAGAGAAGTTAGCTTATTACTTACTTAATGCCTATTATTAGGTAAATAGAATAAATTCAAAATTGTCTGTGCTCAAGTACAAGTCGAAAGTATATTCGTTATACACGCCTATTGGTAGAATAAATGTTAAAAAAAAAAAAAGAGGAAAACAAAAAAATTTTGCGCATATAGTATATTATTTAGTAAAACTGTTGCTGTATTGATTTATTGTATGTTTTGGGTAGGCGTTTGCTTTATTGAAAATTTTAATTTACTTATTAATTCATATTCTATCTTAAGTTCACTTTTTCGTTCTTTTTTTAATATAAAAGTTACGTGTAAAGGAAAATATTCAGAATTCGAATTTTTATCTTGTGAGAAAACAAGAAACAGGAATCACATCGATCGATTATAACATAAAATATGGGATAATTTAATACAATAAACGTATATGTAAAAAAAAGCCTTGTTAATATGCTTTTAAGTGCTTATATAAAATAAAAAGAAAATAGACAAGAAAGTTAAAATGAAAGAAGAAAACGAAAATAAAATACAATGGTAATTTGCACGTTGTTAGATTTGAAAAAAATTAATTACACGTCGTAAACTAATGTAAGAACATCACCAAAGCAATTGTTACCAGGAAGGAAATAAACCCAAATTGGTTATAAAAAGTATAGAATAAAATAAAATAAAACAAAACTGAATCTAACACAAGAAAGGGAAAACATAAAAATTTTATTCAAGGAAAAAAAAAAACGTGTCCTGTGCTGTCTCCATGGCTGGTGTTCGATGCTACAGGTGTGTTTGGGGCTGTTGCTCCTAGCCCAGTGATGTTAACTTCAGGAGCGTAGGGGTACGGGGTACCCTTTAATTGTTCTTATTTTTGCACTCACTTGTCACTGAGCTTGCACCGTCCCGTGTTAATTTTTGGGCACCAAAGAGTCACTGGCACAAAAAAGGTCACTGTATCTATATTGAAAGCGCGATTGTTCTCGACTCGCGGATAATTAATGGCATTGTTCGCTTGAATTTTAATCGAAGTCGCGTGTTCACTTTTTTTATAATAATAAAAAAAAACGTCGCGGTCACCAATGAGGTATTCACTAATATTCCACCTTGTCTCTGGATAGGTTAGCCCAAAAGATTAATCCGCAAGATTTGAGAGAGGAGAATTAAAACACTGAATGTTGTTTATAAATTTCTTTATTGTCCGCTTCACTAGATCCAGTTTGGCGTAAAACGTGTTACAATCGATACAAAATTTAAATAATCAAGTTGTTAAACTGTATAAAACTTAACCACAATTAGTTCTTTGTTAAATTCAATTTGATGTAAAACTTCTCGTACTCGAGGCAAATTTAATTAAACGCGTTCTCAACTGCACAAAAATTAATCCCAATCGGTTCTTTATAAAATCTAATTCGGACACACGCACAACAAATAGTATGAAGATTCGTTGATCTCCTCGACAACCGCACACTCTCTGAAGGAAAATCTGACTAACCATTGGATGTCTCTTTACAGACATCCAACGAAAACGAACCTAAGGGAATCGCCGACGAAGGGCGGCCAATGGCGAAGGTCAAAAACAAAAGGAAACATGGGAAAACTCATGTAGCAGATCGAATCTGCTGCTACATGTTTGGGCAAGATAAACTGCCGCCATCCGCAAGCGATAGATTCTTTGATTGACGTTAGTCAATAAAACCCTTGCCGAAGGCAGGAATCTGTCTTGGAATAATGAATCAAGCATTGCGTATGGCCGTTGCCAGATCATTTAAAATAAACATACTTCGGTGATGTATGTTGTCTTAGGGATATGTTAATCCCGTTGAAGGGACTGTCAGGCGAAAGTATCCGCTTGAGTGTTTACTTTGTGTAAACTAAAATTGGTGGTCATGACCGATGCTGGTGATCGTTCCGAGAAACGACAACGGATCATAAAATCGGTCATGCTGAGATACAAACAAATATGCGCGCCTGAAAGGCCAATGTTTAATTTGATCTTCTTTACTGGTAGGAAAGATAGATCATAGACATGCCGTTGAAAATCTGGCTTGCAGATGTGCAAGCAACCCGAAATGATGCTAGGCCAATGAATGGGTACAAAGATAACACACGGAAAGATCAGCGTGTGTTGGTGAATATGTGCCATCCATTGTTCGGTCGCGGAAGCTCGGTTGATGATTGATGAATTGTGCTTTCAGGAATGACCGTGGAGAAGAGGCTTGGAAAAGCCCCCAAAAAAGGTAAGCTGCCTAATATATATTTATGTCGGTTATCCGTATGGATAACCGAAATAATTCCAGCTAATTGGGTGGCGGTTAATGTCCTAGCGAGATTGTACAATCTTGCCGAAATTTAATCTTAAAGGTAAGTTGTATTGCTGGTAATGGTGGGGATCAAGCGATGTGTGGCTCCTCGGGCCCTGAAAAGCCCCACATGTACACTAGGACGTCATCCGCATAGCATATTTGGTTTACTCTCCCGTCCACAGGGCGAGGAATATCTGAGGTGTAACTATTAAATAATATGGGGCCTAGAATGCAGCCCTGTGGTACGCCTGAAGCGGCGTGGAAAGTTTGGGAAAGCTTTCCATTCACTTGAACTTTGAAGGTTCTGTTAGATGATACTACACAGCGTTCTACTGAGACCAGTATTCAATAATTTAAAAACGAGACTTTTGATCCACGTCGTGTCAAAAGTCTTTTCAATGTCCAGGCTCATCGCAATGGTGGGTTCCTTATTAAAGAGCCGCACGAAGACGTGGTTTTGAAATATGTTGAGAGCCATAGTGGTGCTGTGTGCTCTTCTAAATCCAAATCGGAAATCAGGTATTAGGTTCCTGGTACTGATAACGTTTTGCTGATGTAAGTGAGGAGCGAAATAGGGCGAAATCTTGAGTGGTGATACGTTCGTTTCCCAACTTTTGATATTGGACAAATAATAGCGTGCCTCCAACCTTTAGGAAAGTACCCCATGTTGTAGGCATGGTTGAACAGAATGGAGAGCTTTATAAAGAATAAATGATCGCATTAGTATCCGGGTCGCCATCCTGGAGAGTAAGCGTGTGATTATTTTCAAAGGTCTCTCCGATGATATTTGCATTATTGGTGTCGTTATTAACATCAATACTATTGTTTATGATTGGCCCAGCGATACGAGAAGTGACACCCATCTTTTCAATATTTTTGTAAACGTTCTGGTCCATCTGAATACCCTTGAGTTTGTCTTCCAGATGTCGGGTACGATTGTTGTGGATTCTCTGTTTTATCAGTGTGCCAATATAGTGAATAATGGGTCGCAATAATGGCTCCCTTTGCGTAAAGCGGTGACGATATCTCATTCTGCAGAGCTTTTTACGCGCCCGGATGAGACGAACAGTGAACAGTTTGTACTTCGGGACATGAGTCACCAAAGTTTCAACTAGAATCTCGTGAAGTCGTTTTTCAGTGTTATTTATTTCAACCGTCGTTAAGTTCCTGTCATTGGGAAGAGAGAGTTGGCGGAGTTTTTCGGTCAATAAGAGCTTGAAGTTGTTCCAATTTGTGTGTCCATAATAGGGTATGTATCTAATATGAGCCCGGGGTGCTCGATAACTGCGAGTATTTCTTTTATTTTATTTCTCCCAAGAAAGGGACCGGGTCCATCAACCAAGCTCCGAAAGATGGTCAAGGATTTCTCCCAATCAATTTCACGAAGCTTATAGATGGTTGGCGCTAGGCTAATAACCTTGCCCGGAAAACAAATTATTATGGGCAATATAACAAGTCTCAGATAAGAACCGGATACCGTTGGAAGGGTCGTCAGTGGAACCTAGGTTTGCACAATCAAACGCAAGACACAACCTCCTTACCAACTCAGCCATTGAGGCGGAATGAACCTGGTCACAGCGTGGTGGTCAGATACACCCGTCGATACTGTGGTGATTTGCGGAAGTAAGACTTTGAACACAAAAAATATGTCCAGAATTGAGTTTCCTCAAGTACCAACCGTAGGTGCGACTATTTCGAAGTTGAGGGCATGAAAGTTTTCGGTGTACCATCGGTACAATTTTGTGCCACATCGGTAAGAGATGGAGTTGTTCCAGTGAAGATGTCTGGAGTTAATATCACCGCCTATGATGAAGGGTGTATGTCCCGAGTATCGTATTAATTTGCCGATATCTTCGGGGTTAATGGGGCCATTATTGGGCCATTGGTTTTGTGCGAGTGATATACGGAGTATATATTCAATCTACCATTAATAGACAGATGCAATTCAACCCCGGATACCTCAATGGGCCCGAAATGTGGGAGGTCAATAGGTTCATGGGCTCCTCGATAGTATTATGGGGATTAGGAGTATTGTGCCACACACGGACACTCGGTTCACTCCTATCCCTATCCGACTGTCACTAAAGTTCCAAGACGTATCGTCCGCAAGCCAACAAACCGAACGCCAAAATACGGAGCGGACAACACAGAAAATAACGCACAGATTTTATCAATGTCAATTCTTTATTTGTTACGTTTTATTCTCAAAATAAAGACCACTTTGTTTTCAGCCATCATCACTTAGACTTATTCTTTAATATTAAATTGATTTTTATAAGTTTTAAACGCGGTGAAACACTTCTTTCACGACCCGACTTCTGTATATATACGCTTCTCCGCCGCGCGCCGGAGAGCGGGAGATCGCGCGACCAGCGTGGTCGGCGGATGTAATTTGACTCAGCGATAATCAGCGCGTGAGCTGATTCGCTCACAAGAGACATTTTTGGGTGCATTTTCCTTGAGAGAGAAAGTGTTCCCCTCCACTAGGGAAATGCTTTACCTACCACAAGAGAAACGTAAAGTTTCTCTTGGTGGAACGGAAAACCAGATTTCGCAATGGAGATCATGGTAGTGTGTGTGTGATCGTCCCGATCTGTGTTGGTTACACGTGCGCGAAGGCAATGGAACAACGAAGCAGGCAGGCGGCAAGGGCAAAGGTAAAAGCGACCTAATTCATCGTTCGGTAATGAGGGCCAGCTGGGTAAATAGCAACCACTCATTATATGAAAAAACGCATTTAGGATACCACAAACGATATGGATTGTTAATGGTATCGCCAGGAAGCCTATGGAGGAAGAGCGTTCTTTAGTTTATTTTATTGCTGGAAGAAAAAGGTCGCCGGCCAATGTGTACGTTAAGAGATTTATCATACCATGGCGAAGCTGAAAAATATACGGCGCAATGTTTATGGTCCCTGGTGAAGGTTACATAGTATGTAATCCTAATCCTTTTTTATTAGGAATTCGTCTAGGGGAATTTGCCTGCCAAATTGGTTTGGGATTCCTGATAAGTTAAGAAAGAAATCTTAGGGGGAATTGTATGTGGAGAGATACATGAAAGGTAAGTTTTCTTATACAGGGACTTTTAGGTTAAAGATTTGATCTATTTAATGCGTGAAGCATTTAAGATGCTAATGCGATTGCATTAGTGAAGTTATGAGATTGGGTGGAAGTTATGGGAGTTTTTCAGGTAAGCGAACCGTGGGGTTTGGCGGGGCCGCCACAGTATAGTGGTTAGTATACCCGCCTGTGATGCGGGAGACCGGGGTCCGATTCCCCGTCGGGGAGCCTCTGGCGAAGGCTAATGACCTTGCCCAAAAAAAAAAAACGAATCATTATGGAACATTTAACAAGCCTCAGGACTTGTTAAATAGGACAAAGACCGGTTCCCGGTTGTAGTGCCGATGATGATGATGAATAGCTTCATGGCGAAGCCCGCTATTAACCATTATACAAGTGCCACCTCCGTTGATGGTGCGACCGCCAGTGAGGCTTTGATCTCTCTGAACCATGGAGAAGTTTGGAAATACGAGACGGTGACATGGGTGCAACCTAGTTTCATTTTGGAGGGTATCTCTTGCATATGCCGTGAAAAGGAGTATATCCCTGTCAGCCTTGGTTGTGAGTTTTTTCATATCGAAGTCGAATATCTTCAATCAAGCGGGATGCCCGTCGGAGGCTTTTGTACCGCCCCTTGAATTTGTGGTGTCGTGTTGGCCTTTACCGGGGCTCGCTTAGGGACTTGAATATGTTTACGAGGGGGAGGAGTTGGGAGAGTTTTTATATTCCTTGTTTGTTGTCCTCTAAGCATGTCGGCGAATGTAAATCCATTTTGGATAAAGTGTTGTGTAGCATGTTTTCCGAAGTCTGACTTGACTGTTTGTTTAGCTCGAGTCTTCTTGGATCTTTGAATTATTTCTTTATATTTAGGATAGTTCCTGTAACTGGCAGGGTGTCCTTTCTTTCCGCAGTTGCACCAAGTTGGCAGTGTTATTTCAACCTACACATTTGTTGTGGAATCATATTTTGCTGGCGGTAGTTCGCACTTGCCAATATCGTGGGCTTTTCCGCAACGAACGCAACGCCGACTCATGTTGCAGTTTTGGGAGACATGCCCAAAACGTTGGCAACGTCTGCATTGAGGTATTCCACTGTTATGAAATACCTCGAAGACAACTTGCTGATGCAAGATTGGAAGGGACTTTGTCCGTATTATTGAATCTATGTCGGTCCCTGGGACAGGGTAAAGCTCTCATATGTTCACCTTGCTGTATTTTTCCAGTCTGATTTTCACAAACCGTTGTGGGGGACAGAATTTTTTGACGTCAGTGAAGTTAACGTTAGGAAATGTTGCCTCGAGGGCAATTATGATGTCGTTGTTTTCGCAACAAGGAGCGACTCGATTTAGAAGGATGGTCATTGACTTTTCGTGGACCTGGGTGAATGTGTAATAATTCACCTCCTTGGCCTTGAGGTTGTCGTTAACCTTGTGGTAGATTTCCCTATTGTAAGATACAATTTTGTTTAGGGATGGGCTTAAGGTCCTTGGTAATCGCTAGTTGGCTAATTTCACCGACGAGATTTTTCAGATTAAGGTCTCGTGCAATGACAAGCGGTCTTTGGCGTTGGGTTAGTTACCGGAGCTGGCTTCGGTGGGGAACGCTCCTGCGGAGGTAGGATATTTAGCATATTTGGAGTTATCGCGGGGTTCGACAATTTTTTGAGGACAGCTGATGATGATGATGGGGGTGGTGTTGACGTGCAGCCAGTGGCGATATGCTTACTGGAGCGGCTTCCCTCACAGCTTATTGTTGGTAGCGGTGTTTTCCGCTTTGAGGCCCTTAATGAGATTGGTGTGGGGGTAAGCGAGTCACCGTCGTCCATTGAGTCATCAGAATTGTCAGTGACATTTTCCAACGCGGGCTCGAGCTCTGATTCCGAATCAGAAGTTTCCGAACTGATACTGGGCGGGGATGCGGGTGAGGTGGCTTCTAATCGTGATAATTATTTTTTTAGGACAGCGTTCTCAGTCTTGAGAGCCTCGAGGTCCTCTTTTAATCTCTTTGTGGAGCCATCCTACCCTGATCGGGATGATGACCCACGCCACGAGGAGAGCAGGTGTCCATTTATGACGAGCAGGTGAACATCAAGTTAAGCGATACGGCAAGAGCACGAAAGAGAGACAAGAAACGCGTGGAAAGCAAGGGAAAAAAAGAAAGGGGAACAAACAAGAACCAGGAAAAGAAACAAACAAACCTAATCAACACCCTATATTGGGGAATAAAAAGAATTAATAAAGCATATGAGTTAATAATAAATGAATAAAATGAAAATAAATAAGAAAATATAAAGGAAATTATATAATGATAAAAAAAAAGTAAGGAAGTGCGAACCACTGTATTCTTTCTTGTATCACTTTCACAAACTCACAACTACGTTCACAATCACTTTCGCTTGTTAAATTAAATTTCTTTGACAATTTAAATAATTAAATATTCAACGATCCATAACGCGTGTTCATATTTAAAGAATGTTTGTTATATATTTGATGAGAAACGAAACTAGAAAATTGTGATCCTCGAATCCAAATGTCATCGCTCTGTTATAAAAATCTTCATTGAAATTTGTATGTGAGAAACTGCAGAAAAGGAATGGGATATCTATTGTTAGAATATACACATCTGGCTACAATGCAGATGGAGATATGGATTTTAAAAATTGTGTGTATGGGAATGAAATGGATATTATTTAACATGGGCTCTTTGCAATTGAAGATATGCATTGTGGTGTTTAGTTTTTAGGATTTTCTGGGAATTGAATATTTCAATTTGTCTAACATTGGATTGAACGTTAAATAGTTTGGGGATATGGATGCTTACGTGTATGGGGATTTCAATTGCATTATTGTGTATTGTTACGTGGTAGCCTCCCCCCACTGCGCTTGTCTCTTCTTATTCCTTCTCGGTTCGGAGTTTCTTTTCGTTGTTTTTTTTTTGTTTTGAGTTCGTTCTGTTAAAGTTACCTGTAAGCGAGATTTATGTAAAAATAAACTTATCACGTTTGTGATACATATATACATACACAGTTGTTCCCTGTTGCGAATGAGTTCTGAATTGGTTCTGTAAACTTGAAGTTCGACATCCCCTTGGTTTGATCCGAATAAATTGTAGACAAATTGCGAACTGCTCTTGGCGTAATGTGTTTTTAGCGGAATTGTCGTTGCGGTTAGCTGTGCGAATTCAGGACAAACTCTTCAGATGGTTGTATACCGTAAGTAACACGCACTTATGCATTAGGAAGACAGGATTGTGAAGTACATCAGGAGACGAGATTTAGAACGGATCGTCTGGAATCAGTGTTTGGAGCGCAGTCGTATGCCCAATCGCCATAGGAAGATATTAAATATTAATTTGGACGCTTAAATGGTGATGATCCGCTTCGTGAACTGTTCGAGGCGTGCAAGACTGACGACATCACCAAGGTTATGAAGCTGATAACATCACAGACTGTTAACACCAGGGAAGCCGACGCGGGAAGCGAGACTCGCGTACCGTGAGTGGCACATTGTCCACAATATAAATAAACCGATTACCCTTATTTCACCGCATTGCATCCCATTACACATAACATCTATCACTTATCAATTTACTACTTCATTATTCATCAATTTATTACATACAACATTTACTGCATATCAGAACATAACACTAATAATAAAGGTCACGACTGCATAACTTTATCAACAATTATAACAAAAAATTATATATATATATATATATATATATATATATATATATATATATATATATATATATATATATATATATATATATAATTATACGAAAGACAATATCTACATAAATATTATATATACAAATACAGTAAGATTAATTCAAATCATAACAAAATTGGCACATTCACATATCAATTTCCTTGGCGCAGTCGCGCTCCCACGCCTACACAACCAAAATGGGGGCAAGCGCCTTTCACACAAAATTATAACAAAATTGGCGCAGCCGCGCCTCCTCATCCTATACAACAGTATGACGATTCCGAAGACGGTACAAGCATGAGTTGTACGCGATCTACGTAGAAGCTAACATTGTAAGAAAAATCAAGCTCGGTAGACCCCGGTGGGCGGGACGCCTATCTCGAATGAGCTAAGAGGAGCCTGCCCGGAAAGGCCTTTGTAGCGGGACGTGCGGAAGGCGACAGCACGGTAGACCGTGTCTGCGATGGAAGGATGGCGTGGACCAAGACCCCAAGAGGCTAAGAGTGGCAATCTGGATGACATCGGCTCGAAATCGGGATCGGTGGAGATACTTGCTAAATAAGGCCGGATCCCGGTTGTAGTGCCGATGATGACGATGATTGTGTATGGGGAATTTGATAAAACGAGTCGTCCCCAATTTTTTTACAAGGTGCTGCTAAGAGGTTTTTTGGATGAGACGGTTAATTACCGTTTTGTGAACAAGGAAAAACACAGTCTTTTGTAATTTTGAATTTGGAACGTTACTGCTGAGCTTAGAAAAATGAAGTGTGAAATGTTGGCTGCTCGGTGACCTTTTTTGTAACAAATAAAAATTAGTGCAAATTTAAATTAATGCTTATTGTTTTCCTTTCTTTTTATATTGTTCGCTGTTTTGGAATACATTAAACATTGGTTCTTTTTTGCTGTGTCGTCGGGGAAAAGCTTGACGCAGATACATGGTCTCCTCTTAGAGGGCGACAGATCTAACTGCGGAAACTACAGAGGAATATCATTTCTCCCAACCACATACAAAATACGACCAAATGTCATACTGGCGAGAATCACACCGTACGCAGAAGAAATACTGGGATACTACCAATGCGGATTCCGTAGGAACCGATCAACAAAGGACCAAATGTTCCCATTGAGGCAATTGTTGGAAAAGAGGTGGGAATACAGAGAGACGGCTCACCAACTGTCCGTTGACTTAAAAAAAGCCTACAACCCAGTCGCAAGGCAAAGACTCTACTATATTGTAGTTGACCTGGGAATCCCGAAAAAATATGCCGCCCTCATTCAAATTTGCATGAACGAAAACAAAGAGTGAGTTAGAATAGAAAAGCACCTCTCAGAACCATTTGAAATCCGGGATGGACTAAAACAGGGAGATGGCATCTCACCGTGTCTTTTTAACCTTGTGCTCGAGTATGTTATCCGAAAGGTACAAGACGACAACATGGCCAGATCATCCCTGAACGGGGTCACACAAGTGCTCGCATAGGCGGATGTCATCGCCGTTTTTGGCGATTTTCTAGAAACTGTACATAAAAACGGTGAAGTCATCATGCAAGCGGCAGAAGAGGTGGGCCTAGAAATAAATGAAGACAAAACAAAATACATGATTACGGCGAGAGCAGGTGGACCTCAAAGAACACATATAAACATCAGAGGCAAGATGTTTGAAGAAGTTAAAGAATTTAAAAATCTGGGAACAATACTGATGCCCAGTAATAAAATGTCGAAAGAAATTAACCAAATACTTCATTCCGGCAACGTTAGTTAGCATGCAGTCAGCAAACTGCTATTACGTAACATAAACATCCGTGTCAATAGAACCATAATCATGCCGATTGTTCTATACGGATGCGAAACATGGGCTCTCACAAAACGGGAAGAGAACAAATTCCGCGTGTTCGAGAATAAAGTTTTAAGGGGTATCTTTGGCGGTAAATATGGCGAGGAGGCAGGACAATGGAGGAAACCCCATAACCACGAATTAAAAGAGCTATACCGCAAACCTACAATAGTGAGAGTAATCAAGTGGCGAAGATTAACATGGGTCGGACACATGGCGCGAATGGGCAACGATAGAACCGTGCGTAGAATTCTTGACGGAAGACCAACGGGAAAGAGACCAGTAGGACGGCCGCGACGTAGATGGGAGGACAATGTAGGGTTTTGTGGGGATGGGATGTATTTTGCCAGGCTTGGGCACTCGGTGCACTTCCTTCCACCAGGTTAACGGAAACAAAGTTCCGCGGTAAAGAGTTCACCGGACACAACGACAGGATAAAAGTGCACCGCGGATACCAGGATAGCATTTCTATGGCGAACACTCAGTTGATTAATGAACTCGAATTGTTTTAACTATTAATTTATATGAACGTTAACAGTGCACGGCAAACCACAATCTTTACATAAAGCGAAAACACGTCGTCGCGATTCGAAGTCCTTACCAACGTATTCCGTACTACTGCGCTTACTGCGACTGTCCACCGAGGAGAGGAAAATAAAACACTTAGATTCACTTGTTTCTGTTGTTTATTAATTAAAAGGTTACTTCGTTGAAGGTAACCGTTAGTTACTTTTGGATTTATTAAACGAAAAAAACATGAATTAAATGTCAGTACCATCTTTCACCTATCTTAATTTAAGCGCACTCGTTGAATCGTTCAACGTACACACTTCACGATTTGGAGATAAACGTTAATCACGTGACTCGCGGTTGACTTTCGCGTCTCCGTGCGCACCGGAGAGCGAGAGATCGCGCGACCGGGGTGGTCGGCGGATGGAATTAGACTCAACGATATTCATTCGTTGTCAAAAGAAATTCGGCCAGTCAAACTGGCTCTCTTAATTAAGGGGTGCATTTTCATATTCCAAGAGAGACGTAAAGTCTCTCTTTGGGGTAACCAAACAGATCTCATAGAGAAGATCGTCACTGTACACATGTTGTGTGTACATTGGTTCTTTTATGGATCAAAGCCATAGGAACGAATCTAAAACAAAGAAAGGGAAAATGTGGATCCATGAGATGTGAGTTCGGCCAAGCAAACAAGCCGAATCTCATTGGATGTTAATTGGGTTTGTGTTTGCTTATGTGAGAAGGTCAATGGTAAGCGGATCCAGGAATATGTAGGACAAAGGGAATTTATGATCTGAGAGTTCAACTGAGTATACAAGTTGTAACTCATTAGATGGGAGATGCATTTGGGATACTTCAAACGATATAGATTGTTTATCGTATCGCCAGAATGCCTGCGGAAGAACGGTGTTCTTTTGTTTGCACAAGGTGCGAGTAGGGAAATTGGCTTCAGCGTCGATTGCGCTAATTATATGCAGCTGCTTGGGTTGTTTATTGTTGGGAGATAAGGTCGCCAGCCATTCTGTATGAAAAGGGATTTGTTGTACACATGATGAAACTGGGAAAAACCAACTCAAGGGTAAGATTCCCTGATCATGCGGTTGTATTATATGTAAACCAATGAATTTTCTTTCAGGGAATTTATGATAAGTTAGGAAGGAATTCTTATAGGGAATTTGTATGCGAAGAGATGCATTAAAGGTAAGACTTCTCTTCTAGGGGCTTTTAGATTATAAATTGCTCTATTTAATGCGTAAAACGCCTAAGGTGCTAATGTGATTGCATTAGCCGACTTAAGTAAGTTGGCTAGCAGTTATGGGGGTTTTTCAGGTAAGTGGGCCGTGGGGTTTGGCGGAACTGCCGCAGTTTGACCTTGACGAGATCGGATCAGATAGTCGGGCGTGGATGGAGAGTACACAGCACAGGGAACGCTGGCGGAGTCGAGTCAGTGAGCTCAGGAACTTCCGGGTTCCTACAGGCCAATAAATAGTAAATAGTAATATAACCGATAGTTTCGGTTATGGTTACAGAGCTCCATAACATCCGTAATTCAATCCCAGTTATAATTTGTAAGAATATCATTTAATAGATCTCTACTTCATGCTGTAGATTTATTTCAAATGGAGTTGTGGTAAGAAGAAGAAAAAGATAGTGGGTGCATTTTAATTGGAAGAAAATCCAAGGGCGTTCATCTCAAATTTAAAATAAATTTATTCAGCCATAATAATTATAAATCATGATAGTTATCTTTTCACCATTTTTACATAATATTCAGTTTTGTTTTCTCGCATTTTGAGTGAAGAACTTATAAAATACACATAATTTAATTTACAATCAGTTGTCTTAACGTTTTCTTTGTTTTAGGAATTGACTTATATTTTGCATGATAATTAGCAGCATAGTAATTGTTTTTTATTTATTTATTATTTTTTGAATTTCGTCTCCGTATATTTTAATATTTCGTCATATTTAGTCGATAAGAATTGGACAACAGCCAGAAACATAATTTTTTTTTGAATTTTCTGTTTGTTTGCTTTTTTTTTTTAAATTTCGATCAAACACAAGGAAGGAAGGAGTAGTAAGTACATTAGTGAGAAAGGATGTTTGGAGTTTTTAGTTATCACAACGAGAGTATAGTGAAGCTGTGATGCAGTGGTGTAAACATGAAATGGTGTTCAGGGAAATGATTATTATTGGTTACACAAATTGACTGTTTCTACATTTATTATAAATTGTTACATTCTAGCCGTCGCTGATTCGTATCTTTTTTTCGGTTTTTTTCTTTGTTTTTTTGTTTTGTTTTTAGTTTAGTTTAATTTAGTTTAGTTTATATCTAACATTCATTTTATTTTATTAGTGTCGGTATATATTTTTTATTGAATAAAGTAATCTAAGAGAAAAATAAAAAGGAAATTTGTGAAATATTAAAAGGAAACTTTGTGAAAACTCACGATGCTATGTTACAGGATGTGAAAGAACTGAAGATGAATAAGAAAGGCACAATTGTTAGCAACAATAGAGACATACATGTTTTTTCGTTATATTATTATTATTATATTATTTTTTTTTTCTATTATTATTATTATCATTATTATTATTATTATTATTATTATTATTATTATTATTATTATTATTATTATTATTATTATTATTATTATTATTATTATTATTATTATTATTATTATTATTATTATTATTATTATTATTATTATTATTATTATTATTATTATTATTATTATTGATACATTATTACCATTGTTATTATTAATATTTTTGGAAATATTAAGCAAAAAATTAATATTAACTGTATAATATTTCGTTAAATTACAATGAGGATGCACTCATTTTTAATTTATAATTTCAGTTCATTTTTATAGATTCCAACATAAGAAATTGTTAGGTTGACGATCTTAGGAAATAATACGTATATTATAGAATTATTTTGCCATCATTACTTGACCAAAACGTTCATTTATAATATTTAATAAGTTTGTAATTGCGAGAATAATAACAGTAATAGGTACTGAATTATATCCAAGATCCAACAGTAATAGGTACTGAATTATATCCAAGATATGTTTGATTTATTGCTTTAATTCATAATTGCGTATTTTGTATTTTTGCAAGTAATTCCTAAACAAATTTGCACCTACAGACACTTGTGACGTAATACTTTGAATTGAACTGATCTCATATAGTATGTTGTTAAAATATTTTATTAACATTACATTTAAAATGCTTAAATTATATGTAAGAAAATTGTATTAAAACTATTTGGACATGGAACCAAGGACTTAAGGACTACAATTATTTGAACAACGTATTAATATCTGACAAAGAGCCGACAGACAGGTATTTTCCTATAAACGAACCACATATAACACGAAAAATGCATTGTACTAACTCTGAAGGAACGAATTATATTGACGGGAAGTAAAACATAGATAAATGAGAGAAAAAGCAATAATAAATCATATTGCTTTTCTTTCATATTAGTATCCGCTTGCTTCATTGAAATAGTTTTTAAATTTAACAAAACGATGATTCATCCTTAAATACAACATATTGCTAAATTGTTCCCTATCCCGTGATGCACCAACAAACCACTCTTTCGTACTAAAAGACTATTAGTTTTAATTATCTATACATTCGTGGTTTTATTATTATTTGTTGAGTTTGAATCAAATTTCAGAATGTAAACATAACCCTAAAGTCTTATACCAAAAAGAAAAGAAAAAAGTGACAGGTGTGCTCCAAATTGTAATCTAGGACATTATAGTAAAAAGATATGGAGTCGACTGGAAGCGTTGTGAGGAACTGGTTGGCGTACCTTAGAAAACGCTTAAGTAACGGAAAGGTATTCTTGGCACCAGGTTTTTTGTGTTAAATTTTTCACTCTACGTTTTTGTTCAACGTTTATTAATAAACAATTCTTTTCTACAATTTGCGAGTTCTCTGGTGTTCCCTACCCACTGTAAAATCCCAAGAGGTTATGGACCCAGAACGGAAATAGAGGAGCATCTTCGAGAAAAGAAAAAAAAAACGACTTGGAAAGCTGAAAGAGACAGGTTAGAATCGGAGCACGTTGGGCAGCAGTCAAGTTTGCACATTGAGTTGCAACACGTCAGGAGCAGCCCAACAAAACAAACGACAGGAACTTTGCAACAAAATTCTACACAATCGCCAAGAAAATTGAAAAAAAAAAAAACAGAAAATTGTACAAATTTTGCAGTCAAAAGTCAAAACTGAAAGTACAGTTACATTCAAAAGTAGAGTCACGTGATTGAAATGGATACAGTCAAATCGTAACTAGTGATGTTGAATCAGGACTCGCATGGAGGTGTCAACTATGTGCCTTGGAGATTAAAATTGGATGTTGTAATGAAGACAAAGAAATTATTTAGCATAGCGATAGGAGCGACAGCAAGACCGGCTGGTGCAGCTGATACCCCTGAAGTCAAGGCATACATTTAAAAGGACTTAGAGGCTCAGCAGCTCATCGTCTTGAATGTGAGCGATCAAATTGCTTACAAAATTGGAAATTGTGTGACAGCAAAACAAATGCTGGATAATTTGGTCAGACTGTACGGCACAAAGATTGACATGTCTATGGAAATTTAGCGAAGAAAATTTTTCACTTACACTTTTGATGAGAATAAGTCTGTGATAGGAAACTGTATGGAATTGTTGTCTATAGGTGAACAATTGTCGACTGAAAATGATCCCGTACGAGACTCCTGGATGATGACAAGAATTTTGGGCATGTTGCCTTCCAGACTGGAACACTTTGGCACATCGCGGGACAACGTCTCAGGTGTCAACAAGAATTCAACAACAATGATTGAAAAACTACGACTGGAGGATGAGCGGCAACAACATCAAAACAAAACGCAGGAGTTAAACCAAACGAACGTGTAGCGTTCTAGGAATGCACAATTCCACCCAGGTAGGGTTCCTACCCTTCAAGGAACATACCTAACCTGAGAACGTTACACGCGCCCACAGACGCGTGCCACCAAGTCCGCTAGGGCCCTGAAACATTCACCACAACGTTGAGCCCGACACGAAAAATCAAGGAACCGAACGTCCCAAAGCTTTCAATGTCAAGCTCAACATGTCGATTGTAGCATACCTGAAACAAAGGTAAAAACCATACATCCATCCGGCTCCCTAGAGAAATTCCGAAAGATCGAAATGCATCGCATCCCAGCTCTGCACAACAGGAAATCCTGAACATCTACACGATGTTACAAGGAATCGCTATCGTCGGTAAATTAGCCGACCAGCGGCTGCACGTGCGGGTAGCTGCCATAAAGACCACCCAAGTCCGTCAAGCAAACAAAGGCAGCGATAACCTATCCGCTACCAAATTGCAGGCAACTGTAATTATCTCAACGAGATAATTCAAAAATTTTATGAGAGTAAAACCCACAAAGGAACGACTCTGATCCCATGGTCCCTTCTGAATTTCACACCCTCAGAAGGATCTAATGGATTTCGGTTTGTGTTTACAAAAGGCAAACAAACTCAGGGACTCTGCGTCCTAACAATCATCTCCGGTCTGCGCGCCAGATGGGCTGCGCAAACAAAAGACCGTTGGGATGAAATGCTATCACCACCACCGACGGTGATGATGATGTATGTGTGGAGCGACTTTCTCCTTTTCAGGCATCTAAATTACCCTTGGGACGTAATAACATGCTGCTAACAGCATGTTAGCAGAGCTAATAGCAAAATTCTCTGTGCAGATATAGATGCGATCTGTATCAGGTTTATTTTTTGAATTGAGATAGGAGTCCCATTTTGATCGTCAACGCGACGAGGAGGTCGACAGGAAGCTGCGAGGACGTGAGGATCAAGTATTCCTCCGAACTGCCACCGACGGCAACATTAAAAATTATTTATTCAGTTTTTTTTCAATTCGCGCTAAACCAAAATCCTCGCTCTGAACATTCGAGTGTGTTTCGCTGTAGTTACGTGCGTCCAAGGATCATTAAGTACAATCCTAGTGTCCAATAATATTTCGTCGCGATTTTGAGGAAACTAACGAACATTTGTCACGCGCTTTAGCCATTTTAAGTACATGTTTTAAATCAACAGTTTTTGTTTTAAGTTAAGACAATAAAAGCAATGGAAATTACAAGTATAAACTGTGTTTCATTAGTGACTATTATCTCAGTGTGTTACTTGTGTGCAGTTTTCAGCTCCGTGTAAGTCCTTGTAGTAGCAGTGTTCGGCGGAACACTTACGAGCCAGATAGACTAATTTACGCCAAAGTTACTCAACCTAACTAACATCCGCCAAAAACGCACTTTTGGCCAAAAAGAACAACAAAGAGCAACAAGGGAAGCCTGCAAATAAAAGTAAGAAAGGTGGCGCAACATGTCACAAGTGTGGACTCAAAGGTCATTTCAAGAGGAACTGCACAAACCAGCCATGCGCAAAGTACCTGGAATATTGTAAGAAGAACTACGCCTGCAACTTGTGTGGACACAAAGGACACTTTGCGAAAGAGTGTCCACAGCAAGGAAACAACAACAACGAACAACGGAAGAAACCAGCTGTCTGGGTGGCAGTGAGCCTGAAGACGTCGGACCTGGACAGCAGCACGGATCACCTGGAGGATCAAATGATAACATGGTATCAAGACACCGGTGCGAGTCAACATATGACTTCGCGTCGTGATTGGTTCACCGAATTTGACAAATTGAGAAAGCCTGTGTCAATTCTACTTGGTGATTCGACTTGGTGAATTGGAGGCATCCGAGCATCCGGTCATCTTGGAAGACGTTTTATATGTTCCAGAGTTGAAGTTTAATCTGTTCTCAGTCAGCCACATGCTCGACCAAGGGTATGTGATGAGATCGGACAAGGAAAAGTCAGAGTTTCTGACAGCAGACAAGAGGACGACTGTCGGAATTGCAAGGAGACATGGCAACCTATTTGAAATGATGTTGAGACACAAGAAGCAAACCCCTGGAATGGCAGCAATTTCGATTCGAACGTGGCACAAGAGGATGGCGCACCAGAATGTGAAGTATGTGAGAGATATTCTGAAAAGAAGTGGCACAAAGTTTGTTGACGACTGGAACAAGTACTGCTGCGAAAATTGTGACTATGGCAAACATCACAGCAACTCTCACCTTGAGAATGAAAAGACAGCCAAGCATTCCCTGGATCTTGTACACGTGGACATGGGCGAGATGAGAGAACCTTCACTAGGTGGCGCAAAATACTATTTAATGTTCAAGGACGATTTTTCGCACTTCAGAACGGTTTCCTTCATGAAGACGAAGGATGAGGCCCCAGACAAGCTGAAGTTGTTCGTGAAGTTGGCGGAAAATCAACTTGGCAGGAAAATGAAAAGATTGCATTCGGACAATGACAAGGAGATCAAGAACGCAATCACAGAGAAGTTTTTGACTCAATTGGGAATTCTACACACAACTACAAATCCTCATACACCACAACAGAAAGGAAGGACAGAACGTGAGATGAGAACCATCGTTGAAGCTACACGCTCCGCCCTTACAGCAGCCAACTTGAGTATACGACTGTGGGCGGAGGCAGTTTCACACGCGGTTTTCACAATTAATCAGACTGGAACGAGTACTGTGAAAGGGAAAACTCCAGCTGAGCTATATACGTCAGATGGATTTGAATAAGTTGAGAACATTCGGACGCGAGTGCTACATTTTGCCGCCAGCACACAAAAGAGGCAAGTTCGACCGCAAGTCAGAGAGGGGCTACCTGGTAGGCTACGATCTGAACTCACCGACTTATCGAGTCTACATTCCTGGTCGCCGTGATATTGTCAGCGAAGCAAATGTAAATTTCAACGAGGAACACGAGATGAGCATGACTGAAGTATTGACTGAAACAAGCGCCGAGGAAGGTAAAAATAAGCCAGAACAGCCAGATGAGTCAAGTGACGATGAAAATGAAGATGAGCCCAAAGAAGAACACAGCGAGGAAGAAGACAGTGCCAGTGAAAAAGAAACTGAACCAGCCCCGGAAACTGCTAAGAGACTAGTTCGCTCCACGAGAGGAATATTGCCAAAGAGAATTGGAGACTTCATAATGTGGTACAGCAACGGTGCTACAAACGAAGATACAACATTGATTGGTGAAGCAGAGGACATTGAGGTGTCTGATGCAAAAAAGGATCCAAAATGGCGACGAGCTATGGAGGAAGAAATCGTTAGTTGGCAGGAAGACGTGGAGACTGGTAGACTGCCCGAAAGGAGTGAGACCATTGACCTGCAGATGGGTCTTGACTGAAAAATCAAGTGGCAAGCTAAAGGCAAGACTGGTGGCTCGAGGGTTCGAGCAACAAAAGGGAATCGACTACGATGGGACATTCAGTCCTGCAGCAGGTTACTCATCGATTCGACTGATTCTGAGCCATGTAGACTCAGAGAAATGGAAACTGATCGCATTTGATGTAAAGACGGCATTTCTGTACGGCAAGTTGAAAGAAGTGATCCACATGGTACAGCCTGAAGGATTTGAGGACGGGTCAGGCCGAGTATGCGAGCTGTCCAAGGCTATTTATGGACTCAAACAGACACCAAAGCAATGGAATCAGGAGATCACTGGATTGTTCCAAGGATTTGGATTGGAAAGTTCAGACGATGATCCAAGTGTATTCTACAACAAGGACAAAACCATCATAGTGGCCTTATTTGTGGATGATGGATTAATCGCAGGCATGGATGAAAAAGAGATTTTCGACCTCTTGAAGTTGATTGGAAATAAGTTCGAAATAAAACACAGTAAAACTTTCCAAAACCAGTTCACGTACCTTGGAATGGACGTGAAAATCGACTCAAAAGGAATCTTTATGAGTCAACCAAAATATACACAGTGCAATCCGGCTCCAATTCCCATTGAACCTGGCATGGTGGCCGAGTCAGCAGGTTTTGTGAATGACGAGAAAGTGCCAGCTGGGACACCTTACCACGAGGCCATCGGTAGTCTGCTCTACCTGGCGACAATCTCAAGGCCCGACATCAGCTACGCGGTGAATTATCTCAGCGGAAACTGTTGTGACCCAAAGAAGGGTCATTGGAAAATGACAAAACGGGTCTTCCAGTATCTGAAAGCTACACCTGAGGCAGGTATCTACTTCGGAGGAGACAGAACAATTAAGGTGTACACAGATGTTGATTTCGGAGGAGAAATGAATGAAGCCAACCAGTGGCGGTCTGATATTCAGAGGAGGTCCAATCGTCTGGTATTCCCTGAGACAGAAAGTTGTGTCAATGTCAACAGCCGAGGCAGAGTATAGAGCAGCATATCAAGTGATCGACGACGTATGTTGGCTGAAACGACTGGCTCTGGAACTTGGCATCTTGAAAGAAGATCATCCGATCGCAATCTTTGTGGACAACAAGTCAGCTGTCCACATGTTGCAAAACATACACGAAGGGTAAATTAAAAAAAGAGAAGAAACATATTGAGATTCTGAGAAAGTTTATAAAGTATCACACTGAAGTCACTGTTAACATTGAGCACATTGAAGGAAAGAGGCAAATTGCAGATATTTTTACAAAGCCTTTGAGTAAAGCTTTGTTTGAGTTAAATCGTTCATATTTGATTAAAGAGGAGTGTTGAGTTTGAATCAAATTTCAGAATGTAAACATAACCTTAAGGTCTTATACCAAAAAGAAAAGAGAAAAGTGACAGATGTGCTCAAAATTGTAATCTAGGACATTATTGTAAAAAGATATGGAGTCGACTGGAAGCGTTGTGAGGAACTGGTTGGCGTACATCAGAAAAAGGTTAAGTTACGGAAAGGTATTCTTGGCACCACGTTTTTTGTGTTCAATTTTTCACTCTACGTTTTTGTTCAACGTTTATGAATAAACAATTCTCTTCTACAATTGGCGAGTTCTCTGGTGTTCCCTACCCACTGTAAAATCCCAACATTATTATTATTATTTTTTTTTTGTTGACTATCAGTGAGATTCAAAATAATGTAAAACTCAGCTCAGTTTGAAATTTTGATCTAAGACACTTATTGTAAATATAAGAAAAATGTGATCTTTTATAACATCAACTCGAGATTTAGTCTAAAAACAATTAAAAAATCAATAAGGGGGTTGGACTGTTAGATATTACTTCGCTAATATACTCTCCACATAATGTCACTAGAAAAAAAAATCGTGTAAAATTGCTAAGTGAGGTGTTGAGTATCAACTTAGTTTATTTTTATGAATTTTAGAACAGAGACAAGGTTAGGATTGATTTTGTTTTAAAAATATGTTTGTATTTTTAATTTTCATTGAGATTAAGCTGAATTTGAAAAAAAATAGCATTGAGAACTGAGCTGGTCTTCTTCTGAATCTCTTGGTTACATGTTAGTTTCGACCAAGAACTACCGAATTGTAAAAAAAAGAAGAAATTTTTGTAAAAGCAACTATTGAACTGGTTGTAATTTTAAACGCCTCAAGTAAGGTTGCATAATTCTATCTCCGCCGCCCAATTTTTTCATGGTTATCAAGAAAATTTTAGTCATCGCATTTTGGTATGTATTGCCATTACAATAGAAAGACAATGGCCTGATTTGGAAACTTTTATTTAGTCACTGTATTCTGTTCATATTTATTACCACTAAGGAGTTTTAGTTATCGCATAATTATTATTCTGCGTCGCTGGTGAGGAAATCAGCCTCCGAAAACGATTAATATTCAGTTGGGGATATTAAAGTGGAGCCAAGATATTTGTGTATTCTTCATGTTACATCATCAGTTTGAAAAATCATCGTCAAGTTGGGTCGGAATTTTAATTTAATTACCGTGTCAGTTTTATTTTTAATCCGCACTAAGTAAGATCGTGTAAAACCTACAAAGTTGAGTTGAGAAATTCTACTTCAACCTCCATACACGCTTCATGTTTAGCCATTGTTGAAAGAACTGTGGGGGTTCTCTATACCACATGGAGAACCTACCCACAATTCAAACCTTATTTCGAGCGCTTTCAGCGCCTCATATTAACCTTTATTCCCCGTACAAGCTATTCCACCTGCAAAACACGAATTTCAAAAGGACGCATAGCTTAACTCATTATTTAGCTATCCTTTTGCCATACGACAACTCCATTTCGCTAACCCATGAGATTTCCACCGGAAATCGCATTTCATGGCGGTTAGCAACGGCATAGTCTGAGCAAACGACGCGGTTGCATAATCATGCAAACGTTGGGGAAATTATCAAAGTATTTAATTTAGTTCCCACGATCAGATTTCCCTAGCCGATTCGGCGTCCTATTCACTTTCCCCAGACACTCCATTCACTGGGGATCAATGATCTCTTCTTGCAGGTGAATAGCTACAAAACATTTTCCTCTCCTTCTCATTTTTAACTTCCCACAGTTCAAAGCACTCTGAGATCACCACATTCACCGAATTAGGTCAGTGGGCAATCCTCAGAGTTGCATTGGTACATGCACACAAAAACCAAATCCACCCCGGGATCATTGCACATTTTGTTCCGGTTCTCTCATTCTCTCTTGTCCGTCGACTATCGAATTAACCGAAGATTTATCCACCTCGATGTGCGGGGAACACGAGAGAGCACCAATGTAAATATGATCTCAATTGGTTGCTTGTGGTGCAAATAAAAAACTCCAATCTTCATCCCGAATCCCAAT
The DNA here is from genome assembly GCA_963931805.1 of Microdon myrmicae. Taxonomy (NCBI): domain Eukaryota; kingdom Metazoa; phylum Arthropoda; class Insecta; order Diptera; family Syrphidae; genus Microdon; species Microdon myrmicae. The sequence goes on from OZ007496.1 coordinate 102,911,067, forward strand.
CAGTCATTAGTCAACCACAACCGCAGTCGGCCACGCTGCCGCTTATGTAATTTTCCATTCCTCAAGCGACACACTCGTATTTGCAGTCGATTTTCAATCCTCAGAGTGTGCGCACGAATCGAGTCGAGTTATATTCGCGAGTTTGGTATCATCAGTGATAACGAAACCCATTAAAGGGAAATAGAACGATATATATCAGTGTTGCTCCACCACGTTTAAACAAATTATAATAAACAATTTCGAGTAACAAAAAATAGAACGATAAATATTAGTGTTGCTTTCGAGTAAGAAGAAATAGAATAAGTGAAATATAAAAAAAAGTAAATAAAGAAAATTTTAAACGGCAAGAAAAACAAAAACCTCCAGTGTGTATGCATATATATGTATAATCTTCAATCTCGTCTGCGTCGAAACATCGTTGGGGATTTAAGGAATCCGTGTCGTGCCAAACACACCAACTTATACCCCCACAGAACTATGTAAATTGACTGGGGAAAAGTCTTCAGTCGCCATATTCTTTTCCTACGTTACTATTGTTAAGTAAAATCATTTAAGAACCACTTAGCTCGATTGAGTAGTTTCAATCTATCACTGTAAACTCTTCTTTTTTCACAAAGATCGATGCTTTCAATCGAGAAATTTTACCTTAGTGGTTAAATTATGCTAATATAATATAATATAAAAATATTACTGCGTAAAATTGTCCAAAAAAACCACATCTTGAAATTCCATGGACGAAAACAAGAATCATCTAAAATTCGTTAAGTTGAGTTGAAAGATATTAATTTCGGTTGTCTTATTTTGGTCATATTCTAGGAAACACTTTAAAAACTCATAGCATTGGACTTTTGTTTCAGTGTAACCCTCACTATCATTAATTCGTCATCATTGGCACTACAACCGGGATCCGGTCTTGGCCTTATTTAACAAATCTCTCCACCGGTCCCGATTTCGAGACGATGTCATCCAGTTTAGCACTCCCAGGCTCTGGGTGTCCTGTTCTACGCCATCCCTCAATCGCAGAAAAGGTCTGCCGCGCCGTCTCCTTCCATACATCCTGCCACAAAGGACTTGTGAGGGTTCTCTATATCACACGGAGAACCAACCCACAATTCCTACCTTACTTCGACTACTAACAGCGCGCCGCCATAGCCCAAATCTGCAATCCACTCTCAAACATGCAAAGAATACACTTCCCATCTGCAACAGCGCCCATTCGCAAATCTGCAATCGCATACACTCCCAAACTTGCAAAAAATCCATCTCCAAATCTGTAATAAAATGCGTTTTCAAAACTTACAACAGAAGATAAATCATCTCCCTCATCTACATCAAACCGCATACATTTTCCCCAAAAACCACTTCGGTTAATTTCCCACTTAAACTCCATTTCTCGCTTGCAACCAAGCAGCGTTAATTTCCCAGAAAACCATTTCGGCTCCCATCCTACCGAAACCAATTGAAATAATACCAATTCTCCTTACTGGTAAGTTACCAGCACGATGCGTTCATTTCCACAAAACAACCATCGCAACGACCAAGACCCATGCCCCTTTGTCTAACCGACAACTCATGCCCATACTTGGTTATGCCTCCTAAACCGATTTCTCAGTACACATAGCAACCGAGGAATCTAACCCAGCCGGTACGGCAGGAATTCCCCGAAACAACTTCTCTATGCACACATAGCAATCCTTTTCAAGTTCCTAGTAAGTGGCAGTGAGTTTTACTTAGCGATGACTACACTGCCACGACACCATGGATGGATTCTTGCCTCTTCTTAGTCAGTCGAGTCACAACCACTACCGAGGACACATCGCTCTTCAATCCGAACACAGTCGAGATTCAACCACTGAAGTGTGCGCACGGGTTTAGTGATAACGAGTCGGAGTTATACGATTTTGAGTCAGTGTAGTCCTTGGAAGCGCGCAAATTAAATTAACAAGACGGCGATCGATATTGGAAATTCCGCCCAGCGCCATGCCAACACCAACCCCTTGCATAAGATAACAAAGCGGCTAAATAAGTAAAGCCTGGTGCGAAGGTTGTGTGCAGGTTGTGTGCTATCATACTGTAAACAATGAAAACCCCGTGTAAAAGATTATAAAGCAGCTAGATAAGTAAAACTAAACGCGAACGTTGTGCGGGTAAATTAAGACCTTTGCTCAATAAGACATTCGCTCAATAAGACATTAATTACCATAGAACAATAAACAATAAAATTCAACCAGTTAACCAGTGTTTCATTTCGTCTAATTCGGTGGAGCAATCCGGGAGTTTCAGTGAACGCGTTCAGTGGGAAATCGGTGAACCTGTGCCGTACGGCGGCGCCCAAAGCGTAACCCCCACAGTCTTTCCGGGCAGGCTCCTCTTCGATCATTCGAGCTAGGTGTCCCGCCCACCGGAGTCTATCGAGCTTGATTTTTCTTACAACATTTGCTTCAAGGTAGATTGCGTACAACTCATGGCTGTAGCATCTCCGGAATCGCCCACCACGCGAAATCACCGCCTCCTACACCATTCTCATCACCAATCTTAAGCGATGCCTCCACACTTTACTATAACCTGCCCCCACCTCTCGCCCCTACTTCTGCCTTCTTAATTTGTCCTGGTTACCGTAGGTTAAGCTTAATTAAGATAGTTCTTAAGCTCTCTAGTTTGTAACTTATATATACTTTAGTTGTAGGTAATTATGTTGCTTGAACTAAGCCAATAAATGAGGTGGTAGACGCACTAAACCATAAACCGCATATTTCTCATATTGCCCTATCGGTATAAAAATCATGGAGTTGAATAGGGAAATTTATTTTCTGTCGTTATGTTCTCTTTATGCTTTACTATTGGTTGGAATCATTTTCCAAAAATATTTGCATTTGAGTTGAACAATTTTATTCCAGACATCACACACATTTCATGTTTTACCATTGGTTAGAAAAATAGCCCGAAACTCAATGATTTGGATTAGGAGATATTCCATAGCCACACTCAATTTGTGAAATCGTCTTAAATTAGGTAGGGTTAAGGAATTCTAGTTCGGCTGCCATATTGTCCCCATGTTTTGCCATTGTAAGGAAAAAGTGTGCAAAGTTAGTTGATTATTTGTTGATCAAGTAGTGGATACCAACGGGTTCATACTGGCGTGTGGAGGTACAGATACACATCGGAACCGGCTTCATCATAAGCAAGAAGATTACGCCCCATGTAAAAGATGTGAAATTTATTAATGACCGAATGTCGGTGTTAAAAATACAGGTCCCATGGTACAATTAGGTATTTATAAACGTACACGCCCCAACAGAATCTACGGATGAAGAAACGCAGCACACGTTCTACGAGATGATGGGATCTCATCATTCGATGTTAAAATCCTCCTCGGGGACCTCAATGCGAAAATTGGAAAGGAAGATATCTTCCAACCAGCCACCAACTATAGGTAAAGAAAGTCTACACGATGTTTCAAATGATAATGGAATTCGAATTATTACGTTCGCAGCGTCAAAAGATCTGCTAGTGAAGAGCACGATGTTCAAGCACAAGTACATCCATAAAGCCACATGGATATCACCCGAGGTACTAACGCGCAACCAAATAGACCAGTTCCTCATAGACAAAAGACACCACTCGAATATCCTTGACGTAAGATCATATAGAGGAGCCGATCCGATCATCTTCTGATAATGGGCAAAATCAGGAGTTGGCTCGCAGCAAACTTACATGGGCAGTCACAGGAGACGACGAGAAGAAACCCGATCCAAAACCTACAACTAACGCCGCCAAGGACATCAAGAAGGTTCAAAGAGGCAGTGAAAGAAGTGAAAACTGCAGCAGTATCTCTTACCGCTAAAGTGACACCACGAAAGAAGGCTGATTTCAGCAAGAAGGCACCAGCAGCTGCTAATGCACCAGCTCCAGCGAAGAAAGATGCCAAGAAATCCGATGCACCGAACCAAGGAAAGAAGCCTGCTGCAGAGAATCCCGCCGAGCGAGGCAATGATGCCCAACTACCGAGACGCCCGAGACCCAGTTCGCGCTCGACCCAGTCTCCCCCATTAAAGCGGACAACGCCGACCAAGGCAATGATGCCAAACTATCGAGGCTGCTCGAGGCCCAGTTCGCGCTCGACCCAGCCTCCCCAACTAAAGCGAACAGCGCCGACCAAGAAGTCGTCACCAAACAAGCGGTTAAGGAACCGCACACACTCCCAGTGAGTAAGAACCAGCAGGCCGCCGAACGGAGCGCTGCCTGCCCGGTTAATGAACCGCCTCCCATTCCGCGGAGTATGCGCCAGCAGGCCGCCGACCGGAGTTCCGCCTACCCAAAGCTCAAACCGGCCCACACCCCGATGCTCGGACCAACGCCGAAACCCCAACGGAAACGGATGCCGCGCACGTGTTGTGGGGCACAACATCACATGACCGCTCCTTGTGGGCTGCGACCCTGGGGAACTGGTCCAATTGCAACAGCAATAACTACAGCAGCAGCAGCAGCAACATTCACCAGGAAATGGACTAGGAGCAGGCCAAACGCATTTGTCATTCACCAACCTATCGGTGATTTCGATCGACCCAGCCAATTGTAATTCGCTGCACAACTCGGATGGACGTCTTCCATCAATCGGTGGTCTCTTAGCAACTGTCAGTAGTCCAAGCAACCGACCAGAGACACCGGGTGGCCAAACTCCGGCCAATGACCGAAATCATCAAGGACGACCGCTACCACATGTAGCCTCCCCAATAGGGTTAGGAGAGCGCAATGCCCGGCTTGGCGGGTGGCGCTCCCCACCACCCAAGGATCAACCGCATCCCAACCAACCAGCGCATCATCATCATCGGCACTACAACCGGGAGCCGGTCTTGGCCTTATTTAGCAAGTCCTGAGGCTTGTTAAATTTTCCATAATGATTTGTTTTTTCTGGGCAAGGTCATTAGTCTTGCGCCAGAGGCTCCCCGACGGGGAACCGAACCCCGGTCTCCCGCGTGACAGGCGGGTATACTAACCACTATACCAACCAGCACGCCTCTCAGTAATCCAGGGGAGGCGGTACTTCACTCAGTCCAGTAGGCATTGGGTCCGCACCTGTTATTCCGCCAGGACCCGCGGACGGTGCCATGGAAGAAGCCGCACCAGACTCAACGTTGCGACCTCACATGCTAAAAGCCGCATCCCATCGGTAAGTCTCGATGCAGTATTTTCGACCACCAGTCATTACGTGGTCATTGATCGCGAGTTGCGAACTTACAACTCCAACCCCCATCAAATGGTCAGGTCTGCGACCCAAGGTACCGGACACCAGCGACGGAATTCTCGTCGTCACCAATCCTTCACCCGTCGCCAATTCAGGGCGGGCGGCTCTGTCCAGAGCTCCGCATCACCAGAAGACCACGGCCCTGGGCCTCCGCCCCCTGGAACCAAAGGGTTCGCCAATGAGGGGCACCAGTGGACATAGCACTCGTCATCACCACTGGTCTCGATGTAGTGAGACCAATCACCAGCCAGCACGTGGTCACTGATCGTGGGTTGCGAACTTACAACTCCAACCCAGATCACATGGCCAGTTCCGTGACCATAAAAGAGAACGGCCTCATCAAATGCGAATCTTATAAAGAATTCCCACCAATATATAATACACCTTACAGTCACCCCTGGCGCAAGGCTAATAACCTTGCCCGGAAAAACAAATTATTATGGAAAATTTAACAAGCCCCGGGACTTGCTAAATAAGGCCAAGATCGGATCCCAATTGTAGTGCCGATGATGATGATGATAGTCACCCCCTTTTATGCATCTCATGTCACCCCCTAACACACCTTATATCAACTAACTGTGAATTATGAACGAAATGAAAGTACCCTCAACTCTAGCAGGCGATTACCGAACATTTGAATAATATTGTGACGAATTTACGAACATTAAGCACCCCATCTAGTGCGAGATAGACGACATAGAGAAGCAGGCAAACTGACAGCGGAATAATAAGTGTCAGTGAAGAGTGAAGAAGAAGAACTGGCAGCGTAACACGAGGGTCGATGTTGAAAAATAAGTGTAATTAACACGTGTAAAATAATAAGTGTAAATAAGTAAATCCATTAAAGTAAGGAGAACGAACTTTTGGAATTTGATTTGAATTATTTTGCAATCCAGAGATAGGACCTAGTAAGCCGCTAGACGTGAAATGAAAAATCCGTAACAACTGGTGTCAGAAGTGGGATTGCTGAATAATCATAAATCATGGTGAGGGTTGCTGACCTGAGAATACCCCACTTAAGGGATGAATTGGAGTCTCGAGGACTGCTTGTGAGAGGGAATAAGACAGATATACAAGCACGATTGCGTAAAACAATAGAGAGTGAGGGCATCGACGTTGATAGACACGAGTTTTGTCATGATGTTTCAGGAGCTTCATCTAAAGTCGAAGAGCAGTTGGTAGAGCCGCAGCCAGCTCCATCATTCGACATGAATGTGCTTTTAGCAGCAATGGCGCAACAGTCCTCACGCATGGAGGTGCAGCTGGCACAACAGTCCTCACGTGTGGAGAACCAGCTGGCACAATACACTTCACAACTGCAGGAAAAACGATCGCACATCGAAAGGAATTCCGCCGGACTGCAGGCGAGGCAAGATGAAATGGAGGATAAATTACACAAAGTTACACAAAATTACGAAGCATTAGAATCCGAGATATTGAGGTTGGATGGCCATATCCGAGAGATACAGTTCAGTGGACCAGGTACACCCGTTAGTACAAAGAAATTGAAAGCGCCAACGTTTGACGGAACTGTACCATTTAACATTTTTAAACTGCAGTTCGAGACCACAGCGCGAACCAATAACTGGTCTACGGCAGACAAAGTATCAGCTTTGGTTGTATCATCGAAGGGCTCTGCCGCCGAAGTCTTGCAAACAGTTCCGGAAATTGAACGTGGAAACTATGATGCGGTAATGGCAGCGATTGAACAGCGATATTGTACCGACCATAGGAAACTAATGTTCCAAATGGAGCTCATGAATCGTTACCAAAAAGCTAACGAGAAGAATATGCAACGGAGATAGAGCGGCTCGCGCATTTGGCCAATGCAGACACACCAGCAGAAGTAACCGAATTACTCAAAATTCAAGCGTTTATGAATGGAATACGGATATCAAGCGCGCAGTCTACTCCATGCCAAAGAAGATGTTTGCCGTGTCATTTGCTCCTACGCAGGAAATAGCAAGCCTTCTGAGCAAACAGACGCACAAAGTCCATCGGTTGGAAGTCGAGCCAAAAGAATCTCTGGAGAAAACCATGAGGGATTTCATCCAGGCTATCTCTCAAATAATGCCAACCTCACGCAAAGGCTCTGGAGCAAAGTGTTACAGCTGTGGAAAAACAGGACACTTCGCACGAAATTGCAATGCGTCTCGTAGGAAAAACGAAAACACAGCGAAAAGCAGCACTGAAAGTGGAAATGGCGCTTCTGGAGAAAGGCAATCGTTAAACTAAAACCGACCAGCTCAAAGGGGCGTGAGCTGGTCCCCGCAACGGACTGCCCCACTGTCACCGTTTCACAAATGCATCGTAAAAACAATAATGTAACCGTAAACGGGACCGTAAATGGATGATCACTGATCTCAACTCTTGGCACGAGCGCAACACATTCCATCATTAGATCAGACCTGGCAGGAGATAACGTTGAGCCGCTGAGTGGTTGCAAGCTACGAACAACTACAGGAGAGGTAGCTGTGGTTTCCGGAAAATTGGAGTGTAAGGCCCAGGTTGGAACGCTGGAAGTAATTCACACCTTCTTAGTGGCTGGAATAACGGACGAGGTAATAATCGGCGTGGACTTTATGCTAGTCCATGGTCTCATTCTAGATCTAAAGAAAAGAAAGCTGACGTGCCAGAACATGAAGATACCCCTAAGCACTGGGTATGAACGGCCCCAGATCATGAATGTAAGCATGTCATCGTCAGCAGATTCCACCAAAGTCCGAAGCAGTTCTGTGGACATGTGTGGAGGGAGACTGTGGAGAAGACAAGTTGTGGGTAGTAGAGCCATCAGAAAGCACTGCAAATATATTAGGTGGACGAACCTTGGTGCAAACGGAAAAGAATAAGCCGATTCCAGATGAATGAGTTCAGGTCACCGATCACTCTTAACAAAAGAGAATTAGTAGGACAATGCCAAGCTGTGGAGGCGGTGGTTAATTGTGACAATCCTCCCCAGAAATGCGAAAACAAGGTTCTCAAAGAGGACACGAAAACTCCTGCTGTCATGGATACTTAGTTGAACGAGGTGAGCGGCCCAGAAAAGACAAAAGCCAAAGGGTTACTGGAAAAGTATAGCTCCATATTCGCCAACGATGGCAATAAATTTGGAAGAACTGCTATCGTGCAACATCGAATAGATACCGGAGATGCAAGACCGATTCGGCAAGCTCCACGGAGAGTCCCACTGGCGAAAAGAGAAGAAGCGGAACAGATAATTGACGAAATGCAGAAAGGTGGAGTCATTGAACCATCAACAAGCCCATGGAGTTCACCGGCCGTGCTAGTGAAAAAGAAAGATGGAAGCTGAACGATGTTACTAAAAAGGACAGCTACCCACTGCCACGAATAAACGACACCTTGGACACATTATCCGGTGCGAAATGGTTTTCAACGCTGGATTTACAAAGTGGTTATTGACAAGTGGAGATCGAGAAAGGCGACCGCGAGAAAACTGCTTTTAGCATCGGAGACGGATTGTGGCAATTCTCTGTGATGACATTCGGATTATGCAACGCTCCAGCAACTTTTGAGCGGTTAATGGAACACTTGCTAAAAGGGCTTCACTGGAAAATGTGTTTGGTGTATCTGGATGACATCATTGTCATGGGCAATAGTTTCGACGATCACCTGAAAAATTTAGACCAAGTCCTTCAACGAATTGCTTCTGCCAAATTACGGTTGAACCCGAAGAAATGTAATTTGTTTAAAACCGAAGTAACTTATTTGGGACACAAAATCACTATCGGAGGAATTCAGACAGATGAATACAAAATAAAATCGGTAAGAGATTGGCCTCGACCCAAAAATGTTCATGAAGTGGGAAGCTTCCTTGGACTCTTTACGTAATACCGACGCGTTGTACCCGGGTTTGCCAATGTTGCAAGAAGCTTAGACAATTTGACAAAGAAAAATTGCAAATTTGCGTGGAAGAGGAGGAAAAAAATGCCTTGCAGCAGTTGAAGGAATTGCTTTGTACAGCTCCAATGCTGGCCTATCCGGTTCCTGGCGAAAAGTTCATTCTGGACACAGATGCTAGTGCACGTGGAATAGGAGGTGTACTCTCACAGATCATCGATAGTCAGGAAAACGTAATTGGGTACTACAGCAGAGTTCTTGGAAAGCCGGAAAGGAACTCTTGCGTTACCAGACGAGAACTCTTGGCAGTCGTCGAATGTGTGAAACATTTTCACAAATACCTGTATGGACAACATTTCCTTCTAAGGACAGATCATGCAGCACGTTGGTTACTCCAGTTTAAAAATCCGGAAGGGCAGATTGCGCGATGGATAGAAAGGTTGCAGAATTATGATTGTGAAATACAGCATCGGAAAGGTGGACAACATGGAAATGCCGATGCATTATCTCAACGCCCATGTGCATTGGAGTGTAAGTATTGCTCTAAGGCTGAGAGATGCGACTGTATAGTCGACATCCGATTAACAAATCTGCAACCTGGTGATGAATGGGAATCCAGCGCTTTAAGGAAAAGCCAACTGGAGGATACAGACTTGACTAAGGTCATTAGAGCGAAGGAAATGGGTAAAAGACCAACCAAAGAAGAAATGGCATCAGAGAGTCCATTGGCCAAGGCGTATTGGGTGCAATGGAATAGCTTTAAATTGATAAAGAGAGTGCTGCATCGTTCGTGGGAAACCAAGGATGGTAAACACATCGACGATTTGATTGTCTTACCAAGGTCTAGAATAACATCCGTGTTGGAAGACTTCCACAACGGACCAAGTGAAGGACACTTGGGTGTTACGAAAATCCTGGAAAAGACTAAACAACGGTTTTACTGGGCGAATTGTCGAGAATCAGCTGCCGAATGGATTAAAAACTGCGCGCAGTGCATGGCAGCTAAGGGTCCGAAAGCTAGAAGCAGAGGAAGACTGCAGCAGTACAACACAGGATTATCATTCGAACGCGTTGCAATGGATGTAGCTGGTCCATTTCCCACTAGTGACTCCGGGAACAAATATGTGTTGATGACTATGGACTATTGCAGTAAGTGGCCAGAAGTATACGCTATACCAAATCAGGAGGCTAAAACTGTGGCCGAAGCTTTTGTGCAGAATTGGGTCACGCGATTTGGTATACCAATCGAGTTGCATTCAGATCAGGGGAGGAACTTTGAGTCCGCTATATTTCGAGAAATGTGCTCACTGTTGGGTATCTAGAAGACTCGAACAACGGGTTTACACCCACAATCGGATGGCATGGTAGAAAGGTTTAACCGCACATTAGAGGAACATCTGCGAAAAGTAGTAGACAAACGTCAGCGTGATTGGGACAAGCACATTCTAATGTTTTTGTTAGCTTACCGATCAGCAGTCCATGACACTACCGGCCAGTCACCTGCGAGGATTATTTTTGGCACAGAATTGAGACTCCCATCAGATGTAAAATTTGGAGGAAACAACGAACTTACTGAAACTGGAGGCAGCTACTGGGAAATGCTTCAGGTCGAAATGGACGACATACACCAACATGTGAGGCAGCGAACACAGCTGATGAGCAATAAAATGAAGGATCGATATGACCGAGCTATGAATTCTGATGGATTTCAAGCAGGCGACTTGTGTTGCTGTACAACCCGGAATGGAAAAAGGGTATGTCTTCAAAACTGCAGACATCGTGGGAAGGGCCATACAAAGTCTTAAAGCGACTGAACGATGTTGTGTAGCGCATACAATCCTACACGCAGAGACGAGGTAAAATAAAAGTCGTCCATTTGGAGACTAGCCTCGTATGGATCAAAGAATTTGGTGTGTGATCGGGACGATCAGACTTAAGTGGAGGGCAGTGTGACGAATTAATTTAAGCACGCCATCTAGTGCGAGATAGACGACATAGAGAAGCAGGCAAACTGACAGCGGAATAATAAGTGTCAGTGAAGAGTGAAGAAGAAGAACTGACAGCGTAACACGGGGGTCGATGTTGTGTAATAGTGTAATAAGTGTAATTAACACGTGTAAAATAATAAGTGTAAATAAGTAAATCCATTAAAGTAAGGAGAACGAACTTTCGGAATTTGATTTGATCCGTAATAATATTTTAGTACATAATTTGCCTTTATCATCTGTTATATTATAAACATAAACAATGGTGTTTGCCTTGAATAACATTACTTATTGAAGACGAGGTGAGGTGGATCGTGGCTTAATCAGTGCGAATTTTTTAGAAATGGTCAATGTAGTAAAGAAAGAAGATGTCTCAAATCAGCTGAATTCTATAGAACTACTCAATTGATTTTTTTACTTCGTATGGTGACTGACTGACTGATAGACGTTTGAAGTAATACGGTAACGTAATTATCATATCTAAGGCCATTGCCATCACCCTTAGGTTCCATTAACTAAATAAAAATAAAAAAACACACTTAGTTATACAGACACTAGGGATAATGGATAAATATCTAACTTCAATTACAGTTTTAAAAATATTAAAAATATGTTAATATAATAACACACAATTGTCAAGCGTTAATTTAATATGTCATGTTAATCTAATCTTATCATTTTAGTATTACAACACTTCATTATTAATTCTGGACATTTAGATACTTCACATTATGAACGAATCAGCGATGCAAAATACTTTACTAAATGATGCACGTATTTGGTAAAGATATGCATATCCACGCTCATGAACGTATTTACGGTACGCATTTATATACGAGTATATGAACAATGGCGTGTATATGTAGATGCATCATACGCCTTTACTTAACCAAATCGAGTTATATTTAAGGATACATGCGTTTAAAATTAAATGTTATTTTGATTTTATTAAACCTCGTACAAAAATGTCGCCTATACATATTTATCTAATATATATTTTTTCTCTTTATGTATATATATATTTATTTGTTATATTACTCTTCTCCCTTTGTATGTAGCTCGTCCTGTGACGTATCCTATTTCTAGTATATTCACCGAGTAATTGCTCAATGATTGCAGCAAGTTCGACGGCTCAATAAGAATGTAAATACACGGGCAATGTATTTAATTCTTTTAATTATGTAACTATACTATAATTTGCATTCTTTGTTTTTGTTTTGCTTTATATAAACAAGCTACATTAGAATTAATCTTAATTATTTTCTGGTGGTTTATCAGTTTATAATTTCTCACTTGTTTTCACTTATCTGTATACATTTACAAATGATATTTAATTACGTTTTGTTTGTGTCGCATTGTCCTAAACTATCGGCTTTTATATTTCTTCATTTTATTAGTTTTTACAATATGTTGTTTTCTTATTATTTTTATATGTTTGTTTTGTTTCACTTGTGATTTATCATTTCTTGTATAAATACTTCTAGAAAACATTTTGTTACTTGACTAGTTGAAGAAAGTGATATAAAAGTTTCTTTTACTGTTTTTGGTTTTGTTCTTTTTCTCTTTTGTTGTCGATTTTTTTTTTTTTTTTGTTGTAATAATTTGATCACAAATATTCATATCTGCATGTAATAAAAATTACGCTCATTTCTATAAAGATACAAGTGTGGCTAAAAAAAGTTTCTCTACCCTATCGATGCAAAAACAATTTTTCAACGTTGTGTGCTGTTCCTAGGGTAGCTGGATCAAAGTTTAGTTGTAATTCTCCGTCCAATATTATTTCTGATATGCAGCCCATTATTCCTATAGAGTATCGTCTTCTGGTGTAATAAGAAACATGGCCCATACTTCCTAAAATTTGTTAAAAACATTTGTTTTATTTAGTTTAATTATTAAAAGATTTTATATTTTAAAATTAAAAACTAGTTTTAGTACACGAAAAGTCTTAAGCCAAAGGATCAATATTGTAAACGGTGAGAAATAATATACCGCCCCCTGATCAACCCCGCCCGCCGTATTCACCGCCTCGGATCAACTTGATCCCTTGAAGAGTGGAATGAGAGGATGACTAAATTAAATAAAAATGACTTCTCTGCTTTTACTATCACCGGCATCCATATAAGCGCTGATGCTTCATGGGTATCCAACTTCTTCCTAAGGAATTACGCAATCAGCATCATTAACGTCAACAAGATCCCAAACCAGCTCTCCAACTCATTTTATTTTTACATCTCTTTCGCCAACGAATGGCTATATCCATCACCCGGCAGATGGTGCTCTAAAACTGGGTAAATTTTCCGTTTTTAAAAATGATACTAATATCAGGATTTGCCATATTCATAAATAGAACTGTGGGGTTTCTCTATATTATACGGAGAACCAACCCACAATTCTACACCTTATTTCGACCGCTAACAGCGCGTCACATTATCCCTTATCCCACCGTTCGGCTATTTTACCTGTAAAAGAGCATAGCTGAATTCATTATTCTATGCAGATAATGCAGAATTGAATTTAGCTACCTTTTGCCATACGGCAACTCCATATTGCTAGCCCATGAGATTTCCATCGGAAATCATATCATGTCGGGTAGCAACAACAAGTCGAAGCAAACGACGCCGTCACATCATAACGAAACCGCTGGGGAATTTATCAAAATATCTAATTAGTTTCATGACAAATTACCCTACCCAATTTGGCGTCACTTCGGCTTTTCATCAGATCATCCATTCGCTTGGGATCAATGATCTCTTTTTGCAGGTGAATAACACCAGCTAAATTTTCCTCTCCTTCGGAATTCTGTCTTTCTATAGTGCGATGACCTATGAGATCATCACTAGGTCAGTAGACCAGTCGCATACGCGGCACTGTTACACACACACTAAGCCAGATAAACCCTGGGTTATTGTGCTTTTCTTTTGATTTCTCCATCCTTGCTACGCCCATCGACGTCGAACGAATACACAAGTACGTTTCTACCTCGATGAGTGTGGTGACTTGAGGAATGCACGGGAGAGCTTGATTACCATTGGTCGATCGATGTGTAACGGCAGAAATCATAATTTCCACCCTAATCCAAGTCAGTCACATCTCAACCACCATCGTGCGTAGTCACGCTGCCGCTCAGGCCAAAAATTAATTTATTATTTACTATCACCGAGAGAGTCGAGTGTAATTTGTGGTATATGCAGTTTCAGTGTAAAATTGTCGCGAACGTTTTCACGGTTTTTTTAACAAATTCTCACTGGGTCTGACCGTTCAAATTGAACTCGTACTTAGTTGCTGCCATGAATGGACCAAGTGCAAATTACCACCGGAATACCCTTTAGCCGTAATGAAAATAAAGAACAAATAAAAAAACAAATTGAACACAGAAACAATCAGTGCGTTTTGTTTATCGTCTCTGCTCTTGGTGACAATTTTTGGATCAAGTGTCGGGGAATAAAGTGAAGCCGTGCCATACGTTGGCAATTACAACTCAACCCCCACAGAACCCCAGTCGTAAACGTCCCACCCCACTCGTAGTAATTCAACAAGATCCCCACCCAACACTTCTCATCAACACAGTTTTACCACAACACAGCCGATCCTCCAAACCCGATATCACCCCCCCCCCCCCCACCCACCCCCAAATCAATCAACCGGCCAATGCATACCCCTATTTCCGGCGGCACTTTTCGTACTCCAAACCTCCCCCCAATAGAGTACCTTTTAACCCTAACCCCACCATTCCAACCCCCCAAAACCCCTAAGCACCATTCTCCCTGCTCATCCCATAACGCCCCTCGCGACATTTACCCCAAACAAATATCTCAATTTCATCAAAGCGCTTTCTCCTAACCCATCACACCCGTTATTCTCCAAGTCCTTGTACTCTCCCAGCTCTACACAACTATCTACCGTACCAGGTAATTTTAGCCACTCATCGCGTACCCCCTCGTTGGAAACTGCCCTCCTTGTCGCGCCCAGCCTTGGTTCTCAACCCGTACTTCACCCTGACTTCCCACCCGCAGTAAAAATCACACAGCTTACCTTAGCAACATCTGATTGCCGCTACGCACTGTCCAAACCTGGAGACCGAAAGACATATGCAAATATTCGTCTCTTTCTAGCGTATCTCCACGACAAATCTGACTCTGTCTGCAATGAAGGCAAAACTAAAACCAGTCGCAAACTCTCTATTCAACAGGAAGGTTTACCCACGGACGTCCACGGTCTCCACAATCTATTCGTAAAATTCCACATAATTTTCAATTTATCCCCTCACAAAGAATCGAATGACCTAAAAGCTTTCGGACACTTCGTTCACTCCAGAACGTTATCAGATCTTCAACGGAGTAAAGCCGTCTTCAACATGTTTTTTCGTTTGACTTTTCCCCCAGCCGAGGAGTGCTCATCGTTGTCCACAACAGCCTTGAGTCGTCACTTGTCGCTTTCCATATCTCCTTCGACCTGGACTTTGTGACTGTCAAAATCACTCTCCCTCGGAAATCAATCTTTGTCACGGGGTTTTATATCCTACCATCCCATGCTATTGAAGTTTACGAGCTAGCTCTTAATGCTCTCAACCATATAATCGAGCTGAGTAATTGCGAGGACGACATCATCATCTTCGGAGATTTTAATATTTCACAACTCAATTGAGCTTTATCTGACGATCATTCACACTTCACCTCCCACCCCACTTCGGCCAAGGAATGTCTTTTCATCGATCGAGTAGATGATTCTTGTCTCTGTCAGATCAGCAACGTTCGAAACCGCTTGGATAGGCAGCTTGACCTCATCTTTACAATGGACCCTATCAATATATCTGTCTCACCAAGTCCCATTCGACCTAATATCTATAGACTACCGCCACCCGCCTCTTGTCGTAACCTTCTTTCAAGTCCACTCGATCCCGTCTGGCTTCCCTTCCCATCACTACGCCTACAATTTCAACAACGTCAACTTCTTCCCCTCCTTGGTACAATCACAGCTTCGTTCCCCGCGCAACAAAAGGAATAAGTTATAAGTCACCTTCTCTCGGAATCGAACTATTCCGAGTACTCCAACCTTCTTGGCTATTACCTCTAATTCATGTAACTTTACAAAGCGTTTTATCGCATTCTTTCAGTTCGTCAATCATAAACGTAAATCCGATGGTTAGCCCATATCGCTTACCTTAAACTCCCATACATCATACGATCCTTTTACAAACCTCCTTGGCACTCACTTTAATCAGTCATCCACTAATTACTCCTTTGTTCCTGATCCGTCATACTTCAACTACCTACCTAACTTTTTCCTCGGGCCCCTTCCACACAACTCCCTTAATCCGCCCTTAATTGAATCTAAGCTACGGTAACTCAAAGATTAATTCACACTGGGCCCCTATGGTATCCCTGCAATTATTCTTAAGGAATGCTCATGCATTCTCTCTGGTTCCCTCTCACTGATCTTCGATCTCTCACTCTCTCAAGGCGTATTCCCCCACATTTGGAAAACCCCCTTCATCCACAAGAAGGATCCCAAAAACGATATCGCAAACTAACGCCCCATCGCCAAACTGTGCCGCTTACCCAAGATTCTCGAAAGCATTCTATACGAATCTCTTAGTTTTCGTTGCAAACCTTTTATTTCACCAAGGCAACGTGCTTTTCTCAATAGCTGATCAACTACACGCATTAGACGCTTGGTAAATTTAGTGGGCGGGGGTGGGGGCGGGGGGGGGGGGGTGCAGGCGCCCCCATAGTATAGTAGTTAGTATACCCGCCTGTCACGCGGGACACCGCGGTTCGATTCCCCATCGGGGAACTTCTGGCGCAGGACTAATGACCTTGCCCGGAAAAAACAAATCATTATGGAAAAATGGGGGGGGGGGGGGTTATTTACGAGTGGGGCTATTTTTATGAATAAGGGAACTGTGGATGTTGGTATTTTTTTCAAAACGGACAATTTACCCAGTTTAAGGGGCTTCACCTGTCCGGTGAGAGAATAGCCATTTATATTGGGTGGGGGGGTTTCTTAGTAGGAATATTGTTGACGTTAATGAGTTAATGATGCTGATTGCGCAATTCTTTAGGAAGAAGTTGGATACCCAGGAAGCATCAGCGCTTGTGGGGACGCCGGTGATAGTAAAAACAGAGAAGTTGTTTTTACTTCATTTCGCAGGTGCGCGGGACTAGCTTGAACCAAGGCGGGACGCCCATCACTCGGGAGAGGAAAATTGCGGATCGTGTATAAGTACTTAAATAAAGAGCAGATTCGATCTCGGCCTGTAATGAGACGTTGTTTGAGGGGACGAAGACCTTTTTCTGAACTTCGACTGTACAAGCTGACATAGATTTAATCTCATCGGTTTGGTCGCTAATCAGGTCCCCCATAAGAGTGAGGTCGTTTCCCATATCAATCATTTTTTTGACCAGTCTGGACAGTAGGTGGATGTGGTGGGGGGGGGGGGGGGGGGGGTGGAGGAAGACCATTGCAGGGAGAGATTAATATTGCTTCATTAGGCATTTATGCTATTATGTCTATTATGTCTTATGAATGATTTGAGGCCCTGATTTGCGTTCCATTATATGGCCGAAGGTTATGAATCCGCGTTTTTAATGCATTATTCTACGTCCGCTTTGAATTGGCGTTAGAGGCAATTAGGCTTTCAACCCATTTGTGATGCGTTTTTAACGAATTGGCATAGTGTTCGGAAGCGGAGGCAACCTCTTTCGGGATTTAATGACTTCATCTTTTCTACTGAGCTCTAGTAGACCTTTTTTTTATAATTTAAGTTCTTCGGAAGTTTGACTAAGAAATTCGCTTAAGCACTTGATCGCGAGCAACACATGCGACGAGGAGATGCCACATTTGTCGCAGAAGAAAGTGAGGTTACGCGAGTATTCATTAATATAGGAGGAGGCTCGTTTCCCGAGGCCCATGCAAAAGGAGATAACTCACCATCGCACAATGCTATCATTACTCACGACCTTTTCGCCAAGAAAAGAACAAATATCACCTAACTGTCATACAATTTATCTTTTCTAGTCGAAAACCACTACGGAAATCGCATTTTAAGAACTGAGAGGAGATAATGAAAAAATCGAAGACAACTCTGATGATCATACTTAACACTGAGTATAAAAAAGTTTCGAGGATTGGATCAAGTGCTAGCATAAGCACGCTGGAGGCAACATGTGTTATGAAGCGCTGATTTGAATGCAAAATGTGCAGGTTGTAGATTTGCTTTCTACGTTGGTTAGTGAGGTGCGGTGACCAATGAAGAAATGGGGTCTTTAATGCCTTTCACAAATGCCCAGAAAAGCAAATTGTCATCGTGATACAGTGATTTTTTGGCCATGAAAGAGCATTACAACTTGAATGTGCCCGCTTAACCCATCTCTTGCGCTCTTTAGTTTTATTTTGGAATTCTTCGGGCTTTCTTCGGAATTCAATCGGACATGCGATGTAAGAGGGCAGCTCTGTAGGTATCTGACCTAACAAAGAAAATTCAAAATATTCGGGTAAAACTATCTTCGTTTCTCTACAGGTTCCTTTTAGTTCTTTTCTCAATGATATCCAATAGGTTCATCATCATCATCATCGGCACTACAACCGGGAACCGGTCTTGGCCTTATTTAGCAAGTCCTGAGGCTTGTTAAATTTTCCATAATGATTTGTTTTTTCCGGGCAAGGTTATTAGTCTTGCGCCAGAGGCTCCCCGACGGGGAATCGAACCCCGGTCTCCCGTGTGACAGGCGGGTATACTAACCACTATACTATCGAAGAGCCCATCCAATAGGTTCAATACCCCCCCAAAAGTGTCATGTTTTTCAAAGTTGTTGTCAGCAGCAGACTCTACTTCGTCATGGTTGACAAAACTTCTTCATGGTTGACAAAACTTCTTTATGGTTGACAAAACCTTTACCACTAAGGTATTTTTTCAAGTTTGAAAATAGAAAATAATCAGAGGGGATATAAAGAAGCAATTCAAACTTGCACTCGTTGATTTTGGCCAATATTATTCAAAATCTTTCCCACCGATTGTTGTGTTTTGGCTGCTTCGGGAAACTTCTACTTGGTCGAACACATTGTTTTGCTTGTTGTGCCGATACTGGTGTATAGTGGATTAACCAATGTTTTATCCCAAATCATTAACCGACTCACAAAATTACTCCAATCACGGTTAAACTGGACCAAATAATACTCAGAATTACGAACTCATTTTTTTCGTAAATTGTTAACAGATGCGGCACTTATTTTGCAACCAGCCTTTCTATACCCAAATTATTGTATAAAATAGAAATAACCGAGGCCATTGAAAGTTTCAGCTATCTCACCCACTTTCATTTTCGAGTTCTTTCATTATCTTTTTTTTAAGATATTTTTTAAATAGTTACCACTTCCGGGGGACTTGGACCTTGCTCATCAAAACTGTTGATTCGGCCACATTTGAATTCAGTCAATTAATAAGTTTTTTTGTTTGTTACTTAATAATTAAAAAAAAAAAACGACGAGTCCCTCAAATATATGACCTATTTCTTATATATATAAGAAAAAAAAAGATGTACGCCGAAAGGCATAAATAAAAATCAAGTTGTATTGTGTAATTTAGAGAGCATAGAGCCAGTAAGTTAATTTAAGGAGTGTGATTGTAAAAGAGGGTTTAACATTTAACCCTAATATTATACATGTAAAAAGAATTAGGAAAATAAATGTGGTTTAAAAATTAAAAAAACTAAAAAACAATTAATAAGTTGTTACTGATTTAGATGAAGTAGATTCACCATAACATTTGTTAACCCTTTTTTTTATTTTGTACAGTGTTTTGTCTCATTAAAAAAAAAACGAATCGATTATCAAAACTCGAAATTCACTTTTTTCCATTGTTGCGCAAAGAACAAAAGCTGTTTTCTTCAATTGATATTGTAGGGGTTCTCTATACTTCATGGACAACCAACCCACAATTTTAACCAAATTTCAAACTTATTTCGACCGCTTACAGTGTGTCAAAGCAACCCGAATTCCTCCCACCAACCTATTTACCTGTAAAAGAAGCATAGCCGGAAGTAATTTATTCATTTAGTTAATACACAACTGCATTCAGTGTCTCCTTGCCATACGGCAATACTCCTGCAATTCCTAAAGCGATTTCCATCGGAAATTCCAGTCATTTTGGTTGGCAACAACCATGTACGACCAAACGACGCGGTTACATAATCATGCAACGGCTGGGGTAATTCCAAATTCCCCGAGTTTGATTCCCACGATAATATTACCCTAGCCAATGTAGCGTCACTTCGGATTTTCCCAGACCATCTATTCGCTTGGGATCAATGATCTCTTCTTACAGGTGAATAGCGCAAACTACATTTTCCTCTCCTTCACAATTTTGTCTTTCCATAGTTCAATGCACTCTGAGATCACCGCAATCACAGAACTAGGTCAGTGGATCATTCTTAGAGGCTGCATTAATGCACACACACTAAGCCAGATCAACCCTGGGTTATTGTGCTTTGCTTTTGATTTATTCATCCTTTCTACGCCCATCGACGCCGGACGAATACGCAAGTACTTATCCACCTCGATGAGTGTGGGGAATTGAAGGATGCACAAGAGAGCACGATTACAATTGGCTGATCGTTGTGCAAAAGTAGAAATCCCAATTTCGATCCCTAATTCCAATCAGTCGCTATTGAATCATTACCGCGGTCGGTCACGCCGCCGCTTAAGGCAATCTTCATCCCTCGCGAGTCAGTCGATATTTAACCTCGGAGGAGTATAGTCAACACGAAGTCGAATATTAAGCAACCGCTGCCGGAGTCAGTCGAGTTTTTGGAGTCCTTGACCGGAATTAAAAACAAAAGGAGTATTAACATTGTGACGAAGTGATACGTTTTGTTCGGAATTTAAGTGCCTAAAATTTAGAAAAACAAAAATAAATATACGTATATAAAACCACAAAAATCCATATAAACTCAAGAGATATCAAATAATTAAATTTTAAGTTTTCCCAAGCTATAGTCGTTAATGTCCAAAGATAATCATCATCATCATCGGCACTACAACCTGGAACCGGTCTTGGCCTTATTTAGCAAGTCCTGAGGCTTGTTAAATTTTCCATAATGATTTGTTTTTTTCCGGGCAAGGTCATTAGTCTTGCGCCAGAGGCTCCCCGACGAGGAATCGAACCCCGGTCTCCCGCGTGACAGGCGGGTATACTAACCAGTATACTACTGAGGAGCTGTCCAAAGATAATAAGAAAAATACAAACCAAAAAAAACGTAGTTATGAGTTAGTGTAAAATAAAGAAAAGAAGACATTTACACAACAAAACCTCCAGTGCGTTTTATTTAACTTATTCTCCTCGGGTGAACAATTTACGACGGAACACTCGGCGAGCGCAGTGGGGAAGAGAGTGAACCTAGTGTCTGTGACATGGTACCCGACTTCTAACCCCCATAATATCACTTTCGGAATGCTCTATGAAATCGGTTTAAATTTTGACAGTCAATATTTAAACGATGGGAGATCGTAAAAATTGAACATAGTATAATACCATATATATATCAAACCCAACATTTATTGGTCAACTAAGTTTTAGAATGGCAGGTGATAAACGTGTTAGTTATGTTGAATTGACGAGGATCTAAAAATGCTGCTGCTCAAACGTTGGCTGTCCACAATATAGTTGACTAAAAAATATTGTCGTAAAAATAAACTTTAGCACTTGAGGAATGTAAACGGTTTTGCACTTTTTGAAAAAATAAGTGCGTTAAAAATGAATTTCTTACCAACATAGAGTCCAGTATCTGTATTCAATTGTTTCAGTTTACCCGGTGATCTCTGTTTGGCAGTTTTCCGACCGTCCACTTCCAAGTAGCCCTCTTGAGCATTCCTGCAAAATTTGGTGAACGTGAATACGATCATTCGATTGGTAGAAATTAAACCTGTCTCACCTGATTGCTCGCACTCTATGCCAAAGTCCGTCACTAATTTTACTCGTATTGTATTGCACATTTGCTTCGCCTGAACCCAAGTTGTATCTTAGGTGAAGAAATCTGGAAAACGAATACATCGTAGTTTAAGTGAACAACATCCAAAAATAAAAAGGCAGCTTACCCATTTTCAATACCCAGAGAAAGGTAGTCATCTGTGTCGAGGGCACTTTGACGCCCAGTCCATAAAATTATTCCGTTTTTGGAGAACGTTTTTATTCGCAAATTCAAATCAGTTTTGTAGCTGATGATTTGGCTCATCGTTTCGGCGTCATTGTAATGGAAGTAGCTGTCAATGCCGGTGAAGCATGCTCCCAGGCTTTTTCTGATAACTGGCTCTTGGCTTTCAATCTCATCGTAGGCCTTTTCATCCATGACTTCGAGTCTTTCACTGGAACTGGCTAACAGATCACTTTGACTATTCTTCATAATTCGTTTCATGTCCTGAAAAAACTCTTCTGAATGATAATCCTTTTCCAGTGCGGAGATGTCCTCTACGGTAACTGCATCTTTGTCAACTGATTGCATGTGTGCAGATAAGGGTTTGTGTATAGATTCAACTTCATCGAATTGATTTTTGGGAAATTTCAATGTGTGAGAATGGTCCCTTTTTGCACCTTTCCTTACTATATTCAAGGCAGGTTCACCTTCGTTTACTTCTACGTCCTGTTTGTGAGTTTTGTGGTGTCCTCTTGGGGTCGTTTCGTGGATCTTTTTTCTATATCTCGTTCTTGGATATTTTCCATTGAAATGGAAGCGGTAGGGTGTATTATCGTTATCATGCAAAGGGGTTTCATGTGATGGTTTTTTCAATATAGGACTTTCATTTAGATCATGGTATATGTGTGTATCCGGGTCATCATTGACAGGCCAATGTGAATATGTTTTATCAGAAAGCAAATCAGCATCTGGAAGTGATAATAAATCATCGTTTTTGTAGAAATTGAAGTCCTGATTATGGGGCTCGTAGTTGTTGTAAAAATTAGCATCGATTGTATCCTTTAGTTTAGGTTCCTGAGATAAAAGTTTCGATGTCAGGTGCTTATTCCGTTTAACTTTATTTGCTATTGGTCTAAAAGTTCTGGTATGCTCAGATGTTTTTCGGTTTCTTTTATGGCCATTATGCCACGGGTGATTGTCTTTGTGCAAGCGTTTCAATAGGGATTCGGCGTGCAGTTTGTTGTGGACGGGTGGTTTATTATTGTGCTGGGTACTCTTTGTATTTTTAGGCACTTCAGTTATGACCTCTATGTCATTGACCGATGCAGATTCATTATTGTTTGCGTCTAAGTTATTCATATTGCTATCCAGTGAGTTGTTGCAATTTGAATGAAGATTCTGACATCGGCACTGGTAGCTGTTTAAAATTGGAATGCATTCTGCTAAGGGTCCACATGGTCGATTGTTGCATGCATGAGGACAATTTTCGACATCTATATTGCCAATGGCTTCTCCTAGAATTGATATCGACCTGCTGTTAATTTCAACCTAGGAAGATATAGAGTCATCTTTTCAATATGAGTTTTAATTGGTAATAAATTCGTATTGCATTATATAGAGCAAAAGTGTATTATATTGTATAACATCACATCCTTTTTTATTGGTTTGATGTGCCTAACGAAGATTAAAAACACTTTTTGAATTATATTTCAAATCCGGCATCAAACTCTTTTGGAATATTTTAAATATTGCAACCATGTTTTGCTCTAAGCTCTAGAACTGTTTTTCTTATTAGGTATCTTACAAAGAGGTGCACGAGTATTTGGATTGATGAATATATTTTCCACATTTTTCTGTTTACTTAAAGTATCATAACTTTTTTTGTTTTGTTTGATAGGTAACGAATTGTAGTTTTATTGAACTTGTTGCAGTGTGATGATTATGATGAAGATCAGTGAAATTTTGGGAAAATGAGGTATACTTTTCAAATTTACTACAATGTTTATGGGCAGGATTCTTTATTGCCAGATGCACTGACTTTTATTGAATAAATCTTGAAAACTCACGATGCCTTAAATACTGGATGGTCTATAATCGAAAAAGTGGCCGCTTTGCCTCTTCAAACAACGCGACGTTAAAACTCCAAATATATATATATATATATATATATATATATATATATATATATATATATATATATATATATATATATATATATATATATATATATATACGAGGGTGGTTACATATGACATAAAAGATGGCGCACCCTATTTACATACGAAGCATACATCGTTGTGCATTACTTGGTTACCTCTAACTTGGGAGGAATATTTGAATGTAAATTCATATTCTTGACGGCACTTATTTGGTACTTAAAATATCTATCTATATATATATATATATATATATATATATATATATATATATATATATATATAATATATATATATATAAATATATATATATATATATATATATATATATATATATATATATATATATATATATATATATATATATATATAGATACATATTTATATATGGGTCGCCTGAAAAGTTTCCGATCTGAACATGAAGATAGCAGCACTCGTCAATAAAAGCCAGTGAATGTAGTTGTGCATATTTTGACAGTTACCCACCAAAATTGCAGCCATATTGGGAGCGTAGTTTTTATTTGACAGTCGTTTGAGTGAGTCGATGTGAGTGTTTTTGTGAAAATGGACAAAATTGAATATCAAGCTGTCATTAAATTTTTGTTTTTGAAAGCCAATCCGCCTACGCAAGTCTAAGATGAGTTGGACTCTGTGTATGGAGACTCTGCACCATCATTTACCACAGTGAAATTTTGGGCAGCTGAATTTAAACGTGGCGCGTGAGAGCTTGGGAGACGATGCACGTTCGTGACGTCCAAAAACTGCAACATGCCGATAACATCGCTAAAGTTCTCCAAATGGTGCTAGACGACCGCCGAATTAAAGTGAGAGAGATAGCAGAGGCTATGAAAATGTCCAAGGAACGTGTTTGTCACATATTAAATCAAGATTTAGATATGAGAAAGCAGTCCGCGCTTTGGGTGTCGCGTTTGCTCACGTTAGACCAAAAACGTGTTTGAATGAACATTTCCAACGGTCTGTTGGCGCAGTTTAGGCGCAATTATTATTATTTACTGGCCTGTAAGAACCCGGAAGTTCATGACCTCACCGACTCGGCTCCGCCATTGTCCCCTGTCCTGTGCGCTCTCCTTCCACGTTCGATCATTCGATCCGATCTCCTCGACGTCTAATTTAACATTGTCCTCCCATCTCCGTCGCGGCCATCCTGTCGGTCTCTTCCCCGTTAGTTTGCCGTCAAGAATTCTATGCACGGTCCTATCATCGCCCATTCGCGCTACGTGTCCGGCCCATCTTAATCTTCGCGACTTGATCACTCTCACTATTGTAGGTTTGCGGTATAGCTCTTCCAATTCGTGGTTGTGGAGTTTCCTCCATTGTCCTGACTCCTCGTCATATCTACCGCCAAATATACCCCTTAAAACTTTATTCTCGAATACGCAGAATTTGTTCTCTTCCCGTTTTGTGAGAGCCCATGTTTCGCATCCGTATAGAGCAATCGGATGATTATGGTTCTATAGACACGGAGCTTTATATTACGTGATAGCAGTTTGGATTTTAATAGTTTACTGGCTGCATGCCAACTAGCGTTGCCGGAATGTAGTCTTTTGTTAATTTCCTTCGACGTTTCGTTTCTGGTCGTCAGTATCGTTCCCAGATATTTAAATTCTTTGACATTTTCAAATATCTTGCCCCTGACGTTTATATGTGTTCTCTGAGGTCCACCTGCTCTCGTCGTAATCATGTATTTTGTTTTGTCTTCGTTTATTTCTAGGCCCACCTTTTCTGCCGCTTGCATGATGATTTCACAGTTTTTAGTTATAGTTTCGAGATTATCGCCCATAACGGCGATGTCATCCGCACACGCGAGCACTTGTGTGAACCCGTTCAGGGATAATCCGGCCGTGTTGTCGTCTTGTACCTTTCTGATAACATACTCGAGGACAAGGTTAAAAAGGCATGGTGAGAGGCCACCCCCTTGTTTTAGTCCGTCCCGGATTTCAAATGGTTCTGAGAGGTGGTTTTCTATTCTAACTCGCCCTTTGTTTTCGTTCATGCAAATTTGAATGAGGGCGGCATATTTTTTCGGGATCCCCAGCTCAACCACAATATTGTAAAGTCTTTGCCTTGCGACTGAGTCGTAGGCTTTTTTCAAGTCCACGAACAGTTGGTGAACCGTCTCTCCGTATTCCCACTTCTTTTCCAGCAGTTGCCTTATTGTGAACATCCGGTCGCTTGTTGGCCGGTTCCGACGGAATCCGCATTGGTAGTCTCCCAATATTTCTTCCGCGTACGGTGTGATTCTTGCCAGTATGACCTTTGGTTTGGAGTTTGGAGCAATGATATTCCTCTGTAGTTTTCGCAGTCAGATCTGCCGCCTTTTCTTGAAAATGGGGATGACTATTGCGGTTTTCCATTCTTCCGGAATGACTTCCTTGTGCCATATTATTTTAACCAGTTGGTGGATCTTTCGAGCGGTTGCCTCTCCTCCATGCTTCACAAGCTCTGACGGTATGCAGTCGACTCCGGGAGCCTTGTTGTTTTTCAGTCGATTTATCGCGTCTACAACTTCGTCGAAAGAGGGCTCTGGGATCTGTGGCTCGGCTGTATGTACGTCTGGTGCGTTTATTTGTGGTTGATGCGTGCGCACATTGAGCAGGTTTTCAAAGTACTGCTTCCATCTTGTCACGATATTTTTTGTTTCTGTCACCAGACCGCCGTTTGTGTCTCGGATTATTTTGGCTCTCCCTTGGTAGCCATTTCTAATTGAATTAATGCCGGCATACATACCTCTGCTGTTCTTTGCTCTGGCATTTTCTATGATTTTTTCGATCCGAGTCTTCTCCCATTCGCGTTTTTTGCGATTGAAAAGTCTAGTTGTTTCTTTCCGAATTGTCGCGTATCTTACTGCGTTGACTTCATCATATGCTTCTAAGTGGATCATTCTGAGGCGTTTGCGTTCTTCGATCTTTGCCCTGCACTCATCGTCAAACCAAGGTTTGGACTTAGTTGTTTTCTTAAATCCTAATACCTCTTGGGCTGTTTGTTTGATTGTGTCTCTCATCGATGCCCATTTAGTGTCCCCATTATTGCCTTCCTCTTCCTCACTACTGTCATTTTCTAGGATGCTAAATCTATTCGTTAGTTCGTCTTGATATTCCGCCCTTTTACGTAGGTCTTTTAGTTTATCAATCTCGAACTTTTTGCTCGTCTCCCGTGACTGTCCATGTGGGTTTGCTGCAAGCCGACTTCTAATCATGCCCATCACTAGAAGGTGATCGGAGTCGGAATCTGCTCCTCTATATGATCTTACGTCAAGGATATTCGAGTGGTGTCGTTTGTCTATGAGGAACTGGTCTATTTGGTTGCACGTTACGCCCTCGGGTGATATCCATGAAGCTCTATGGATTTGCTTGTGCTTGAACATCGTGCTCTTCACTACCAGATCTTTTGACGCTGCGAACGTGATAATTCGAATACCATTATCATTTGAAACGTTTTATTTTTATTGTCTTACGTTTTAACGTACATGTAGGCGGTTAACATATACGTAGTCTGTCACTTAACTTAACTAATCCGTAGCACAAGGTTGTTACTAATTAATTACTCTCAATTCCTTTTTTTTTATTGTCGCTGTACACACGCTCGAAGTTCGTCGTTGCCACTGCCTATCCAACTCCCCCGTTGGGATTCTCAATGTCGACTTTCGTTAAATAGCGTATTTAAACGTTACGAGACTTCGGGCCGGCGGTTTCCTTTTCTGTTCTCTAACTGTCCTCTCCTTCGATTATCCTTTGTCCTGCGGTTTTCTGTTTCGTCACAGGCCAGATGTGCGGTTGCACCTGCACACACAGACGCGGATGTTGCTTCCTGGGAACCCGGAGTTCACACCTTCTGTTGAATCGATCGGTGAATCTTTGGTGTGGTTTATTATTCCTAGCGATCCCTTTTTGGACACAATAATTATCTTCGGTTGTGATAATTATATTTGCTTTTCCCTACGAGAACAGCGTTTTAATTTATTGCTGTGTTTCTCCGCAATGGCTTTATTTGGACACGTGCCCTTTTCGGTTTGGGATCTTGCAAGGAATTAGAGGTGCTAATTGCTATTAGCTACAAGAGGAGATATGTGTTGATCAGTTTGTTTACCGAAAATTGCGTTTAATGGGTGCAACGCATTGATGCCTTGAATGGGTGCGTTGGCTTGGATGCGTTGAATTGACTCGTCGAATTGAATGCGTTGAATTCGATATTAGAGGCTTTTGAGCGTTTAGTTCGAATGATTTCTGCTATTGAATTCAATGTTGGTGTGTGAAATGTTACCTTCCGTTTCAGGTGGGAGTAAGGACTTTTGGGACACGTGTCTGTGGGCACGTGTAATGGATAAAGGTAAGTATGTTCCTTGGCGGAAAGGACATCTCAACGTATAGTTGGTTGTGCGGTTCGTAGAACCGCTACAAGCCGGTTCGGAGACTACAGGCATGATAGTATTCTCTACGAGAAGGATTCGTTTAAAGGGGGCACACTTGATTAAATCATTAAGTCTGATTAATAAAATTCTCTAAGAAAACACAAAATTGCTGGCATATTTTGATAGCAGTAAGTACGAGGGCAGTCTCAGAATTAATCGGCCTGGCAAAGAAAACACAAAACGGCGAATACTTTATTTTACTTCTCAATATAGTTTCCTTTTAGCTCGGTACACTTGTCCCAGCTGTGTTCAATAGCTTCGATACTTTGTTTATAGTAAGAAACGTCGAGCTCCGCAAAATAGCCATCCACTGCAAACATCACCTCTTCATCGTTGGCAAATCTTTTACCACCGAGCCATTTCCTCAAGTTTGGAAAAGGAAAATAGTCCGAAGGTGCTAAACCTGTCGAATAGGGTGCATGAGCAAATCTTCTACCACCGAGCCATTTCTTCAGGTTTAGGAAGAGAAAATAGTCCGAGGGTGCTAAATCTGGCGAATAGGGTGCATGAGGAAGTAATTCGCATCTCAAATCATTGATTTTGGCCACTGTAATAACGGATGTGTGAACATGCATACAAGAAAAATCAAGCTCGGTAGACTCCGGTGGGCGGGCCACCTAGCTCGAATGAGCGAAGAGGAGCCTGCTCGGAAACTCCTTTATGGTAGGATGTATGCAAGGAGATAGCGCGGCAGACCTTGCCAGCGATGGAGGGATGACGTAGACCAGGACGCTCAGAGCTTGGGAATGCCAAACTGGATGACATCGGCTCGAAATGGGGACCGGTGGAGAGACTTGCTAAATAAGGGCAAGACCGGGTCCCGGTTGTAGTGCCGATGATGATGATGAATAGGCGCATTGTGGTGATGGAACCACACTTTCTTTTTGGCCAAATGCGGTCTTGTTTCCCTAATTTCATCACTCAAATGCGGCAATAAGCTCGCTTAATACTCGCCATTGACGGTTTTTCCTTTTTCAAGGCAATCAATGAAAATGATATCAGGCGCATATAAAAAAACTGAAGGGTGCCCGGAGATGAAACCGGCCTTTGGCTTCTGTGATGCTGTTTCTGCCCCTTCTGTGCATTATTTTGGCTGGTCCTTCATCTTGGGCGTGTAGTGATGGACCCATGTTTCAGCCATAGTTATGAATCGACCTAAAAACTCGACGTAAAACATGACCAAACTCTCGATTTAAACATCGTCATCATGGGGGTTTTCTATACCACATGGAGAACCAACCCACAATTTGATACCTTATTTCGACCGCTTTCCCCTTATAAGCTATTCCACCTCTAAATCATGTTAAACGGATGCATAGCTAAACTCTTTAGGTATCTTATCGCCATATGGCAACCCCATTTCACTAATCCATGAGATTTCCACCGGAAATCGCATCATGTCGGTTAGCATAGTCTGATCAAACGACGCGGTTGCACAATCATGTAACCGCTGGGGAAATTATCAAAGCATTTAAGTTAGTTCCCATGATCAGATTTGCCTAGCCAAGTCAGCGTCCTTTCCACTTTCTCCAGACACTTCATTCGCTGGGGATCAATGCTCTCTTTTCGCAGGTGAATAGCACCAGCTAAATTTTCCTCTCCTTCACAGTTCTGTCGTCCTACAGTTCAATGCACTCCGGGATGACCATATTCACCGAATTAGGTCAAGGGGTTATCCTCAGAACTGTATTGATTCATGCACACACAACTAAACCCACCCCGGGATCATTGCACATTGTGTTTCTGTTCTCCCATGTTCGTCGACCATCGAATTAACCGATGTATTCACCACACATCGACGGGCGTGGCAATGAGAGAGCGGAAGTATGATCTCTATTGGTGTCCTGTGTGCAAAAATTAAATTACCCATCTTCATCCCTTTTTCACTCAGTCGTTATTCAACTACCGCAGCGTGTGCATGCTGGTGCACACGCTCGCGCGCGAAGTAAAAGGAAGTGTGTCAAACGAATTTAGTGTCCCGTTAGTCAATCGATAAAGAGAAACGCCTTGTCTTTTTAAAATAGACTGGTTACAGATACATATTTGCGACGAAAAGTCAGTTTAATAATATTCAAGAAAGCAGTTAAATGTTAACAGTTTATTTGTGCATGTGGAATCATTGAATGTTAAATAAAGAAAACATTAACCAACTAAACACCACCAGTGAATTTTATTTCACTCTCTTTTGAAGATTTGTGGATAATTTTGTGATCTAGTGTTAGTGGAAACATTGATGGGGATTCAATTGAAACAGTGCCCGTGTTTTGGCACACCTATTT
Source organism: Microdon myrmicae (assembly GCA_963931805.1). Lineage (NCBI taxonomy): Eukaryota > Metazoa > Arthropoda > Insecta > Diptera > Syrphidae > Microdon > Microdon myrmicae. The sequence continues at coordinate 102,941,926 of OZ007496.1, forward strand.
GAACCTCACAGCATCGTTATAGGTTCGCTTCTCCTGCGAGAAGTATATTTAAAAAAAATTTCTGTCGTCACATCTAGCTCCGAATAACATCGTTTTTATGTCACAAGTCAAGATATCGTCGTTTTCTAGGTATAAGTACGACTATAAAGGTTCTAAGGGGGCACATGTATACATCATTTTAAAAAAAAAAATTTTTTCAATTTTTTATAAAAGTGCAATATCTCAGAAATGGTCTCCCGAGTCGATTCGAAGAAAATTGAATGAGTATTTTTAAGTAGCGCTTTTCCGATCAGCTCTTATCCTTATCGAATACGCATTTATCTCAAAACAGCATTTTCAAAGTCAGTGGATATGATATCTCAAAAAATATAAACTGATCTTTCTAAAATGTTACGCTCTTGTTTTAAATATGATATACTGTGAGGTGGACGGAGGATTTTTTGTTTCAATGATTAAAACTTGTTTGACAAAAGAAAGTGGATTTTTTAAACGAAGTTTTTCAAATAATCCGAAATTTAATTTTTTTCAAAGTCTTACGTCCACTCTCAAGATTGAGTAATCCACTAACGGAATCCCTTTCGTTTCTCGATTTCAGATGATCCTGTCTTGACTGATCGTTTCCACGAGGTTAGTTTTTTTAAGCTTCGAAGAATAATGATTAATAACTCTTGTAATTATAAATATTTTAATAGATTGTAGATTATAGACTTTTAAACAAGAAAAAACCGAGAAAAAAGTTTTTTTTGCCCTCTTCACTACCTATGAAAACGAAATTTTAGATATGTGTCTTATTACGCGAGTAATGTGAGAAGTCCTTCCCTCTTTCAGGTACATACCACAAGATGGCGTTAATGGTCCGTATTCACCTACAATTACAGTAGTGTCAATCTTTATTGAGCACACCTCCTAAACAATTTTCTAATTGTAGAAAGATCTTTTTTACCTCATTAAATTTTATGTGGTAAAGCAATAATTGGGAAAACATCATAAATATAATATTTCGGTATATGATCGTGAATTAAAAAAGGGTCAAACCTTTTGAATGCACCCTATGAAAAAATGTCTGTCTCTGATGGTATTTGGTACATCCTCAAGCGGGGATACGCCACCAAGATACATGTCGTGTTGTAGTGATAAGTGCCAAAAACCGTTGGATGAAATAGTCATGACCTCTGGCAATTTATCAACCTGCATTAGAAAAGAGATTGCTTAATATATTAAAAATAGAAGTAAATCATAGAGTCTTACCTTTAGTACAGCCAAGCGCGCAGTTCTTGATACTTTTATTGTGTGCCACCTCCCGGTGGTAATTGAATATTCGCTCCTTAAAAAAAAATTGTTTTTAATTAGATTTATAAAGAGTTTTGCGGAATAGGCTTCTCTACTACATAATATATTTAACATATTACATATGTAAGTTCACATATTTATATTTTTGAATTAACTGGCTGGTTAATACACTATCGGTGGGAAGGGTATTAATACCTTTTTCGCAGACTGGCGCCGATCGGCGGGTCGGGTTTTAATACCTCTTATGCAGAACGTACGCTAAGTGTCAGTAAAGCATTTACCAATGTTTGTTTTTTTTTCTCATGAAATGAATATTTTGTTTTGTACAACTCTTTGTAAACAACCTTCAGGTTGTTTTGGCACACCGTAAATCCCTGTCTTGCTCTTCGTCATAAAAAAACAATCCAGATACGCGTATGCATTTCCTGGCGCAATAAATGAATTTTAAAAAAGAAAAGAACCCAGATGTTTTTTTCCTTTATTATCTTTAAGGGGTTTTCTTTACGTTATAGAACAGGCAATATTTTCAACGGAAATTCTTTCCAATCGTTCAGTCTTATCACAACACTCTTACTGTTTGTTGCAATTTTTCTAATAAATTTCAACGATTTAATGGTTCCCTTAATTACTTTATTTAAAATGGATTTTGAAAACTACGAGAGTGATAATACGTGATCTCCGATAATTTATCAGCACATTCGGGTGAAGAAGATTTGCCGGAATTTGATAGTGAAAGTGATGTCAGTGACGACGAAATATACGCTCAAGAATTCGGGCGCTTCCGTTACAATTTAGCGACTCTGAAATGAAGATGAAGAAATATCAGAGTGGTCTGAAACTGATCATCATCATCGGCATTACAACCGGAAGCCGGTCTTGGCATTATTTAACAAATCTCTCCACAGGTCCCGATTTCGACCCGATGTCATCCAGTTTGGCACTCTTAGGCTCTGGGCGTCCTGTTCTACGCCATCCCTCCATCGCAGACAAGGTCTATGGGTATCTTCGTCGTGGTATGGAAATATCGGGTGCCACAGGGGCACAGGTTCACCACGTTTGCCCAACTGGTTCAGTTCGATATCCGACTCCACTAATTGAAACGCCGTCTTTATTCAAAATTTATTTATTCATGTAACTTCAGGAAAACAATGTACTTCAGAAAAACACTGAGTAGATATAAATTATATGTTCGTAATTCGTATTTACATGTAACTTAGGAAAACAATGTTACTTCGGAAAAACACTGTGTAGATATAAATTATATGTTTGTAATTCTTATTTACATGTAACTTAGGAAAACAATGTAACTTCGGAAAAAACACTGTGTAGATATAAATTATATTCACTATATGGCGCACCACATTAGTGTTAGCCCGAACGGTTTTACTGAACTCTCGTAATTGCACGTGACGACTGACTTCTCTATTCATAAAAGATCCTCAAAGGTTACCTCTTGCCGTTAGCTTTTTGGTCAAGCAAACAAGAAAAAGGGGTGAAACACACACACGATGATTGCTTCTGCAGCTCAATCTACATGATTGCAGCTTCACAAATGGAGTTGGAATGTTTACACGATCAACGACTGCGTAAAGCATTATTGCTGATCGTGTACATTTCGCTGGTATATCCTCGCAGTCGAATTCTGATGGTAAATTTTCATTTGCGAACACAACTGCCTGGGCGTCAGCCGGATGCCCTCATATATCGGTCGGTCGTGTGACCGATCGATGTGGGCATGCTATGCTGAGGGCAGATACACATTCCTGCAGGTGTACGGCTGGCGCGCAAAAGAATATCGTGCAGATATTGCACGGGCAATATTGGTTGCCAGGAGGCACACCAAGTTGCGCTTACGTGTAGAGGAATGCGACCCGAGACATGTACTATGTATTTGGTTGGGTTCATGTTGGTCGCGTGATGGTGCGACCAAACTGCTTTTTAGAATTCTAGCATTGTTGCTGGGGGCATTTTATGTCAGCAAGAATTACTGTTTTACAGGTTTTTCTAATGGGGTAAGTACACGCTTTTCATGTTGTAGGGCGCGCGAGGACGGTTACCTGGTGGTAAATGAGAAGGTAAGCAGTGGCGTTCGAGAAGAACGCCACAGGTCTGCACATCTTCCCACAAAGGGCTTTCCGGGCAGGCCGCTTTTCGCTCATTCGAGTTAGATGTCCCGTCCACCGGAGTCTACCGAGCTTGATTTTTCTTACAACATTAGCTTCAAGGTAGTGTCGCGTCGTGCATGAAGAAACCTTTGTTATTAATTATCATATTTAGATTTATTCGCATTATTTAGATTTATTCGTATTGTTAGTATTTTCTGTTATCACATTTGTTATTAATTAGTATAGTTATATTTATTCGTATTGTTAGTTTTATTCATTGTTGTCATAATTTACAATTAGTTTGCATGTTTGGCAGCACTTGCCCTTTTTGTTATCGTTTGTTGTTAGTTTTGTGTTGTCATAGTTTCTGTTATTGTTATTGTCAGTTTGCATTATGCAAATGAGGTTTTTTCGTTGTAAATTCAATTAATTCGTTGTTCGTTTGTATATCGTTTGTCGATTGATAATGTTATATAATAAATAACAAGAAACTTGTCGTGAGAAAACCTTCCATTGATTTCCATATCGTGTACGTTCGCTTGTTCGTTCGATTTCGGTAAACGAACCGGAATTAAACAGGTAGATCGCCTACAACTCATGGTGGCAGCGTCTCCGAAATCGTCGTCCCTCACATACGGGGTTAACAATTCTCCTTAAGACCTTCCTCTCGAACACGGCTAAGAGTTCAGAGTGCCTTTTAATGAGCACCCAGGTCTCGAATCCATACATGAGTACTCGTAAGACCATGGTCTTGTACAGTAGTAGCTTGGATATTCTGGATAAATTTCGGGATTTATAGAATCTTGATAGACCATAGTAGGCTTTGTTGGATTTGATTTTTATTTGTGTTTTCCGTCGGAAAGATTGACAACTTGATTTTATACATTATCGAACTTCAAAATTGAAGTATTTGTATTCATCATACAGAGCTGTTCTTCCACCGAGTTAAGAGTTTATTCAATCCAAGTGGATAGTTTTAAAATTATTGAAACATTTGTTTTGTACTAGCGAATATAAATTTAACCTAAGCTATCTGAAACTTACCTGACTGAAGCTGGACCGCTGCCCAAATCAAAAGAAAATTCTACATATCCTCCTTTCAGAGAGAGCGATATAAAATCACCCTGATTTTCATGTCCTGTGTATAATATAATTCCATCCCTTTCCATTGGCTTGATAATCAACTGGAAATAGAAACGCTATATCAATGCTGATAGTACAAAAGACAAAGTCACAAACACACCTGAAGTTCAAGCCATATAAGAGCACTGTCCCCTAAAGGTGTGTAGCGTAAGAAAGTTGATCCATTGAAAAAAGGCACCTACAAGAAGAAAAGATATTTTTTTAACAAAACAGTCGGTTAAGGTTTTTATATTAAATGATAAACGTAACTTTTATAAATGGTTAACCATTCCATACCAGGTTCTTTAGAATTCGCATTGAAATATATTTCGGGCTTGGGAACCTGATTGTATCGAGGAATGGCATAAACAAAATCTTGTCAGCTTTCTGGTTGTGGTAATAACTAATTAAAGTAGTGTTTTTCATGTTAACATTTATAGAGCTTCGGTCATTCTATTAGTCTTGCAATCTTTTCTTCAAATTATTAGGAGTAACACTGTTGCGGATTCGCACTGGATGCAACCAGCGAATTCGCAATTGAATGCAGCTATTGACAATCAAATATAACAAATGTCAGCAAACAGCTGAGAGACAAATTTGGTTTGGTTGTCAAGCAATTCTTTGGATTATTTCTCTTTTTCATTAGCTGTTGGCGACCACGGTTAAGAAATTAATAATCAATGAACATCTAAATAATCAATGTGATAAAACTATTATTGAGGTACAATTAAAAAGGAGAGTTATTATTGGAGTCAGCTGAATTATTCTTGGGGTCCTCCTGATATCATTTCTCTGGCAGGCAAGTACTCACTTCAATTAAATACCATTGAAAACAATTGTTTCAGTCAGCGGCAAACACCAACGTTGCCCGCCACGAGACCAGAGCAGTGTTCCTGACGCCAGTTCTTTGGCACACCACCACGATACCTTTGCTGGTGGACAATTGTTAAAAGCAAAGATTTTGGTCCGAAGAAGTGCTGTCAAATCATCCCCGACGCCCCCATCTAGTCGTCGGAGCTCAAACTACGTGTTGGCCGCTGGATTGCCAACACAAACACTATTTAAAAAAAATTATATATATATATATATATATATATATATATATATATATATATTTATTTATTTATTTATTTATTTATTTATCTTTTCTTGGTCATACTTCTTTCAGGGGAGGCGAACGTATAGCGCCGTCACGGCCACCTGAGATGCCACCAAACAACTGTTGCAGTTCTTCTTGAACAATCTTGAAGAGTCGCAGATTGTAACGCTCCGGAAACACTTGCTCTGTAACGGACCGAGTTCTGATGCAGGGATGTTCGCGCCGTCGGCAGATGAGCCGCAAATTGGTGCGTCCCGCGGAATTGTCTTATGGGGCGCATATAAACCGAATTGCGCGGAACAATACCACGAATGTCCGAAGAACAGTATCCGCGATATTATCTGTAAAACAGCCAGAGTTCAGCTACGCCCCTTCGATGTGATAGTGCCTGTAGTCCTGACGTCAGCGCCATCTACCCGACCACGAGGATCGCTCGTCTCTGTATGCTCTCAACTAGGTTGAGGGCATGTTTATGGGCAGAGCTCCAAACATGAGAACAATATTCGAGCCCGGTTCTAATTTGGAATTTATACAGGAGAATAAGTTGGACCGAAGCAAAATATTTCTTGGCTCTAAAAGGATAACTCAGTTTTCTTGAAAAGGACCTGCCGATGTTCGACACGTGTTTATGCCATGATACATTCCCGCAGACCGTGACACCGACCAATCTTAAGCTTTCCCCAGATCCGAGGGTCAGCTGTGGAACCGATGGTTGATGGTACGTATTCCACTACAGCGAGGGTGGTGTCAGTCTTTATTGAATACCAGTCATAGCTTGCATCCGTATTCGGACTTCAATTCAGTCTCTATCAGTAAAACTTGACCAACATTTTCGATGTCGTTTTCATGAGGTAAGTTTCAATTTACCAAAATGTGTTCACATAAAGGTATATAATATAAACTGAGAACGACGTCAAAGCATGAAATGTTGTTTTCTTTTCTCACAATTGTAAAGTTGAAGCATGGGCAAAATGATACATAGACCAACATACAGTCGAGCGACGCTTTAAAATCTTGCAACCAGGCGTTCAAAAATCAATAAAAAGAAATCACGTTCCGCGTATTACATGACTTTTTCTAGTCAGCATAATCCTCCTATGGAGCAATTTTGAAGTCAATGCAGAATTTCAGAAGGACGTGACGTACAATATCAAAGATGGACTGTGGCTGCGTTTAGCTATGTAACAATATTTGCGACTAAATTCAGTTTTTGCTTTGTTTTTAAAAATGCGGGTGTATAGAAACGCAATTAAACCAATTCATTGTGCTTTCTAAAGTAATTAAAGAAATTAGTGATAATTCTAAGTACACTTATTTATCCACAGTAAAACAACAAACTGCTTATTATGAGAAAATAATGTAAGAGTGCTGTACTTACTTGTATATCCGAATTAGTTCCGCAGGGCTCCCCCATCGTTTCCGGGCAGTTATATACCTTGCTGTTTTCCGGTGATGAGCACTTGTTTTCACTTGTACTTTGGTGGCAGTTTTCTAACTGGCAGTCCACTAAAAATAAAAAAACAAACATTCTTCTGATTGTATTGTGTTCAAATAGCCGGTGTGGAAGTACACTTCAGGACTGAATAGTGCTATATACATATTTGCTATAACAAAAGTCATGATAATATACTTTACGAGTTCTGTTATAGCAGTGGACGTGTGTGCAATTGTGTCACAGGACAACATGAAAAAGGTGTCACAATCCCAACCAGCGGGTTAGTGTGTTTGGTTGAATGTATTTGTTATTATTTTTTTAATTTAATGTAGTTGGGTGCTTTAACCGAGCACGGATAACCATTTGTTATTGAAAGAAATTGCGACCATACCAAATTACCAAGAATGTCATTGAAACCGTACTTAATGGCTTACTAGTAGATCCATACTAGGACTATGCTTTTACTAGCTTTTTCGTCAAGACTGCAATAGAAATTTGGCCGATGCATACCCCTGGTACAACGGGTAAGGAAACTTCGATTGGGTAGTGTTTAGGACGATGGGAGGAACATATATAGTATTTTGACCGAATGACCATCTAGGTCTGATTTAATACGACATACTACATTTCAGCTGTTGCTTGTCCAGGAAGACGAAGCCACTGGTACAAATAAAAATCACCCCAATACCGATTGCAGTGTATAGGTACAGGGTTGAAGTTCCGTCAATAAAATCGGTTAGAGCACCAGAATTTTTTTTATCGATCCTATCTATTTGTAACGAAGTAAAGAACGTGATTCGAATCAAAGCTATGAAAGTATTAAGACTAACGCATCAAGACGTCAAAAAAGGGGCGGGTGTGAGTCTAATCGTTGTGGTATACATTAATCATTCGACGCAAAGCTAATAACCTTGTCCGGAAAAACAAATTATTATGGAAAATTTAACAAGTCTCGGGACTTTAAATTTAAATTTAAATAAATAAATAAATAAATAAATAATTGCACTTGCACTGTGCTCGGAGATTGGTAATGGTACTTCAATAAGTAATGGTACTTCAGAAACCCCCTGTGAGTAGGGCGTTAGAATATACTCACAGCTAGGCTGGCTTGTCGTAAGAGGCGACTAAAGGCCGAGTGGTAACCGGGATCTCAACGCCCTATGCGCCCGGTGAAATACCACCCCATCAAGCTTTAGGCTCCGTGAAATCGGGAGAAATCCCTGGCTATCTTTCGGAGCTTGGCTGATGGACCGGTTCGAGAAAAGGTTGGTTAGGTGGTAGTCGGTCCCAAGGTGAGATACCACCCCGTCACGTTGTACATTCCGCGATATCGCCGAGAGAAGTCTTCGACGGTGTTTCGGATGTGTGGCTGATGGCCTGGACTGACACGGAGATAAGTCATGCTGGTACCTTCTAATATAAAGAATTCCCGAGGTAAACGAGTCTCCCATTCGGATCTCCGGGGGGGACTATGTCAGGGGGAACATCATGCAGATATCATGATAAATAATGGAACTTTAAGAGGTTCGTCATCGCATAACTGGGCTCGATTTCGAAGCTCTGCCCACGCTCGACTGATGATGGAATTTTGTAACATCAGGGGCATATCGGTTTCACCAATACGAATGTAAACGCCGTTCACCAATATTTGCAAACAACGAAACCTGATATCCTTGCCCTAACTGAGACCCAGGTCGATTCGTCAACTGATTCGACATATCGTCGTTGCTCAGGATACGACATACATTCGAGATTCCGTTTTAAGGGCGGAGTCTGCGTCATCGCGTGGTCCAATCTGGTTTGCCAGAGGATGGAGGCGTTGGAACCCAATAATATGGACATCATATGGTTGAGGGTCGTGCTGAGGAATTCCGTTAAATTTCTTTGTTGTCTTTACCGCTCCCCGAATGATGATCAACCGGCGACATTTTTCGAACATTTTTCACATATCGTCGACTGGATACAGATCAACCACCCAGCTTCTGAAAATGTTGTCCTTGGTGATTTTAATGTGCACAATTCCGACTGGTTGTTACATTCTAACAGAACCGGGGAGACTGGGAGGCTGGCGGAGATGTTTCCTGTAAACCACAATTTGACTCAACTCGTGGAGGAGCCAACGCGAGTGCCGGATGCCCGAGGCGATTATCCGAACACCCTGGATCTGTTTTTGACATCCGAACCGAGTATTTATACCGTAGAGATTTCTGCGCCACTGGGAAACTCAGATCACTGCTTGGTATCTGTCGCGCAAGCACTTGCATATAATAATGCGAATAACCGGCTTAGGCAGCTTCGCAATGTATGGAAGTATGGGGCTGCTAAGTCGGACGATTTCCGAGATTTCTTCGCATTATTTCCGTGGTCGGAGGTATGCTTCGGAAACTCCGATGTTGACGCATGTGCGGAGTCGATCACGAAGATTATTCTTCTCGGGATGGAGATCTACATTCCGCGTTCCATCGAACGAAATTCATCTGAAAAGCCTTGGTTTGATAGAAAATGCGAGCAGACAACAGCGGCAAAAATCGAGCTTGTAAACTATGGCGCTCCAATCCCACCGAGGTGAACAGAACGAATTTTGTTATAATCAGAAACGCGTGCAATCAGACGATTGAAATCTCGGAGAAGGTTTTGGCGGATGTTTATAGTTGGTGATCGGGGTGATGTGTTCCGAGGAATACTCTTCACAGAAACAAAAAAAAAAGACACCGGGGCGCATGATGTCGGTATCAGAGATTATTCTCCTGGGGATGGAGATATATATTCGACATTCCATCAAACGAAGTTCATCTGATAAACCGTGGTTTGACAAAAAATGCGAGCAGATTACAGCGGCAAAAAATAGAGCTTTTAAGCAATGGCGCTCCAATCCCACCGATGTTAACAGAACGAATTTTGTTAGAATCAGAAATGCGTGCAACCAGGCGATTGATACCGCGAAGAAAGCTCACAACGACAGGGTGATCGATAAGCTCCTTCGGTGCCCAACTGGTTCCCGCTCCTTCTGGTCGATGGCAAAGGCTGTCAGTGGTAACTTCGCATCCTTCTCTTTCCCTCCGGAGATGACAGACAGCGGGACGTTAATCACGAATTCAAAGGATAAAGCTAATGTGTTCGCGAATTTATTTCCCGCGAATTCAAACCTCGATCCCGGTCTTTTGGAGCCACCCCTGATCGCGCCGGTACGGTCTTCGATGCGGGATGTGAGATTTCGTCCGCGCACTATTCAACGCATTCTACGAGAACTGGATTGTAGGAAGGCAACCGGCCTGGAAGGAATACCAGTAATAGTCCTTAGGAACTGTGCTCCAGAACTGTCGCCGGTTTTTGGCAGACTCTTCCGGTTATCTTATGAACGGAGGACCTTTCCTGCCTGCTGGAAAATCGCTCGAGTTCAGCCAATCCCAAAGAGGGGAAAGAAGTGTCGCCCACCAAATTACCGGCCGACAGCATTACTTTCTATATTCTCTAGGCTAATGGAAAAGGTCATCAAAGCCGAGTTAATCAAGTATTTGGAGTGCAACTTCTTCTTCTTCTTCTTCGACTTCTGAATTATCGTCAATACGGATTCCTATTGACCTATTGACACTTATAACCGATATATGGAAATCTGCGATTGAACGGCATGGTGAGTCAAGGGCGGTCGCATTGGATATCTCCAAGGTTTTTGACCGCGTCTGGCACGGGGCATTGCTGAGCAAACTTTGTTCATATGGACTTTCCCAACAGCTTTGCGACAGGACGAAGAGCTTCCTCGAAAATCGAACGATCCGGGTTGTTGTGGACGGCAAGTGTTCGGATCTGTATCCTATTAATTTGGGGGTGCCCCAAGGTTCTATTTTAGCTCCAACCTTGTTCTTGCTTCACATAAATGATTTGTTGGAGACAACGGATAACAAAGTGTTCAGTTTTGCGGATGATAGCACGCTTGTTTCCTCCTTTTTGAGTGTTCGGCCGATTGGCACATCTGCGTCGCATCAGCTGAGATATAGACAGATTGACTGTCTGAATCAGGATCTAGATAGGGTCCTGCAGTGGGGAAGGGCCAATCTCGTCGACTTCATTGCAGCGAAGACACAATATACAGCATTCACAAAGAAAATGGGATCGTCGGTTCCACAGCTGATGATGAATGGCCGGGCCCTCGAGGCTGGGAAAAGTTTGAAATTGCTCGGCGTCACGGTCTGTGGGAATGTATAATGGCATAAACACGTATCGGATATCGCCAGATCAGCCTCAGGAAAACTGAGCTATCTTTTTAGAGCCAAGAAATATTTTACTCCGGCCCAACTTCTTCTCCTATATAAATCCCAAATTAGACCCGCGCTCGAATAGTGCTTTTATGTTTGAAGCTAGGCTCCTAAACACACCCTCGATCTACCTGAGAGCATAGAGAGACGAGCGGTCCGCCTGATCGGGGAGACGGCGCTGACGTCGGGACTACAGTCGCTATCACATCGAAGGCGCGAAGCCGACCTCTGTCTGTTTTACAGATATTATCACAGGTACTGTTCTTCGGAGATTCTTAGTATTGTTCCACGCAATTCGGCTTATATGCGCTCCACAAGACAATCCGACAGATCGCACCAGTTTGGGGTTCATCTCCCGACGGCGCGAACATCCCTGCATCAGAACTCGTTCGGTTACAGAGCGGGGAAGCTATGGAACACCATTCCCACCCGAGCGTTACAGCCTGCAAATGTTCAAAAAGAACTGCAACAGTTATTTGATGGCACATCGGGTTGCCCACTCGGCGCTATAGGTTCGCCTCTCCCGAGAAGGAAAATATTACCTCTTCGACGTCTGCCGTTGGATTTATTTGCGTGGAAGGTAATTAAAATATTAATTTGATTGAGTAGCCGAAGCCAAATGCTGATATTTGCAGGAGAACGATCTTCGACGACAATCGACTGTTTTTGGTGCTACTCCATACGCTTAAAATCAGAGCTGATTCAAAATTAGCACAGAGACATCACTTGTTATTAAAAATTTAATTACTGTTGAATAGTAATTATATTTATTGTGGTCGTCACAAGTTAATCATATTTTATAATAATGTCATCAAATGGCGACGCCGCGTCGGAAATGGGAGGATAATGTAAAGCGTGACCTTGAAGAAATTGGATCAAGTGGTGAAACGTTGATGGAAAATGAACAGGATTAGGGATGCTGGCGAAGCCGAGTTAGTGAAGTGATGAATAGACACAGCAGTAAGTATGTCAGTAAGTAAGCAAATCATCAAGTGGCGGACATTTGGGCATCAAGCTGTTCGGCCGTGTGGCTCATTATTCTGTGAAAATTATGGAACCTAGATTAAATACCAATCGTGGGCTTTTTAACCCGCTTCTTTCTGTAATTAAATGTATGGATTGCCTTATAGTAGATCCTTAAATAACTTCAGATTGCTCGGAACTGGAAGTAGTCAATTAGAGTTGTGTTTGTTTCAATGGAACATAGGCTTTCCAGCGTCATCGTATTGGTTATAGGTCTTAAAAATAGGAATGTTTGAAGTCATTAGTCAAATAAGAAGCATTTGTCTAAGAATATTCTTGATTTTCGACACATTTGCAATTTATCTTCTTGTGGACGATTGTTCGGCCAATGTCTTTTGACTTTCAGTTGTCCCTCCGTAAAACCCTTTAACCTTCGTCAACAATCTTTTCAATAAGCCATATTTTTCGACTCTGTTTTTCGAACTGAAAATATTTTTTATGAAATTTTGCAAAAATCTTAACTTTGATGCTCATGAAATATATCAAGAAAAATATGAATAAGTTGTTTTAATCTTACCGATGCCGAACCCTTTTGAAACGTCGCCGAGGGGATGCTCACTAAATGTATATTCATGCTCATTGGCTACAAATCTTCGTATACATCCGTGTAATCCTGCATCCACTGGAAGGCGTTTTGCTAATCCTGTTATGTTTCCGGTACCTCCAAGGAAAACGGGTTCTCTGAAGGTAATTCTTGAGAACAATCCCTAAAAATAAAAAGTAAGAGATAATAGAGTTTGTTAGCCATCCGCTGTTAATGTCAAATTTGTGAGTCACAATAGGCTAGTAGTATTATACAATATAGGTTCTGTAGAAAATAAATGTGTTTTCTTGAAAGGGGGTTTAACACCAACGAGAGAATGAGTATATAAGTTTGTCAAAACTTGCTCAGTTCGCACTGACGTCAATGCTGCGAATTTTATACATATATATATATATATATATATATATATATATATATATATATATATATATATATATATATATATATACGGGTGGGCTGAAATCTTTCCGACCTAACAAAGATACAAAACATTTTTTCTTAAAATTTATTTCTATTTTCTACATCCCATCGATGCCCCCATATCTCTAACCCGTCCAAATAGTATTCAACATTTTTCTCTGCAAAATAACTGTTCATGAAGCTGATTGCCTCCTTATTTGACGAAAACCTCTGTCCTCTGAGCGCAATTTTTAGATTAGGGAACAAAAAGAAGTCGCTTGGGGCTAAATCGAGTGAGTAAGGCGGATGGTCAAGCAGTTCAAACCGCAATTCGTGGATTTTTGCCATGGCAACCGCTGAGATGTGAGACGGCGCGTTGTCTTGGTGAAAGAGCATTTTCTTTTTCTGCAAATGTGGCCGTTTTTCCGCAATTTCTGCCTTCAGTTGGTCCAGTAATGACACGAAGTGTGCTCCTGTAATGGTTTTTCCTTTTTGAAGATAATCGAGTAAGATAACTCCATGACTATCCCAGAAAAAAAGTTGTGGGGTTGAGGCAGTACGCATGCCGACTTACGGCACGGGTTCACTACCACCCACCGAGGGAAATCACGGAAACGGCGGGTAGTAGCAAGCCAGGGAACAGTCACCACTGGTTCAGTTTAGATCGTTTGCAATTATTTCAAAAGTTTGATTGATTGGGTCATACATTGAAGTTATTCACTGGCAGCCATCTACTAGAAGATCGCACTTCGGGTACGTGGCGAGCACTTGAAAACCGAATGCGAAACCGTCATCCGCAAGGAAGAAACGCCACAAATGAAACACCGGGATTCGTTGAACTCAGTCTTTTATTTCTCTAATCTCCCATATATTCACCTTCACATTCTTCAACTTACATATATGTCTAAGTTAAGATCTAACACCCGCAGTAATACATTCCTATAATCGAATAACGAAATAAAATATTAAGTCCGCCGTAGTTCTATTTCCAAAACAGTTCCCGCTTGTCTTTTAACTATGAATGGAGGTTATATCGTTTATTAAGTTTTCTTTTTTTCGATCAATACAATGGCGCGGGTTTCCTACTCGACTCGGCTGCGTTCGCTGGTAGTTGGGACTCGACTGTATATGACCTGCCCCGGTGGCGGTTGAATCTCGACTGACTGGTGCTAGCGGGGAAAAGTACGTCGCGTCGTGGCAGTGGCGTCATACCTAACTCAACTCACTGCCATTTTCTAGGAACTTTGAAAGGGGTCTCTATGCTTGCATAGTAGATTTAGTTTCGGAGAATCATCGCCGTACAGGCTGAGTCAAATTCCTATGGCGCTAGATATACGAGGAAATTTGTTTGGAAATGCGACCGAGTATGGGCATGGGTTGTCGGTTAGACAACGGAATGCGGGTCTTGGTCGCTGCGATGGTTGTTTCGCGGAAAATTAGCTGCCGCTTGGTTGCAAGCGAGAAGTATAGTTTAAGGAGGAAATCAACCGAAGTGGTTTTTGGGGAAAATGCGTGCGGTTTGATTGTAGGGAATTGATGTGGTTTTACATCTTTTAGGTAGAATAGGTGCCGAAATGGTTTTCGGGGGAAATTGGGATTGCTTGGTTGCAAGCGGGGATATAATTTAAATAGGAAGTTAACCGAGGTGGTTTTTAGGAAAAATGTACGCGGCTCGGTAGGGTAGGGTAGTGGAGCACGAATTTGAAGTAGTGCAATCCTTTAACTACCTTGGGTCAATAGTATCAGCCGATAACGATATGGAAGAAGAAATACGCGAACGGCTGATTAAATCCAACAAAGCCTACTATGGTCTATCAAGGCTCTTTAAATCCCGAAATTTATCCAGAACATCCAAGCTACTACTGTACAAGGCCATGGTCTTACCAGTACTCATGTATGGATCCGAGACCTGGGTGCTTAATAAAAGGCACTCTGAACTCTTGGCCGCGTTCGAGAGAAAGGTCTTAAGGAGAACTGTTGGCCCCGTATGTGAGGGAGGACGATTCCGGAGACGCTACAACCAATCGCAATCTACCTTGAAGCTAATGTTGTAAGAAAAATCAAACTCGGGTAGACTTCAGTGGGTGGGAGACCTAGCTCAATTGAGTGAAGAGGAGCCTGCCCGGAAGGTTCTTTATGGCACGATGTATGGAAGGAGACAGCGTGGCAGACCTTATCTGTGATGGAGGGATGGCGTTGGCCAGGGCGCCCAGAGCATGGAAGTGGGAAACTGGAGGACATCGGGTCGAAATCGGGACCGGTGGAGAGATTTGTTAAATAGGGCCAAGGCCGGATCCTAGTTGTAGTGCCGATGATGATGATGATGAAAAAATGTAACACAAAACAGAATTCGAAAAAGTTCACTCCTATTGATCAAAAGGACTCCGTCATTGAAAGAAATGCCTTGAGACAATAGTTTTGTTGACATATTGTTGAGGAGAATAAAGCAACTAAATATATAGGGGACACCGTTAGGGCTTATAATTATTGAAAGTGCGTAATTCCGTTACAAGCTGAAGTGGGGTAAGTAAAATCGAAATTAAAAAGTTTGTAAAAAGTTTCGTTCATTGTACAAGGATCGATACTGTATGTAAGCTCATAGTGTGGGAACATTTTGGTACCCCTGCCTCCTTTTTTAACGATCTTCAGGTCTATTTTAATCTTTAAATTTGATTTGTTGAAAGCGTCTACCGGTAACTTACCTTGGAACGGCCTTGAACCCGTGAGCCATGATTTAATAATAACCACGCATCCCACCGATGTCTATATATTGTAATCGAATTCCATTTGTGAAGATTTACAGTTTCCTGGGAGCGTACACTACCGACTCCTGACCCGCAATCAAACCTGAAATTAAAATTCAACAATAATATAGAAAAATCGTTGTCGCTTATTATGCTTCTTGGTAAATTAATGTAACACCACAAATAATTCACGAAAAAAATTATGTAAAGCTGATACAATGTCAGGATTTAAGAAAACAATTAAGTCCAAACTTTGGTTTGACGATGAGTGCAGGGCGAAGATCGAACAACGTAAAGGCCTCAGAGTGATCCACTTAGAAAGATATGATGAAGTCAACGCAGAAAGATACGCGGCGATACGGAAAGAGACAATGAGACTTTTCAAACGCAAAAAACACGCGAATGGGAGAAGACTCGGATCGAAAAAATCCTATAAAATTCCAGAGCAAAGAAGATCAGCGGTATGTATGCCGGCATAAATTCAATTAGAAATGGCCACCGAGGAAGAACTACAATAATCCAAGACACCAACGGCAACAATATGGGATAAAGAAGTCACTCCGGAATAATGGAAAACCTCAATAGTCGACCCCATTTTCAAAACAGGCGACAGATCTGACTTCAAAAACTAAAGAGGAATATCATTGCTCCAAACCATATACAAAATAGGAACAAATGTCATACTGGCGAGAATCACACCTTACGCAGAAGAAATACTGGGAGACTATCAATCCGGATTCCGTAGGAACCGGTCAACAAGCGACCAAATGTTCACAATAAGACAACTGCTGGAAAAGAAGTGGGAATACGGAGAGACGGTTCACCAACTGTTCGTTGATTTCAAAAAAGCCTATGGCTCAGTCGCAAGGCAAAGACTCTACCATATTGTAGTTCAGCTGGGAATCCCGAAAAACGATGCCGCCCTCATTCAAATTTGCATGAACGAAAATAAAGGGCGAGTTAGAATAGAAAGCCACCTCTCAAAACCATTTGAAATCCGGGATGGACTAAAACAGGGGGATGGCCTATCACCATGTCTTTTTAACCTTGTGCTCGAGTATATCATCAGAAAGGTACAAGACGACAACATGGCCGGATCATCCCTGAACGGGGTCACACAAGTGCTCGCATATGCGGGTGATGTCGCCGTTCTGGGCGATGATCTGGAAAATGTAAGTGAAAACCGTAAAATCATCATGCAAGAGGCAGAAGAGGTGGGCCTAGAAATAAATGAAGACAAAACAAAATACGTGATTACGGCGGGAGCAGATGGACCTCAGGGTACACATATAAACGTCAGAGGCAAGATATTTGAAAAAGTTAAAGAATTTAAAAATCTGGGAACAATACTGATGGCCAGTAAGGAAATGTCGAAGGAAATTAACAAAAGGCTAGTCAGCACACAGTCAGTAAACTGCTGAAATCCAAACTGCTATCACGCAACATAAAGCTCCGTGTCTATAGAACCATAATCGTGCCAATTGTTCTATGCGGATGCGAAAAATGGGCTCTCACAAAACGGGAAGAAAAAAAATTCCGCGTATTCGAGAATAAAGTTTTGAGGGGTATCTGTGGCGCTTATTTAAAACCTTCCTAAAGAACCATCCATTTCTTGAAAACAACCTACTTTTCCGTCACTCCATAAACCACTATACTTACCTGCATTACAGCAGTGGAAGCTTTCTTTCAAATAACTTTCACCTGAAAGTAAAACCCCAGCAGGCAAGCACATCAAACAAGTTATTTCATTCATATTACCTGAGCCGTGCCAGACAATCGGCTCGGCTTGTCAGCAATTATAAACGATAAATACTCGCTGGCCAGCGTAATTATTGACACTGCTGTAGCCGGTATTCTTGCTACGGTTCATGAGTGAATATGGCTACAGTTGCGACCAATTTCCTTTATCGGTTATCTACCGATCACGGGATTTGGGCACGAATATGATTGATGTTGCGGATTCACTGGATGCAGCCAGTGAAGTCGCAATGGAATGCTGCCCTTGGCAAGACTATAACAAATGTCAGCAATTAGCTGACATAATCGTATTTGGTTGTCAAGCAACCAATAACAAAATAACAAAATAACTCACTGCACGCCAGGAGACGTCATTGTTCCTAACGTCATCCCCCGGCCCACCAACAAGATACAGTTGTTGATGGAAGTTGCGTTCGACGCTTGCTGAGCGCAAATAATTGACGTTAGACAATCATACCCATGATCATGTCTAATGATTCGTTGTCTAAACAAAGACCAGCCACTATTCTCACGCTGGCTATTCTAAACGAAATGCTTCTGTGTACTCTACGTAAACAGAAGAAGTTATTTTTGCCTGCATGCCAGCATTCCTGTGCATTATTCAATGCCTAAAATAAACATGCACCTAAATGTAGTAGCCTTTGCCGTCGCAGCGAAGCTACGTTGACTTAACGTCAATCAAAAATCGATCCCCTATCGTACGGCGGCGATACAGCCAGCCCGTACACCGATCATCACTTTTGACCAGCTGCATGTTTGTTTTTCCTTTCCTGTGCCCAGCGAGTGTTTCGTGTGTCTTTCTTGCAGAGGAAAAGACCTTCACCCTATCTGGAAAGATTGTTTTCCCCTGAGATGACATGCGTGGAAACTCATCGCAATCAGCAGAGGCTGGGTCAACGTCGCCCAGCTCGGCGAGTCAGATTTTTTCTTTCGGAGCGGGTTCAAGTGCCACAAGGTCAGTCACGAGTCACTCAAACGGTGAGAGTTCGGTCGTTTGTTAAAACCATTTTATTAAATACATCCAGTGAAAGTGATTTGCATTTTGAAGCGCTATTCGACAATTTGAATCCTGTGTACAATTACGATTACAACCAATAAAGAACCATTGTAAGAGGCTACGCAAGTGTTTTTTATTTTTTTTATTTTCATCGCTTTCCAGTGTACATCGGTCGATTTACTTTCCTGTGTTCTCCTGGGGATCGATTAGTGCTCTCAGTAGACTCGTGGTGGTATTTGTCTGAATCCGTGTCGTACGCCGACACACTAGCTACAAATACCCACATATCTTTAGAGGTAAATATGACGAGGAGGCAGGCCATGGAGGAAACTCCACAACCACGAATTGGTAGAGCTTTACCGCAAACCAATGGTGAGAGCAATCAGGTCGCGAAGACTAAGATGGGGCGGACATATGGCGCAAATGGGCAACGATAGGACCGTGCGTAGAAGAAAAAGACCGAGAGGATGGCCGCGACGGAGATGGGAGGACAATGTTAAGTTTGACCTTGAGGAGATCGGAGCGGATGGTCAATCGTTGAAGGAGAGTGCACAGGACAGGGAACGATGACGGAGTCGAGTCGACGAGGCCATGAACTTCCGGGTTCCTACAAGCCAATAAATAGTAAAGCAGCTTGCATGCTGTTGTCAACACGGTTTCGAATCTATTGTGGCTGATGTTCTCAATGAGGTGCTTCATGAATTTGTAGTAAACTTGGATAGCAAGCCGCTGAAAATCGGAATTTGGGAAGTCAAGACTCAGTTGGATTCCCGCACTTTCAAGTCGGCCAGTTCAAGTAAGCGATGTGTTGTATAATAGAGTCATTCTTTAGCCGAATCACACGAATGTGGAATGCTCTACCTGATCATGTATTTCCTCGTCGTTGTAATGTCCAGGCATTTAAGGCCAATATACATCGATACCCCCTTTCCTTATCCACTTCCTTTCCGTCTGTTCGCACTGTGCTCTGACATTGAAGGATACTTCAACATCGCGCGTTAATGCAAAAAAAAGTGGCGGAAATGACACATCTTCAACGCATTCTGGTCATTTGACGTCATTCACACATTAGTGTTTTCGACGTGCTCGAAGGTCTTCTGTTACACCTTCAAAGTTTCTGAAACAGAAATGTCAAGCATACTTTATTTATCCAAATCTTTTGTTCAATAAATTTAGACATTGCAAAAACCGTCAATTCGACTTTTGTTGCTCACAAAATAGAAGACAAACTATTTTACAAATGAAGATAATGCCATGAAATTTGACACATCTCTTTGTCATACTGCTCGACGTTAGAAAACAAAAACAACAAAAAAATTCAAATCCGATAAATTCGTCCAATTTAAATAGAAAATTCCGGTCAAGATTTGCCGAAATGAATCTGAGGTAAGGTACTCTTAATATATCTATCGTTATTCCTCACGCAGTACAATTTCGACATTAAGCGACAGTTGTTTCCTGTGTTCCTCGAATGAAAACAATTCTTTTATTATACTAACATTTTATAATTCACTCACCAAAATTCGATATATCCTCTGTATATCAGTAGCGCCATAAAGTCTCCTGTTAAATCGTCTCTCTCGCCCGTTAAAAGGATAATCCCATCAGAGGACTCTGGTCGGATTTCAACCCTTATCTAGATTGTTGGAAAATAAATATTTTATTAAATAATATGTTTAATGTGGAATATATTTACCTGCACGTGTTTATATGCTCCACGTAGCGCAGGAAAGGCCAACCAAGACCTTTTGGTGAATCTGGGTACATGAACTTTAGTATCTGGGAAAAGGACCGAATTAATTAAAAATTTTCAGGTGAATCCATTAATTAATTTCGACAATTATTGAATGCCTCATGTACAGGGTGAAATTGAAACATAGTATGAAAATAGTATTATAAAATGCTTTCAGAAAATGATATTGCTTTTAGAAAGCGCTTCATTGCTCTTTGAAATCAACGAAAATGAAGGAATCAAATAAAATATTGGACAAATTCCTTGTTTAATATGTTTTCAGAATACGTGCTGGATTTTCATTGAAAAGAATGACTGCTATAATTTTGGTGTAACCGAGTTTACCAATCAATTACATTTCTGACATTTAGATATATGATATACCTAAGCAGTTGGGTACTTAGTTTGAAAACGTTTAACCATCTTACCTTCAATGCAACCATCACCACTCTTGCCGAAGCTACATAAACATTGGGGTATATTGTCTTCTCCAATGTCGCACATCCCATCGATTCCGCAATTTAGAGAACAGGACTCCCTAAAAATGGTAAAATGCAATTAAAGATTTCCAACCAACATAAGAGCATTAAAAGATTTAAGGTAGTTACACGGAAAGGAAAGTAATAAATGAGGGGAAGGACGCAGTAAAAATAATTTATGACAGAAGAGCAGTCGGAAAAAATTATAGAAGCACTCTGGGTAAAGGTTAAGGAGATTTTACGAAGTAACGTCTGCTACACTTGGGTCTCAGCGACGGCCATGTAATGTTATTCATGATAACAAACTGATTAGTACTCTTAAGATAAATATAAGACGGATGGTATGCAAATTAGGGCAAAGAAGAGAAATATGTTAGTCAACATCGAGTTTACTTTTTAATATTGTACGCACAAGGATATTTATACGTATGTACCTTAAAGGTTAAAGACAAAATTGATTTCATTTACAAATTTAGTTGAAATAGATAATAAAAGAGAGGATAAACCTTTAACCAATTAAATCATTCTAAAACGCTCTTCTAGGCGCAAGACTAATGACCTTGCCCGGAAAAAACAAATCATTATGGAAAACTTAAGAAGCCTCAGAACTTGCTATATAAGACCAAGACCGGTTCCCGGTTGTAGTGCCGATGATGATGATGATGAAAACGCTCTTCTAAGTCTTAAAGTGTAATAAAGATGTTCGAAACCGATAATCTGTCCAACAAAAATGTTGCACTCCATGGAAGTCATTTCATCTAAAGCACATGATACCTGCTTATCTGCATATCATAGCGGAGCATAATGTTAATTTATTGATGTTTGTTGTGTGGGTCGACTTCGTATCAATAGGGCTAACCGGACCATTATATTTTGCCACTACCGAGTAAGTAGGGCCTTACTTGTTGGTCTGACACAATTGCCGCAGAATCAGTTTTTCAACTACCTTTGCCTGAACCCCAGTAAAGTGCTTCGTTGGCAACGGTGATGTCTGTTCCATAATAGCCCGGGACACAATCCAATTTATCGACTATACACAATCTGTTCTGAACTCAGGCACTCTACGTTCAGATCCGAAAAACATTGTCTTGCCTTGGTCGCCATAAATGAATCTGGGCCAATGGCCAGCGGTTGTTGCATAACTAAAATTGTTTACGTACAATCCACAACCTGAACCGCCAGCATCTCAATGTTTTCTCTCTGAGGAAAGCCCGGAGTCAGTAACGGCCCACGGCAATATTTGCAATAACATTAATGCTCCGCCACCATCTTTATTTGAACACTCTGAATAATAGTAACGATTCTTAGGTAACACTGATGCAAGTGTTTTATGGTAGCTAACCTAAGTTATCTGTTACGAGGGTTGCATTTTATATTTCGGGATTAGAGAACAAAAACAAATATTGATCATCGAAAATCACTTTATTGTTTTTCAAAATATTCCCCATGAAGATCTATACACTTTTGCATGCGTTTGAACCAATTGTCGAAGCACTTTTGCCACTCTGATTGAGGTATCTCCAACACATGCATTCTGAATGCAGCAACCGCTTCTTCAGGTGTCGAAAAACGTTGACCTCTCAGTTTGTTTTTTACGCACGAGAATAAAAAGAAGTCATTCGGTGCCACGTCAGGACTATACGGCGGATGACCCATCAAATCGATGTTTTGGGTGCCCAAAAATGCAGTTGTCGCAGCCGATGTGTCAGAGCTCGCATTGTCGTGGTGAAGAGTGATCCGTCTTCGGCGGTTGATTTTCCTGATTTCTTGGAAGACAACTGGCAAACAAATGGTTGTGTACCACTCAGAATTGACTGTTCTGCGTTGTTCTAGTGGTACGGTTGCGACATGTCCAGTATTTCCGAAAAAACAGGCGACCATTTGCTTGGAAGTGCTTCGTGCGCGAACAACCTTTGTTGAATTTGGCTCATCTTGAAACACCCAGACAGTCGACTGCTGTTTACTTTTGGGCTCATACGCGTAAATCCACGATTCATCACCTGTCACGATGTCATAGACGTGTTTCGAAGCACCGCGACCGTATTTTTTGAGCATTTCTTTCGACCAATTGACACGAGCCTTTTTTTGGGCGGTTGACAAATTGTGTGGGATCCAACGCGAACAAATGTTTTTGATAGTCAAATAGTTATGCAATATTGAATGTATGCTGGTCCCACTAACGCCTAAGGTTGTCTCAATCTCACGATAGGTCATATGACGATCTTCCAATATCAATTCGCGCACAGCATCAATGGTTTTCGGAACAACAACTGATTTTGGACGACCTTCACGAAATTCATCTTGGAGTGAACTACGACCACGATTGAATTCACCATACCATCGATAAATACTGGTCCTTGATGGTGCTTCATCGCCAAAAATTGAATTAAGTTCATCCATGCACTGTTGCTGAGTTAATGCACGCCGAAAGTTGTAAAAAATAATCGCACGAAAATGTTGACGATTTAATTCCATTTTTGGGCCGAGATGAATCTTTTAAGTTACTGTAAACAACACAAATAGCGCTCGTATGTCAAAACGTTCTGAGTGCGTATAACCTCAAAAATGTCCAACTTTACACCAGAGCTGTCAATTGCCGGATTGGAACACTAGGGTTGCCAAATCCCGAAACATAAGAGGCCACCTTCGTACAACCCACAACCTGAACCGCCAGCATTCAATGTTTTCTCTCTGAGGAAAGCCCGGACTCAGTAACGGCCCACGGCAATATTTGCAATAACATTAATGCTCCGCCACCATCTTTATTTGAACACTCTGAATAATAGTAACGATTCTTAGGTAACACTGATGCAAGTGTTTTATGGTAGCTAACCTAAGTTATCTGTTATTCTGTTATCTGTTATTGATTTCTTATCTTCCTCTGTCCGTAATATACAACAATTTAATTATCTTATGGTGTTAATATTATTTATTATGAAAAATTTAACAAGCCTCGGATATGGACCGGATACACGACGACGACCACGCAAACGAAAATGGATAAACGATTTAAGAATTTTTTCATGGAAAATCCGTTCACTATACAGAGCTCGAGCTGCACAGCAGCTAGCCGATGCCCTGTCCGAATATAAGGCTGACATAGCAGCATTACAAGAAATAAGATGGACGGGGAGTGGTGTTATTCAAAGAAACGAGTATGACATTTATTACAGCTGTCATGCAAAACACCATGTGCTCGGGGTAGGCTTTCTAGTCAGCCAAAAACTGAAGCCTGCCATCATCTATGCACTCTTCGCGTGCGAGGCAAGTTTAAAAACATAAGCCTCATAAACGTTCACGGACCTACAGAGGAGTCCCCTGACGACGAAAAAGAAGAATACTACGAGAACGTCGAACGAACCTTCAATGCCTGCCCAAGATACGATGTGAAAATCGTTCTTGGTGATTTGAATGCGAAAATAGGTCGGGATCCGGTTTTCAGGCACTACGAAAGTTACCATAGTTTGCATGAGAACACTAATGACAATGGACTACGAGTCATCGAACTAGCCGCATCAAAAAACTTGGTCGTTGCAAATACCAGGTTTCCGCATAAAGATATTCACAAAGCCACCTGGGTATCACCAGATGGAGCCACTCGTAACCAAATTGAACGCGTGTCGAGCCTGATGACGGTACGAACGTACCGAGGTGCCAACGTCGACTCGGATCACTATCTTGTTGGTATAGTTTTCCGAGCGCGGACTGCCTTACGGAGACGTATTGCATCCGCGGATCAGATTCGGATCAATACGGCTGCCTTACGCATTGAGAACGCCAGTAACACCTTTGGTCATGCGTTGGGACTCGCGCTCGGAGAGCTCGACAGAGGGAACGTAAGTTTTTTCATTTTTCATTTTTAAAACATTTTTTATTTTCTATTTATATTCTTAGTTTCTAAATTATATGCTAGACAAAAAATGTTTAAATTCTAGCTTAATTATCTTATATTATAACTTACTGGTCCTTCGCAGACGCTCTAAGCTAAACATTACTTAACTATTTTTTATTATATAATTTGCCTTTCGGCGTCAGAATTTTGTGGCAGTACTTATAATTATTTGAAAGACAAAGAAAAATTTGAAAAACTTTGTGTAATTTTTTTTTTTTTCTTAAAATTTAACTTACTTAACTTACCTATTTTTTTTTTTTTTTTTTTAATTTTTAATTTTAGGTAAAAGTACTTAACTTAACTTAAATCTTATACTACCCTAATTCTAGAAAAGCTAAGTCTATGTAAGCTAGCTGATGATAGTGTGATTCTATACCGACTTTGGTATCCTGGTCTTTATATGCCATTCAACCACCAGAACTGTTGACGCTGTCTAATACTATCGTCCCGGTCTCTGTGGGAGATAGCCCTACTGAAGCGCAGGAACTGTTCTTCGGTGCGGGTTACTTCCCGCTCGTAGCACAATCGCCCGTCTACGGATGATCTACTTACATGATAGATCAGCGGAATTCCGGATCTATCCTGTATAAGCCCTTTCATGTCCAAGTCAAGGAACGCCTCTGGTGGAACAAAGCCGTTGCGACGCACGCTCTCATAGTACAGACTGTTTGGATAATAGGCCCCGAAAATTAGGTCATTGGACGAGCTTATTGCTCTCGCAATATGTCCTCTGATTAATTTAATCATAAAATTATCCACCCTATTTGTGTACGCTTCATTATATAAAGTCTCATTTGAATAATACTTTTTATAGTCCGATTCCGGTGTCCGATATAATCTGAGACAACTTCTGAGACACTTCCTTTCGAACACCCGAATCTTTTCCATCAAATTTGGACCTATGTTAAACCATACTGGACAACCATATATGAGCATTGGCCTGATTAGCGTCATGTAGCATATGACTTTTACCCTGCTGTCAAGTTGGCTACTGTGAAATAGCCTCCTTGTCAAAGCAAATGTTTTCCTCGCTTTGAGCAAAGCAGCCTCTACATGTCTGTTGAAATACAGATATTGGTCTAGCCAGATGCCCCTGGCAGCCAGCGTACCCTGCCACACACATGCGCAGCACATTTTCCTGGCTTATACACAGTCTCGGCAGCCGTTTGTCCAATCGACAAAAGCAGCTTAGGCATCTAGCGTCTAGCCCCCAAAAACCAAATTCTCCAGCGTGTAAATATACACAAAGGATTCGACCCTTCCGCCAGCAAAGGTACAGTGCACAATCATCATTGTGTACCTAAATTCCTCTTAGCACAAGTCTTCCTAATTGCATGCAAACTATTTATACAGCTGCACCATGTCTCCTATGATGCCCCTTGTCTATTCCCTATTCTAGTTAAGACCAACCCTAAGAGATACTCTCCAAATGGTCACCACAAAGAGAGACTTCACGTTTCTCTCAAGAAAAGAAAACTCACCCTTAGCTGAGAGTGGAGTCACCACGAGTCTCTCGACGTTAATCATAGAGTACCGGGGAGTCGAAACACAATCATCAAACGGGACGGTCGCGCGTGATGTTTAGCAGAGTGCGCACGGGAGTGCGCCCACCCCCGAGTCATTAGTGTGTAACAATCGACTCGAAGGTTTTCTTGTTGGGACGGTTTTCGCGCATTTATGTAACAATAATAAACAGTAATTTAAACGAGAATTAAAACTTTATTTAGTGTTAACAATTAATTATCATCATCATCAACGGCACTACAACCGGGAACCGGCCTTGGCCTTATTTACCAAGTCCTGAGGCTTGTTAAATTTTCCATAATGATTTTATTTTTTCCGGGCAAAGGCATTAGTCTTGCGCCAGAGTCTCCCCGACGGGAAATCGAACCCCGGTCTCCCGCGTGACAGGCTGGTACACTAACCACTATACTATCGAGGAGCCCAACAATTAATTATACTATCACTATAATTACTTATGGAACCTGTGACAAAATTCAATGTGAAAACAAAATGTAATAAAAACCAAGTTCTATGAAAAATCAACTGCCTTTTCTTTCAACGACTTAACTTGCCTTCGAGTAGCAACACTAGCCGCATTGATCATCTGTCATACCGTATTCTCCGGGTGTATTCAGTGAACTCGTTAGTGGAGTAGTAGTGAACCAGTGTCCGTGCCGGCACACTTCCATTATAAACCCCCACAATTTCATGTAACATCCAAACATCGAACATGTTTTCGAATTAAACTTTGTACAAATAGTTTAAAACTTTTTTGTCGCCAATGTGTAGAGACTTTTTTGCTGACTTTTAACGCGTCTAGTTCGATCATTTTCACGACTTTATTGACACTTTCGACGATAGGCCGACATGTGCGAGAAGCATCTTTAACATCATAACCGGAACAGAATTGACAAAACCAAAACTGCGCATAATTGACTGCGACAGTCTCAGGACCATAAACACCATTCACAATGTCAGCCGTCTAACTTACATTTATACCTTTACAATGTACAATGTACCGAATTTTGCCTTTCTTAACTTCTATATTTTACACCCTATAGCTGACACAAGAATTGAACAATCAAAAAACTGTCGACATTTTTTATTCGTACAGAATGTCGCTTTTCCAAGGAGCGGCCTGAATCTGTTTAGTCACAACTTTACGAAGTATTCTAGTGCGCTTAGAAAAGTAATTTTAAACCATGAATTTTGTTCTTTTCACTTATCAAGGCTGTGCCCTTTAAAATAGTTCAGTGCACCAGTTCCGCAGCTGATGAGGCGACATTTTTAGTGTTCTTGTAGGCTTCTTCTGGAACACCTTTTAGCTTGTCAGTTACACTCTTCTGAATATCCTTTTCTTATGGCGCGCCTACTTCAACCGACCCCCTAACTATTGCCAATCTATTCGCTTCGTTTTTCAATAAATCATTCACAGACATATCCTTCGAGCCCAATCCATCGTACTTTAAAGACTTGCCCGAATTCTCCCTCGGCCCCTTCACCTCTCAAATTATTCAGCATCACGTAGTTGAGGAGAAATTAAACTTACTCAAAGACGAGTTCAGCCCTGGACCTGATGGATTCCCAGCTGTCTTTTTAAAGAAATGTTCCTCTTCTTTTTCTCTCTCGATATCAAAGATATTCAATCTATCCCTTTAACCAAGTATCTTCCCTAGTATCTGGAAATACTCCTATGTCATCATCATCATCATCATCATCATCGGCACTACAACCGGGATCCGGTTTTGGCCATATTTAGCAAGTCCTGAGGCTTGTTAAATTTTCCATAATGATTTGTTTTTTTTTTTCCGGGCAAGGTCATTAGTCTTGGGGCAGACCTCCTATGTCACCCCGATACATAAAAAGGGACACAAAAACGATATAAGCAACTACCGTCCCATCGCCAAACTGTCTCAAATCCCTAAACTGGTCGAAGGGATTCTTTACAACGCGTTATCTTTCAGTTGTAAATCCATCATCTCACCCTGCTGGTTGGGTTTCCTTTCGGGTAGGTGGACCACAACCAATCTGGTCGAGTTCTCATCCCATACTCTCCGTGCCTTAGAGAATGGCAACGAAGTCGATGTAATTACCACAGATTTCAGCAAGGCCTTTGACAAAATCTCCCATAATCTCATCCTTTTTAAGCTGTCCTCCCTAGGTTTCGAACCCCTATTGATCAAGTGGTTATCTTCTTATCTGAAAGATCGATCCTACCGTGTCAGATTCAGATCCTCCCTTTCTAATTCTTTTCTTCCCACGTCAGGCGTTCCGCAAGGCAGTCATCTAGGTCTCCCCCTATTTATCCTTACCACCAATGACATTGACTCCATTATTATATACTCATCCATCTCCCTCTATGCGGACGACGCCAAACTCTACAAATCGATCATCTCTGCCCTCGACTCCTCACTTCTCCAAACGGATATCGATAGCTTCTCAACTTGGTGCCGTAATAACTGCCTTGAACTCAACGTTGTCAAATGTCACTCCAGCACCTTCTCCCACAAACGTCCCCCACGTTCCTACTTCCTGCTAAACCAACAGATATCAACTGTACCCTCGATACGTGACCTCGGTATCTTATTTGACAGGGAGCTTAGCTTCATCCCGCATATTGATGATATTATTCTTAAGGCCAACTCTGCCCTCGGGTTTGTGAAACGTTGGTCTAAAGAATTCTCCAATCCGTACGTTTCCCGTTCTCTCTACATAGCCTTCGTCCGCCCCCTTCTTGAATACGCCAGTCAGGTCCGGTCTCCACACTACTCGCCCCATATTCGCAGAACCGAAAGCGTGCATCGTCGCTTTCTGCGTTTTGCCCTCCGTGGACTGAACTGGGCGAATCCTCGGATTCTCCGCCCATATACAAGCCGGCTCCATCTGATTAACCTCAACACACTTGAGGAGCGCAAAACTCATTCCTATATCATTTTCATCCACCGCCTCCTTTCAGGCACAATCAACTGCCCAAGCTTGCTCTCCATCATTGCACTTCACACTAACTGTTTCGCCAGTTGAGAACCGCAACTCCAGTCGTTGCAGATGGTTCGCCAACTAGGAATAGCCAGTATTGTTCTGCGTCGAGCACCTCCTCGACGAGAACAGCAAAATGATAATTGCTGCATTGGGCACACATCGTACACAAAAAAAAAAAAAAAAAGCGTTGATTAAATGAAAACAAAAGAAAACAATGAATATTAAATTACACTTTATATTGTGAACCGTCACCGTGGTCCGAAACTTGACTTACACGATGGACTCAAAACTAAAAAACACTAAAAACAGAAAAACATGCTGTTTAAAAGAACAAAGAATAAAAACTCTTCTTTGTTTGAAGGAACGTTATACAACAGAAAGTAAAAACTGTATAAAAATAACACCTGTGTTAGACAAACAGTCAATGACAAACTGTAAAGAAGAACAATCTTCTATCCTCCTTTATTCAGCATCTCCGCTGAATCTTCGGCATTCGAGTAATTGGCAGCGTTCAATGCCAATAGCTTTCTGCCGCAACCACAAGTTGGATTTTCTGTAGCATAAATCCAGGGGCTTCATGCTGGAATGAAACTGTAGGACAGTTCCGATTGACATTTGAGGCTGCTTGAATGGTTTAAGGTTTGTTTCTTGTGCAGCAACATCTTGCCGGGCCGACGACGATGCACCAGTGTTGTCCTTCCCTTTGGTGCTGTCAATGAAGGGCCATGTCAGCACC
The DNA here is from genome assembly GCA_963931805.1 of Microdon myrmicae. Taxonomy (NCBI): domain Eukaryota; kingdom Metazoa; phylum Arthropoda; class Insecta; order Diptera; family Syrphidae; genus Microdon; species Microdon myrmicae. Next base: position 102,972,016 of record OZ007496.1, read on the forward strand.
CACTGGGAACAGCAAGACCAACTCCACTAGTTGGTTCTATAAATGTTCGCCCACTGGGAACCGCAAAACCAACTGACCACCAACTCCAATAGTTGGTTCTGGGGACAGCAAGCCAAATGAACACCAACTACAATAGTTGGTCCTGGGGACAGCAAGCCAAATGAACACCAACTCCAATAGTTGGTTCTGGGGGCAGGAAGCCAAATGAACACCAACTCCAATAGTTGGTTCTGGGGACAGCAAGCCAAATGAACACGAACTCCAATAGTTGGTTCTGGGGACAGCAAACCAAGTGAACACCACCCCGTAACCTGCGAAACCCTCGTCTGTTCTATCTGCCTACCCGCCACACTTCTTACGGCTCTAATGAACCCACTTCGCGAATGCTGAGGTGCCCAAACTCTTACCCTACCTCCTTCGATTTCCACCTTACACCTACTACACTCAAACTCCGTCCCCTCTCTTTCCCCACCTGACATTGCCCCGCCCACCGGCTACCCCCTCACAACCCGTACACATTCCAACACATATGCCGTTCACTGTTCGCGGCCTCACATATCCCACTTTTGCCACCCCCTCATACACTCGCTCTTCCCCAGCCTCCTACCTCCTCTACCCCGAAGTCCTCTTCTCCTTCCTTTATTTTTTTTTAATTATATGTTTTTTTTAAATTATATGTATATATATAGTTTTCTTTTGGTTTCTTTTTTCTCTTTGTTTAATTATTACTTTAGTTTTAAGTTAGTTTATAAGGATTATAGTTATTGTAAATAAGCTTGAATTAAGCCGAATAAATCATAGTTGCTGCACAATATTACCTAAAGTGTCAGAGTGACACCCTTTAGGTAGTATTTGCCACCCTTAACGAAGTAGTTAAGCCGAGGGAATAAAAAGAACCCAGTGGGACAGAGACGGGACGAAAAGGAAGGCTGATGAACCACACTATTACTATTTGGTACCAAAAATTCATTGATGTCATTTGCCAAAACATTTAATGGCGCAATGTTATTTTATACTTTTCGTTGTCCATGATCGTAATGCACTTCACAAACGCTACTTCACTTCAAATGCTATTAATACTCACGTAATAACTGCAACAAGTTCACTGAGTCAAGGGCACAAATCAATTCACCACCCATTTGGAAGAGGCGGTAAGAGTGTTGAAAGCTTATGCACAACGGTGCTAGTCTCATTACTTTTCTATCCTATTATATCGCTACAGATATCTAGGAAAAAAAGAAGTGTATTCCTTGTTCTCCAAACTAGTATAATTAATTTGTTGTTTAATGTGGAAAAAGGACTGCGACTAAACACTCCCTTTTGCATGACATTCGACTGGGGAAAAGATTTCATATTAATTAATTAGGGACATTAAAACCTAACGCTACTTTCATAATTATGCCCTTGATTTACAGGACCTCCATAAAAGGCTTAAACAACTGAAGAGATAAAAAAACCCTTGAAATAAAAAGGACTCATTTCTTGGGCTCATAAATGTAGTGATTTCATGCAGCATACGAATTACTATACTTACTGTCCTGATTTTGTGTTACTGGTTGAGTTGTCTTTGGTTTCCCTTAATGGACTAGTAGATGATGTGTCTATGTGTCCTTGATATAGTGCCATCGTACTTGTGGACTCCTCCAAGGTATTGATTGTGAATGTATTCACTGGGTCGGTAGGCATCAACGTTGATGTGGAAGAGGATGACTTTGCCTGCAATCGATTGTATTCCTGTTGGTATGTGAGTTCATCGATTGGGCGTAAATTTAATTTATTATTATTAACATCATCATACACAGACATATCAATTTTCGAGTAGTAGTCGTTCTCTATCAAATTGTTGCTGGACTCACTACCTTGTGAATTGGTGTTCTCTAGGGGTGAAGCTGATTTTGAGAGGTGAGTGGTTAGTGGCGCTCGCCTGTTGGGGTCACTTGTAACTGAATTAGCAAGAGCGCCATTTTGGTTTGTATAGTTTTTTGAATTAAAATTCACTTGATTGTATTCAGGTACAAGATTTAAGTCTAAATGATCGTCGTTAAAGCTAATGCTATCTGAAGATATGTAGAAATCTCTTGAATTGCTGTCAATGTAAGAATTGGATTTTTGTAGGTTTTGAATGTCATCAATGTCGGTAACGAATTCATCAACGCTATCGTAATTTTCTTCAAGTGAGGTCAACATTGGATTACTCGTATTGACGCCACGTGCTAGCTTGGCGCTAAAAGAGGCACCTTTCTGATAAAGAACATCCTCTTCAGATTTCGTGGGATTTTCAGCTGGAATTGTTGAATTGATTACTGAAAATAGAAATGGAAAAAATTTAACTGAAATATGTTATTCGAAAAAGAATCTTTAATTAAAAGTTAAAACAAAAACAGTGTAACATTTATTAGATTTATTTATTATTAATCCCAAATTTAGTGTTATTCATATCAAATAAGTTTATCGCTAGTGAAAGTCACAGTTAAATAGGGGGAATATGTGTTGCCAATATACGAATATGCTAGCGTCACTTTTTGGTAAAATATAATATTTTTATTATCTCTTAAATATTTAAGTAGTTAGACAAAAGCAATAAACATCGAAACAGGCTATTTAAAAAAATTAATTTCTGGCGATATCGAAGAAATGTGAACAATATTTTCTTATTAAGGTTGTCTTTTTAAATAAGGATCTTTTTTATATTAGTCATGCGAAAAAGGAAACTGAGTTGCGAATCCCGAAACTAAGCCAGCTGACACATCGGGAATATACCGAATGAGATAAGCACAACATCAGCCATTGACGAAATCATATCCCGAAGCTTTCCATTTGCCGGCCCATAATGACTGATAACGTGTGGGGGAGGTTATGCCTGTGTGCCAGCAAGGGCACGGATTCAACTACCCCCCACTTACACGTAGCTGTTCAAACAAACTTGATTCTGCTGCAACAATCACCAAGGAACGGAAAGTACAATAAAACACTGGTTTGTGTTGTAGTTCAAATGCTCTGTTTATTATCATTTATCTTCTTTCTTCTTTTGTTTTCACAAAATGTACCGTAACGAACTTTACGGATGGTCTCTTTTATTGTAATTAGTGTTTACATTTAGTTTAAAACTCAGCACATTTCATTCACAATTTAAAGTGTCGTGGTTATTGTTGATATGTTCTATTTTATGTAAAAGATATTTATATTCACTAAGTTGAATAGTTCCCGGTGATCTTGCTAACATTTGATCATAATATGTCAAGTAATTTTACTTTAAAACTGAGTACAACAATTCACTTAATACATGATTATGCAAGTAAAAGGGGACCAAGTAAGGTAATCAACACACGTTTTTACTTCCACGATATTTATTGTTCGCGCAGCAGACTCACGCGATTCGAACTCGACTTTCCTTGCACTCGGGGGCGTGCACACGCCCGTGGGCTCGCGACGGTTACAAGGAGCCTCCTGATGTGCACGCACTGATGATTGAACGACGACTCTCCGAGGGTTGAATTCCGACTTTGGATTCAACCTTCAGTTCTGGGTGAGTTTGGTAGTGTGGTTAAAAGGAAATGAAATTTTCCTTCCGTCCGGTGACCAATGGGAGACGATCTCTGGTACGTAGATCCTAGTGGTGGGTGTGTAGTGATCTTAGCAATGTGCTAATGGATCATTGTTTGCTCATGCAACGAAGGTCATGAGAAACGAAATCTGAAACGTAGAAGGAACAAAGGGCATTTTGAGATGTGGTTTGCAGCTGAATAAATAGCACGCAAGACATTAAAGAGATGGTGCTAAAAGGGATTGGGATACTTTACACAATAGAAATTGTATATCGTATCTTTGTCGGCGGAAGAACGGAATTCTTGTTTGCGTTTGTATAAGCTGAAGAATTCGTTTGGACATCTATGCGCGATGGCTTGTCTGCGGAAAAACCGAACTCTTTTGTTTGCATGTTATGTATGCTGAAGAATTCGGTTTTGGCGACTAAGCGATGATTGTTAGTCGTTTGTACAAACGGATCGTGGTAATTAATATTGCAGCTGCGGAAGCAAGCCGCCCGACCTTGCTTTTCGTCGTCAGACAAAAACATCGCCAGCCAATGTGCATGTAGGAAAATGGTTGTGCACATATGAGGCTGGGATTTGCCTGGCTAACAAGGGTGCCGAATGGTTTTTCCTCGAATATATGATGCATTGGATGTGTGAACAGAATTTGTTCAGGGACTTTGAATAATGCATTGGATGCGTGAATGGTGTAAGAATTCTTTTCAGGAATTTCTAGGTAATGTATTGAATGTCCTTGAGAAAGGAAATGTCTGCTGGCATGTAGAGGAAGTTGGAATGGAATTGTGAGTGGTTCTTGAGTGAGGTTTGAGAACCCCCACAAACGCACCAATACTCAAGGGTACAAAAGTAGAATTCCTATTGAGACAAAGGGGAGTGACTTATTTATTTGCACCCGTAGGACATTCCATGACAAACGCCAACATACAGCGAGTCTATTCGAAGCTTCTAGAAATCAGTAGAAGCCTGGCAGTCGATAAGTCAAGTACAGTCTCAGAAGAGATTTTCAACGCGGTGGAACAATTCAACCAAACTATACACTCGGCCACGGGTTATAAACCAATCGAATTATATTTTGTATCATATCCACAGACATCAAAGAAAAACTAAAAAGTCCCCAAATTAAACAAAACAAGTTTCAAAACAAGAATAGAAAAGACAAAAACTACGCATCGGAAGACATCGTTTTTGTAAAGAAAAATCGACGAGGAAAAGAAACTACGCGATACGCAAAACATACAGTGGTAGAAGATAAACAGTGATTAGTAACATTTCGGGAAGTACAGTTATAACTTCATCATCATCATCATCGACAGTACAACCGGGAACCGGCCTTGGCCTTATTTACCAAGTCCTGAGGCTTGTTAAATTTCCCATAATGATTTGTTTTTTTTTTTTTTGGGCAAGGTCATTAGTTTTATAACTTCACTGGAGGGGAAAAAATATGTTTCAACAAAAATCCCAGACGTATTCGTATATAATAAACAAGTATCTTGATTCACCCACCATTCACAAATTATGACATGCAAAGAAATCACATCAAAAAAACTAAAAGAAGTCACGAAGAAGGAAAAAATAATAATACATCAAATAGACAACTTATACGAGGGTTGCCTTTTATATTTCGGGATTAGAGAACAAAAACAAATATTGATCATCGAAAATCATTTTATTGTTTTTCAAAATATTCCCCATGAAGATCTATACACTTTTGCATCCGTTTGAACCAATTGTCGAAGCACTTTTGCCACTCTGATTGAGGTATCTCCAACACATGCATTCTGAATGCAGCAACCGCTTCTTCAGGTGTCGAAAAACGTTGACCTCCCAGTTTGTTTTTTACGTACGGGAATAAAAAGAAGTCATTCGGTGCCACGTCAGGGCTATACGGCGGATGACCCATCAAATCGATGTTTTGGGTGCTCAAAAATGCAGTTGTCGCAGCCGATGTGTGAGAGCTCGCATTGTCGTGGTGAAGAGTGATCCGTCTTCGGCGGTTGGTTTTCCTGATTTCTTGGAAGACAACTGGCAAACAAATGGTTGTGTACCACTCAGAATTGACTGTTCTGCGTTGTTCTAGTGGTACGGTTGCGACATGTCCAGTTTTTCCGAGAAAACAGGCGACCATTTGCTTGGAAGTGCTTCGTGCGCGAACAACTTTTGTTGGATTTGGCTCATCTTGAAACACCCAGACAGTCGACTGCTGTTTACTTTCGGGCTCATACGCGTAAATCCACGATTCATCACCTATCACGATGTCATAGACGCGTTTCGAAGCACCGCGACCGTATTTTTTGAGCATTTCTTTCGACCAATTGACACGAGCCTTTTTTTGGACGATTGACAAATTGTGTGGGATCCAACGCGAACAAATTTTTTTGACAGTCAAATGTTTATGCAATATTGAATGTATGCTGGTCCCACTAACGCCTAAGGTTGTCTCAATCTCACGATAGGTCACATGACGATCTTCCAATATCAGTTCGCACACAGCATCAATGGTTTTCGGAACAACAACTGATTTTGGACGACCTTCACGAAATTCATCTTGGAGTGAACTACGACCACGATTGAATTCACCATACCATCGATAAATACTGGTCCTTGATGGAGCTTCATCGCCAAAAATTGAATTAAGTTCATCCATGCACTGTTGCTGAGTTAATCCACGCCGAAAGTTGTAAAAAATAATCGCACGAAAATGTTGACGATTTAATTCCATTTTTGGGCCGAGATGAATCTTTTAAGTTACTGTAAACAACACAAATAGCGCTCGTATGTCAAAACGTTCTGAGTGCGTATAACCTCAAAAATGTCCAACTTTACACCAGAGCTGTCAATTGCCGGATTGGAACACTAGGGTTGCCAAATCCCGAAACATAAGAGGCCACCTTCGTACAACCCACAACCTGAACCGCCAGCATCTCAATGTTTTCTCTCTGAGGAAAGCCCGGACTCAGTAACGGCCCACGGCAATATTTGCAATAACATTAATGCTCCGCCACCATCTTTATTTGAACACTCTGAATAATAGTAACGATTCTTAGGTAACACTGATGCAAGTGTTTTATGGTAGCTAACCTAAGTTATCTGTTATTATGTTATCAGTTATTGATTTCTTATCTTCCTCTGTCCGTAATATACAACAATTTAATTATCTTATGGTGTTAATATTATTTATTATGAAAAATTTAACAAGCCTCGGATATTGACCGGATACACGACGACGACCACGCAAACGAAAACGGATAAACGATTTAAGAATTTTTTCATGGAACGTCCGTTCACTATACAGAGCTCGAGCTGCACAGCAGCTAGCCGATGCCCTGTCCGAATATAAGGCTGACATAGCAGCATTACAAGAAATAAGATGGACGGGGAGTGGTGTTATTCAAACAAACGAGTATGACATTTATTACAGCTGTCATGCAAAACACCATGTGCTCGGGGTAGGCTTTCTAGTCAGCCAAAAACTGAAGCCTGCCATCATCTATGCAGTCTTCGCGTGCGAGGCAAGTTTAAGAACATAAGCCTCATAAACGTTCACGGACCTACAGAGGAGTCCCCTGACGACGAAAAAGAAGAATACTACGAGAACGTCGAACGAACCTTCAATGCCTGCCCAAGATACGATGTGAAAATCGTTCTTGGTGATTTGATTGCGAAAATAGGTCGGGATGAAAACCGGATTTCAGGCACTACGAAGGTTACCATAGTTTGCATGAGAACACTAATGACAATGGTCATTAGTCATCGAACTAGCCGCATCAAAAAACTTGGTCGTTGCAAATACCAGGTTTCCGCATAAAGATATTCACAAAGCCACCTGGGTATCACCTGATGGAGCCACTCGTAACCAAATTGGCCGCGTGTCGAGCCTGATGACGGTACGAACGTACCGAGGTGCCAACGTCGACTCGGATCACTATCTTGTTGGTATAGTTTTCCGAGCTCGGACTGCCTTACGGAGACGTATTGCATCCGCGGATCAGATTCGGATCAACACGGCTGCCTTACGCATTGAGAACATCAGTAACACCTTTGGTCATGCGTTGGGACTCGCGCTCGGAGAGCTCGACAGAGGGAACGTACGTTTTTTTCATTTTTCATTTTTACGACTTACGACTGAAACGGGAAAGGGGAGACAAAGGAGTCTCTTCAGGATTATCCACGACCAGAATCGGAACAGGGGAGCATAAAACTCAACGTCCCCTGCAACCTGCCAGCAGCAGCTACAGCGACCGCTCCACGGTCCACCAAGTAAGTTTCTTCACTTACAATTTAATAATAAATAAATTAAATACCTTAACTATATGACTTAAATTAAATTGTTCAATAAAATTACATAACATACATAATATGTAAAAAGAATTAGGAAAATTAATTGGTTAATTGGTTTAAAAAATAAAAAAAATAAAAAAAAAAACGATGATATTTTCGCCACTTCGACCGATAGGTTGTTTCACTGGCACAGGAATGGATGGCGCAAAATTAATCACGCTATAGGAAGACGGTATAATTTCTGTAAATGGCGTTGTACGTCAATCATATCTGACATTTGTGAACTAGACCGCTGCAGTCATCTCTTAACTTAACACAAAAAATTGCAAAGATCCAAATAAAGATTTCCATCACTCATAACCTTTTTTTTTATTTAGTAAAATAGTAATTCAAAAACAAAATGAATGATTAATTTTGCGCCACCTTATACAATTGTGAATTTTTGACTCAAATTTATCGAGTAGAGCACACATAGTCTGTCTGCTGGGGGGACTATTATGACCAAAACATGAAGCAAGAACCCCTAAAGTTGCGACCACCGACTCAGAATGTCGGTAGTAATTTTTAATAATTTCTAAACGTTGCTCATTCATGAAGTTCGGAAATCGTGAACCTTGACTGACATTCTCTCACTGACAGATATTGAAAAATGGTATTAAAATATAAAACCGTTATGCCCCTTTTAAAAAACTCTACACAAAGAATAAAGGCAATTGTACACTGATTAAAAAACAATGCATGTGTCTCTATATGAGTGTATTGTATAATTTAGAGTGCCTGTAAATAATCATCAAGTCAACATTAGAACTTAATTGTAGAGTAGGAATTTATTAATAAAAAAATCATTTGTTTTAACACAGGGCTCGTCCGGGATTTGAACCCGGGACCTCCCGCACCCTAAGCGGAAAGAGACCGGGACCAACGAACCAGTCGGTGCGGTTAGCGTAAGTACCCAAACTTGTCTGACAAACAAAAGTTTCTCGCCACCGTAAAGTTTATGTTATCCGGCTCTATCTGGTGCTACCAAAATATTGACATAGCTATCATATAGATTGTTTTAGATTTTAGCAAATGTTGGTTTTGTTATCTTGATTCAGATGAAAGCCATATATTGAGATTTTATCTCGATCAATGTGACAATTTTTTAAACAAATGCTATAAGTAAGCGGCATGGACTCAATTTTATTTAAACGAACTTCTTGGAAAAAGTGTTAATTCGGCGGATTTTGGTATGTCGTCGGAAGTCAAGGTGTTCCGCCGAACATTGTCCATGAACAAAACCACCTCGAACACGGAAAAAAAAACAGAAAGGACGACGGAGCGACTGTTGCCGCAAATGAAACACGAACAGCTTTTCTTTCTCAATTTATTTTATTCACAATTTTGTTGCGTCCTTTTACGTTTCTCAAGTTATTACAATACGGGGCGAAGACTGCCCACCAAAAATGAAACACTGTAATTGACTTTGTTATAATGTCGTTTTATTTTTGTTCTATTTTAGTGCGTCAATATCACTTTAAAATATATTGACTCTTATATCCGGGAATGTGTTTTAGGCGACGTAACTACACGATTGCGAGCGCCGTGTCGAACTCAGCGGAGGTTTACCTGTACTTAATTTCGCTTATCACTATCTACGGTTACAAAAAAATGTTTTACTTAAATAGCACACTTATTAATTTACAGGACGCTGTTGCTTTCGTTTTCTTGTTCTTCCGACACACGATACTTTTCGTTCTTTGCGATACGCGAATACTTCCTCCTCGGGTTCTCTAACTGGACTGATTCTCGAATTATACTGAAAATTCTTCTCCCCATTTCGAATTTTTTTCATCCCCCATCTGAAACAGAAAATTTCCCATCCAGTCTGCAAAGAAAATGTTCCCATCATAGATCATTCTCCTTTCCGTCTTCCTTATCGGAATCTTGTTCCTTTGTTTGAACGATCGATTGTACCGCCGTTTAATTTTAAATCTTTTCTTGGGATTTGTTTGTGTTCCCCATCTGGCTCAAGACAACGAGGGTTCTTGTGCGCTTGAGATGGGTACAAAGAAACCGTGGGATCGGTATAGTTTTTGTTTGTTTTTCCAAATCATAAACATCTAGCGAGCGTTCTACGTTAAGATGTTTATGATTGCATGACTGTTGGTCGGCGGCGATTCGCTATCCTTTGTTAGCACAACTGCGCCTTTTAGGTTTTGGGTCATGCTAGGAATTTAGGAGCTAATTGCTATTAGCTACCAGAGGAGATATTCGTTGTTCGGTTTGTTTACCGAAGACTGCGTTTAATGGGTGCATTGTATTGATGCATTGGATGGATGCGTTGGATTGTATGCGTTGCATTGATGCGTTGAATGGATGCATCGGATGTATGCCTTGCATGGATGCGTTGAATTCAATATTAGAGACTTTTGAATGTTTAGTTCGATTGATTTTTGCTATTGCATTCAATGTTGGTGTGTGAAATGTTACCTTCTGTTTCAGGTGGGAGTAGGGACTTTTGGGACACGTGTCTGTGGGCACGTGTGGTGGATAAGGGTGAGTATGTTCCTTGGCGGAAAGGACATCTCAACCTATAGTGGGTTGTGTGGTTCGTAGAGCCGCCACACTAGCATGAGATGGGTTTTAGTTTTTCACTTGTGATCCAAGAACTACACGTCAATTTATGCATCGAAGGGCCTAACTTCACCGAAATTTAAAAGGTTCAAATGGACAAATAAAGATTCAAGGCATCTATCAACATTACTGTGGGGGTTCTCTATACCACATGGAGAACCAACCAATAATTCCATACCTTATTTTGACCGCTTTCAGTGCGTCATTTCTATCTACTGCCCTTATAAGCTATTCCACTTGTAAATCATGTTAAACGGACGCATAGCTAAACTCATTATCCTATGCAGTTAATGCATAATTGAGTTTAGCTACATTTTTGCCATACGGCGACCCCATTTCGCTAACCATGAGATCTCCACCGGAAATCGCATCATGTCGGTTAGCAACGGCATAGTCTGATTAAACTAGACGGGTGCTTAGTCTTGCGACCGCTGGGGAAATTATCAAAGCATTTAAGTTAGTTCCCAGGATCAGATTTCCCTAGCCAAGTCGACGTCCCTTTCACTTTCTCCAAACCCTTCATCCGCTGGGGATCAATGCTCTCTTTTCGCAGGTGAATAGTACTGTGGGATTCTTCAGGGCCCGAAGAACCGCGCATCGCTCTCGCCCCATATTCCACTGCAAATACCGTTAATCATCTCACCTGCATAAGAGTATCTTTCTTCTGAAACCATTAAGCCCACGGCAAAGATTACCACCTGGCCGTGGCATCAAAAACTTTCGCCCTTAGGCATGCATTGCACCCAGTGCATCACGTCCCTATAACCTTATGCTTACCCACGTCATGCCATGAAAACTAAATCAACACAGAGTTCCCGATGTGCTTGTTTTGTTTGCCCATGTCACCCCCAATCGTGCGGCTACCCAGTCTCTCCAGTTTGCCACCGTCGACAAGGTTTCGGCCGACGCAAAGCAAACATTTCCCGCATGTTCAGCAATAGCTAATTTTCCATTATCGGTTTCCACCGATCATGGACCGCAAACAAGCAACGAATTGTATGTGGCCATCAAGTGTTTACTTTTAACAACTGGCAACGGTCGCATCCTATATTCGTTTGCAAAACCTAAACGTCGCATCCATATCTTCAGGATTGTTTATGGTACATCGAAATTTTCTATTAACGGCCGCCAACGGTCCGCCGACCTAGAAAACAGCATGTCCATCAACTAAATGTTGATTTATGGCCTCTCCTTGGGCGAGCAGATCTTCAGTGTGTTTCTCACCCCAGAAAGGTCTGTTGCCGGCAAGCATTACACAATCAATTGTGTACACAGCCGCCGACCCATGCAATGTTGGCGAACGCAAACAATGCATATCCATCATTCGATCATGGAAATAGCGTTTCTGTTGACATAAGATCGCAGAGACCTATTCCTTCGCTTAATGATCATCACGATGAGATGCATTAACGACACCCGCATCTATCTATGTTCGTTCACTGATGATCGTATGTGACGCATACACATACATGCAAAATGTACCCCATGTTTTCGAACCCAATCACGATTGACTGCCTCCAGTTGATCGTGTAGCTCCCCACCTTTTGAGGCTATTCGCTGCCATGTCATTCTGATGGTGGCGAATGGATGTTAGTCAGATTTCATACCTAAACGAGACACACCTGTCGAGGTCGTTGCGTGCCGGAGTTTATTACCCATTTTGTAAATATTGTCGTGTGGGAGTTACAACTAACATAGTAATTGAATTGCATGTTAAGTATCCAAGTGTAAGAACATTAATATCATTACCTGGTGTATATTTCGAACCCTGTGGTGTCCAGAGACAAAAGCGTTTCAGCTCAGTGAAATTGTATACCCTAGATTAAGTTCAAGACTCAATAAAGTTCTTCAAGTAAATTCAATTAGACAACCGTTTGTTTCATTTGCTACTGGTTACATCTGTGTGTTGTGCTGTTCGTGTGGTTTTTCCGGAAAGAACAATTCCCGGCGTATACAGTGGTGTTGTGCTAAACCTGCGTCCGTACAGACGCCAGCGGCATAAATATCTACAGCACCAGCTTAATTTTCCTCTCCTTCACAGTTCTGTCTTCGTATAGATCAATGTACTCTGAGATCACCATATTCACCGAATTAGGTCAATGGGTTACGCTCAGAGCTACATTGATTCATGCGCACACAACCAAACCCACCCCGAGATCATAGACTTGGTGCGTCTGTTCTCTCATTCTCCCATGTTCGTCGATTATCGAATTAACCGATGTAATTCACCACACATCGACGGGCGTGGCAATGAGAGAGCAGAAGTATGTTCTCTGTTGGTTGTCAAGTGCGAAAATTAAATTACCCATCTTCATCCCTTTACCAGACAGTCGATTTACAACCATCAACGGAGTAAGTCGTTACCCAACGACCGCTGCGTGTGCATGCGGGTGCACACGCTCGCGCGCGTAGTAAAAGAGAAATGTTAGTTAGTCGAGAAAGAGAAACGCGTTGCCTTTCATAATTGTCTTGTGATTTCTATTAATTTATTTGTGCATATTGAATCATTGAACGATAAATAAACAAAAAGTTACAAGTGTATAATTAAAGATAAAAGAACAAATAAAAACTAATTAAACACGGAACACCAGTGCATTATTATTCATCGCCTTCTCCTGGATATTTTTGTGAAGTGGATATTCATCGAAACATTGATGGGGATTCAAGTGCACCGCGTGCCCGTGTCGGTCACACCTACTTGAACCCCACATTACTACTTTAAAATTTTTTCTCAACTTCATTGAAAAATAAAAACGACCCGAGAAAGGGAGTCGTCAACATGATAATGCATCGCCTTACACTACACTATCTTACTATATAAGCCGTTTCTAAGATAATCCCGGTGTTAGACCATCCCATCCGCCTTATTATTCACCAGACTTTGAACCATGTGACTTATCTTAAAGTCAAATCTGCATTAAAAGGAACGAGATCCCAGATCATTGAAGACGCAAGCATTATGAAAGAGCTTATAGAAGCAGATTTCAAGCGCATGATGGATCTTAAGGATAAATAATGGATATATATATTGAAGGAAATAATAACTAAATTCGCATAAATTTAAAACAAGACTAGTCCGGTAATAGTCTTATTATTTTTATATGTCTTATACCCTGACTCTTCTCTGTTTCAAGTTTTCTTTGTGTCATTATCTACCCTTTCCCAATTCAGTTGTATCTTTCGATCTTCCATAGAAGGGTTTATAAACACACTTTGCACAGATAAACTATATAAACAGATTCGAGGTACATTTCTTTACTCCATATTGTGATAAATTCAAAATCATAAAATCCCTAAGTCACACATTGAACTACTTTATTGCAGCCTATTTGCGAATTATTAAATAAACTTACCCTGACAACTGTAGCCATTTTTATTTAACTCGTATCCTTCTATACAGTCACACTCGTACATTCCATCATGGATTTCATAGCAGAGCTGTTCACAAGGACTCGTATGCCCGCAGTGGCCTAAAAATATATCAAAATAAATACAACTTACAGTGAGAAACTAAAGAAGAAATTTTATACGAGACTTTATGTCTCATAAACAATATATGTCTTGAAAATCTTTCTTATTTATTGAACACATTTTCACCAGCTTCCTACTAAATTCACAAAAGCACACCAGCATCTGTTCATGAGCAATTTGTAACCCTTCGACTGCTGAATTTTATCAATAATATCAACTCCCGAAATGGAAGGATCAATAACGACTCTGCAAGAGGTACACGTATAATTTAAACCTTACTTACTTACTTAGGTTGATTGTCGTTTCAACAGCAGACCCACTATGATTATGAGTCGACAATCGTCTGATGTCCCTTCGTCATTTATGAAGGCCAAACTTAAAATGGAATTGTCACACTTGCGTTTTTGAAAGGACTCCACAATATATTCAATGAGCACTTAATGGCCGTTTTAACTATTTTCAGTTTATCCTCTTACATGCGGTGCGCTTAACTTCGTAAACTCGACTCTCAGACATAACAGCTATTGCGTTTCCCTTTATTGCCTCTTTTAATTAACACTGTTATCCCTTTATGAAAATGAATTTCGTCCTTGGTTTCACAGGACTTTTCGGCGGTAAGCGGTGCTGTACTTCCTTCTTCATATCAGTTCTCAAGCAGTTCGCATTTTATATTTTGAAATAAAATATAATTACCCTGAGACGATTTGAAGCTGTGCGAGTAATAAAGGAGTTGTTCTCTTATCGCCGTTGATTATAACGACTGCAACGTACTGGGGAATATGAATGTGTTTAATGATTTGTTCCGGTCTCTTAATTTTATCACAGGATTTAATTCGTGAGTATATACGATACATCGCAATTAGCTCTTGAGCTGCAATTTTACGTGTTGTATTAGCAGACGGATGTCGGCAGGTGTAGGATACATTTGAGATGAGTGAATGATTATTTTTTTACAACTATACACTAAAATGTGTTAAGCGGTTGATATAAACAGTGGGTTTGTGGTCGATTGTCATGTGCCAACATGGGCACCGGTCCGCAAAGATTCCCAACGTAAAACAATGTCACTAGCGAAGCATACATAAGAAATAACACGACAGTGTCCAACTTAAACGCTTCTTTCTTTATTGCTGGTAAGCTAAATCTTCATTCACCAACTATTATAACTTATTGTCGGTTGTACATAGGGTTATGTAGTTATGTCTTATTTACATTAATACAAAAAAAAAAAACGTATTCACTTGGGCTTTGTTTAAACTAATATAGAAAAAAGTGTATTCGCTTATGTTTTATCTAACTTAACAAGGAAAAAGTGTATTCACTTGTGTCTTATTTACATTAATACCGCAAAGAGTTCAACTGAGTAAACATTAGATGGTAGGTGCATTTGGGATACTAGGATGATTGAATTGTTTGCGTATCGCCAGAATGCCTGATGAAGGACAGCGGTCTTTTGTTTACTCATGGTGCGAGTTAGTGAAATAGTCTCAACGTGGATGGTGTTAATTACATGCAGCTGGTGTTGGTCTATTTATCGCTGGCTAAAAGGGTCGACAGCCGATGTGTGCATAGACAGATTTTATGTACACATATTGAGGCTGGAATTAGCCAACGCAAGGGTAAGATTCTCTGACATGCGGTCGTATGATATGCGAACCGATGAATTTTATTACAGGGAATTTATGATAAGCTAAGAAAGAACTCTTACAGGAATTTGTATGCGAAGGGATGCAAGAAAAGGTAAGAATTCTTTTACTGAAGCTTTTTAGATTATGCCTTAGATAATCCTAGATGCGTAAAGCATTTAAGGTGCTAATGCGATTGCATTAGCAAAATTATGTGATTTGATGTAAGTTATGGGGGTTTTTAGGTAAGTGAACCATGGGGTTTGGCGGAACCGCCACAGTACAGCCCCGCGGTTACGTAGTCACGAAAAAAAAGGTATGCCCGAAGGGATGCTCGAAGGTTGGTGCGGTGATACGTGGAGGGCCGGACGCTTGGAATTCAAGGTGGCCCTGCGTACTTCGGGAGGCGCTGTGATTAAATCAGGGGAACTGTCGTGGTGACTATGTGGGGTAGAACGTATGTGTGCCGACTTTGGCACTGGTTAACTCCTACTCCACGGATTGCTCCACCGAATTTGATGCAATAAAACACTGGTTACACTGTTGGAATTTTGTCATTTATTGTAACTACTGGTCGGTGTTTTTTGCATTGTATTATACATTAATTCAATTTTTAATGGCAGCGACACAGGACACACGCTTCACAATTAAAAGAGTCTTGACTTGTGTTTACTTAACTTTTAAATTTCGAATATCAAACAGTTAATTACTTATACATTGTTTGTTACTTGTCTTTTATTTTTTTGGTATTATTTATTTATTAATTTTTAGTAAACTACACGTAAGCACACTCGATGTCACTCGCGCAGGCGAACTCCACCGTTTCTCAAACTCGTCTTAGGGCGCACTTCAGGAGACTCGACTCCTTTGCTACTGTTTCATCGACTGAACTACTTTGCGCGCGGATCACCTTGTTGGCTCGTGATGCGAGCTCATGGGTGGTCGAACCGTGGGAATGAAAATTCCTGAAAAAGCATCTTCGGGATAAGTATTTGCAGTTGTCCAAATACTACGTTAGGGATTAGGATACATTTGGGATAATTACACAATGATGGTTGTAAGGTAAGTCCTAGGGAGTCATGGGTCGAATTCCAGTGTGAGTATTTACACTGGCATTGAATTCGGCTCTTGGCAGCTAGGCGCGAATTGCGCCGGTGCATTGAAGATTGCATAAAAGCCGCCGTGAGTACTGGTGCAACATGAAAATCTGTTGCGCACGTGTGGGACAGTAAATGCAGGCAGACAGGGGTTCTGCTGATTGTTTTCATAATCCACTTCGGTTATCTAGTATGGCAACCGAAATGTTTTCCTTTTAGAACAATGCTGAGATGCATTGATGTATGCGGTACTGGCGTACCGAATTTCTTCTAGGGAAATTTATATAACGCGTTAATTGCGTGAATGTCCTTGATGGGCAGATGCTTGATGTTGGATGCTATTTGAATAACCGAATAATAATGCAATCGGTGGGAGAATGCTTGGGGAAGAATGCTTGGGGAAGTTATTGCGCTTGCATGGTAAAAATGATGAAATTAGTGGAGCTTTAGGAAGGAAGATTTGGAGGTAGGTTGAAAAAGGTAGCAGTGGTGTTAGTAGGAACGCCACAACTAGTTCCAGATTATAATTTGGGCCTTTGTCGATAAATATGGCGGATGCGGATGTTACGGATTGATGCCATCAAGGGCAAAGGTGTGCGGTGTGGTCCATTAGCCTGTTGTGGGTCGATTGGACCATCAGGTTTATCGTCCGATAGGTCAGAACCTATCGGAAATCTGCTCGCGTCCGCAGTGACTAAGTAGCGTGTGCGGGAAGATGCAGATAGAGGCGCTGAAGGTGTTAACCTGTTGTTGGCGGTACCTGCCAACAGGTTGTACCTATCTAATAGGTCTGCTCCCATTAGAAGCTCACAACCCCAGGGCGCACTAGGGAAATGATGCGTGCTCCGAAGAATGATTGTTGCACCTGGGATATGGGGCGGCGTAGTGAGGTGTGTATTGCCTTTGGTTGCCGCTTGGATTGAACCGAGGTGGCTAATGGCTGGGATACCTGCATGAGGTGTTCCAGGATGGGGTTGGGTAGAGATACCTGTGTAAGATGTTCTAAGTAGAGTCTCAGGCCGGTGGAATTGATTTGCTTAGCCAACCGGTGTTGCTGAGACACTTGGGAGACGTAAGAAGAGAGGTCCTGAAGTCTATATAAGGATGTGAAACCAGGCGTCCTGCTGTGGTGGTGCTACGCGTAGTAGCTGTGGTTACGAGGGGAGCTGGCTTACTGGAATTGATTAGAGTAAGATCGAGCATTGGCGAGCGGGGTCGCGTGAAGTTTCGTATTGTTGATCATAGTTGGCCGTGCTTTTGTTATTAACATCGATCAAATATCGTGAAGCTTCGTTTGGCAAAGTTATCTAACACTTAATATACATTCAGTGAACAATTGTGGCGGCAATTAACAAAAGACAATTAAAAGGGTATCCACTACCCAACACCGCTTTGCCAACCAGTGCCCCAACGAGTTATGCCAACTTTAACCAACTCTACACCAGCTCCAAACTTCACCAGGAGTCCGTTTCCATCCACTGGCCGAGCAGGTCGCTTCGCTCCCGCTCTCCGCTGGCTGCGGAGATGCGTAAATTCTTGAGTCGTGGGAGTTGCCTGTGTGAATACAAATTATGTGTCATTGACTGAACAAAAGAAATGAGTAATACAAATTAGTGTTAATAGTAATTTGCCTCAAGTCCAATAGTGTCAACAAAAGTGGTGGTCTTTATTTAGATAATAAAAGTAACAAATAAAGAATTAACAGTGATTAAATCTGTGCGTTGTTTTCTGTGTTGTCCTCTCAGTATTTTCGCGTTCGGTTCGTTTCAGCGAAACTTATTATGATGGAGGAGGAAATGAACGGAGTGACCGTGTTAGGCACAATACTTCCTCCCCACATCCTTGTCTTCAAATTGTCTGCCGCCTTCATAAACTTTAGGAGATAGCCATGATCAAACGTTTTCGATTGTGTTTAAGTCCGGCGAATAGGGCGCCCATGGCAAAAGTTCAGCTTCTAACAACCCTGGAAGTGTGGATGGGGGCCTTGTCTTGTTTGAAAATCCAAGACAGGGGTCCGAAAATGTTGTTAAACATTTGTGGTTGTTTTCGTTCATTGTTGTGGACAAAAACTCCAACTCGATTGTGCTATACTAGGTAATAGCTCCCCACACCATGACACCTGATGTGCGGCTTGCCAAAACAAGCATCTCCTTTCTCAGATCATGGACATAAAAGTTGAAACCATCGGGACCGTCAAGGTCAAACTTTTTTTTATCCGAAAACACAACGCGTTTCCATTCACTGGTCCAAGCGACATATTGTCTTGCAAAATCCATTCGATGCTCCTTGTGTACTTGCCTCAAAACAGGTTTCTTTTTCTATTTTTTTCTCTTGATAGTACCACCTTTTCTTATTATCTTTCGGACTGTTGCTATGCTGGCGGATACTCTTTTTGCCCTTAATTAAGTCGGTGGTGGAGTAAAATTTGAGGCAAGCCGTAGAATCAACCGCTTTTCTCGTGATGTTGTTGCTTCCGATGTGCGTCGTTTTTAATTTTTCCCATATTTTTGTGGATCCGCAAGATATCTGTTTACAACAGTCTTACTTCTGTTAAGCCTCCTTGCTATTTTTCGGCTTGAGAGTCCTAAATCCTTGAAAGCATCTATTTGTCCTCTTTCTGTCGCTGTCAACGTCTTTCCGAAACCTATTTGTGTTTCAAATTAAATAAAAACAGTTCTTTTCAACACTTTTTTTACAAATACTTAGCAAAAGTTTTAAAAAAATCTGTCATGTGCACTCCTGCAACGAAATATTCGCAATGGCCTCATCCAAGTGACACACTTTGTTATACCCTTTTTAAGTAGTTTATTATTTGATCTTGGGAAATTCCAGCGGTCGTTTCTTAATTATCCTTTAATTTTATGAATTCGTTTTGGGAAAATACGTACCTATTCACGGGTAGTATATGTTTCCGGTTACAAAATTTCCAACAGGTATAAAGAGCGAAAATCAATTGCAAAATGTGTGGCCTCGTCCTAGTGATTGGGAGTGTATGTCCCTGGAGCGCTCACGTTCCTGTCCCGGAGTCGATCTGCAACACCCAGGTTAACCCGACCTATTCTGGCAGGCACCGCCAGAGTGGAAAGTCAGTCACTGCTAGGACGGCTTTCTCCCTAGTGTAACGCAGCAATGGTGGCCGGGCTCGCCCCCCTAAGAAAACCTAAGATTGACGAGTCTATAACGTTTGCTACGATAATGAAGAACGTGTGATTCAAACTGACGCTATGATGGTTAGACTTCAACACAACAACACATCACGCCACTGCCGCATGTACGAATCCGAATTCTAAACTCAAGGACACTCAACTGATGTGGAATTGTGATGTTATCGCTATGGTATACGGGTCTGTTGCATCTTCTTTTTCGATTTTTTTTCGATGTTTTTCACTATTTGCTTGTATATTGTGTGTGTATGTGTTAAAAACGCCACCCTACTCCCTCCTCAGTACTTTGCTAGGATCAACTTCATGTGCGAACGACGGAGCGAGGAACGAGCGAGCGAGAGGAGCAGGCGAGTGTGCTGGCGCTCTATGCGGATATCGTGATCGTAGTCGTAATGTTCTGTTTACTATGAGAAATTATGTGCTGTGTTTGTACAGATCACGTCGGGTTTGTTGCGTTAAGCAAGGATAGTGAAGAAGGTGAATTGAACACTTTTTTATTTGAACACTTGCGCAGACACACTCTTCCGTTTTCTCAAGATATCGCGGATTTTTTCCCTGCGGATGTTATCACTGAACTAACTTGTAACGATTTTGTGAGGGAAGGGAAACTCGCCCGGTTGTTCTTTCATTCTTTTTAATAAAACCTTCCCTTGGATATCCTCTTTTTTCCAATGGGTTTCTTCTTTCCAGGAGATTGCACCCTCACTTGTCCTATGATTCCGTTTTGTTCGTAGCGAAACTCTGACAGCCTTCGCCGGATCAACCTGCCAAGCCCTCTGTGGGAATTGCCTTAGAAGTCGACATATTGCTTGCCAAATTGGCGGAAAAGCAACATGCATTGGTCAATAGGCACGACCCGATCCTTTTTCATGGCAATGCTAGACCCCATGTCTCACAAGTAACAGTGCAAAAACGGTTGCAGTTGGGATTTAAAATTCTTCCACGTCCACCGCACTTTCCTAACATTTCCCCAACGGACTATCCTCTTTTCCGCAATCTCGATTCATTTTGCCGGGAGGAGGTTGTGGCGGTTCTAGGAATCACACAAACCACTATAGGTCGAGATGTCGTCGTTCCACCAAGGAACATACTCACCTATAGCTAAACTACACGTGTCCACAGACACGTGTGCCCAAAAGTCCTCATTTCCACCTGAAATAAAAGGTAACATTCATCCTGGAGTCAACAACCCCACGTATCCACAGATACATAGGCCACAAGTCCTGAATAATTTTTCTACGCCTGCACAGCGATCGAAGGACATGATTCACCAACAGAAATTGTGTAACGACCCATTAACTGGATATACACAGACGGTTGGCACAGCTGCGCCAGATGTCGACAAACATCAATCTCCGGAGATAAGAAAGCCAATCCGCCGGCAAAACCTTTGTCCCTGCCGCAATATACTTCGTCTAAACAAAGACCATTGCGATGCAACAGCAATAAACGAAAACGCTGTTCCCACAGGGCAAAGTAAACATTAACCCAAGATCGACTACTATAAATCACACGCTCGATTGTTAACGTAAGCAATCCATTAAAGGTGTGAAATTCTGATCACAAGATGATCTACAGCATGCGGAATAACCCCCGCGTCTATATGTGTGAGCACGATCTTTACTGGTAGAAAGATTCTCGATCGAGAGAAAGTCACCACCAGCGAAAGGGAAAGGAAAACTGTGGGGTGAATGGAATCATCCCCAGCGATGTTACCCCAGTCTACTCCCAGCATCACAGTTCACAGCGAACCCCACCGAGAGGCCGAACCGCGCGACGAAATATAAACGAATGTAGAACTTCGCCGAATCGCAGAATAAACAAAGTATAAAATTAATATAGCGAACGCAGTTGCGGTATCTAACTTAATTCGCCATTTGTTGCTTGTGCCAGAGATACAAACAGACAGTCGAAATTGGGATCCGAAGGAGGAGGTGCGCGAGACGAAATACGTGTGTCAGGAGTAACCGCAACGTAAAAATTAAAGAAAACGAGAAAGTCGAGTTTAACGTGTGTCGGTAGCCACTGCTAACTAGAAAATGAAATTTATTTAGAAACACGTGAGGTGTTAATTTCAAATTCAAAGAAATGTTCGTTTGCAGTTATTGATAGCAGTGGCTTAAAGAAAAAATTAATAAACAACAATTAGTGCACGATCAGTAAAAGAAAGACGAGATTAATATGTGGATTGTGAATTGATAAAGTGCGATATTAGTTGAAACATTTTTGTAACACCAGATAAATAAAAGGAATTAAAAGGAAAACAGAAATTAAAACAAAACTTTTCGCTGTGTTTTATTGGTGGTATACTGTCTCCGTGTTCTGGTTAGTGTATTTTACTCTGTGGTAAACGGTGTTCGGCGGAACACTCCAACAGCAATCTTCGACCAACGACGAATTCCGCCAAAGGGTCTTCCGGAACCCAGCAGAGATCCTAAAAGCCTTTGAAGATTTAATTGCCTCAAAAATTCAGTACTTCTACGAAAAAGGAATATTTTACCTTGTATCAAGTTGGAAGAATGTCATAGATGGCAATCGATCTATGGCGGTTCCGCCAAACCCCACTGTTACTTACCTGCAGAACCCCCATAACGTCGACCCAACCTTATAAGTTTCGTTAATGCAATCACATTAGCACCTTAAATGCTTCACGCATCAAATAGATCAAATCTGTATAACCTAAAAGTCCCTGTAAAAGAATTCTTACCTTTCATGCATTTCTTCGCATACAAATTCCCTACGAGAATTCTGTCTATTATACGGGAGCATAAAACAAAACCTTTTCGGTATCTTCGGTTGCCAGGCAAATTCCAATCTTCCCGCAGCAAAAACATATCCTTCCCAAGGATAATTAATGCTTCCAATGCATTACCTGGAAATGCCAGCAAAGAATTTTTCCCACAAGGGCATTCTCCATGCATCAACGCATCGCCAGGAAATTTCCTAAAAGGATTCTCAGCCATTCATAATTCAATGCATCATATTTGCTTTCCTAGAAGAATTCCTTAAAGAACAAACCTCATATCCCTGATAGAAAACATATCGGTTACAGTACCATGTAACCATCATAGTCAGGGCTAATCATCATTGAGTCGGCTATTCCCAGCCTCACCATGTGTACAACAATGTTCCCCACATACACATTGGCTGGCGACGCTTTTGTCCAACGATAAAGCAACTCCTAGCAGCCTATTGAAACAGCTGCATACAATTAGCGCAATAGCCGCTAAAACCAAATTCTTTAACACATATCATGTGCAAACAAAAGAATTCTGTTCTACCGCAGGCATTCTGGCGATACGATAAACAATTTAAATTGTTTGAGGTATCCCAAATGCATTTCCCATGTAATGAGTTGCAGCTTATTTATTTAGCCGACCCTCATTACAGGCCGATGCCTTAGGTCTCTTCTCCCTTTGTTCTTTTTTCCTCGTTTCAGGTTTCGTTTATCCTTTGCTAAATGCATCAATAAACACGGTGATGGGTACGATCACACACATACCACCATGATCTCCATTACGAGATCTGGTTTTCTATTCCACCAAGAGAGACTTTACGTTTCTCTGGTGGTAAGTAAATACATATCCTTAGTGGGGAAGATATCTACCACCACACCACAAACTCACCCCAATTAGTGAGTCGGCTCTGCACGAGCCGTTTATCGCTGAGTCAAATTATATTGCCGCTCCCGCTCTCCGTCACGCGGCGGAGAAGCGTAGGTCGTGTCGAGAAAGAAGTGTTTCATCTAGTTTAAAATTTATAAAAATCAGTTTAATATTAATAATAAGTTTAAGTCAAGTATGAAAACACTAACATATTTAATAATGGCTGAGAACAAAGAGAATAAAACGGAATAAACTAAATCAGTGTGTTTCCTTTTCCTGTTGTGGGCGTTGAATTGTGGAGCTTCGTTTGTGTTTTTTCTTTCGGTCTACGGCAGACACTTTAGAACTGGTGGAGACGAGGTAGAACCCCGTTTCGTGCGCTGGCACAATGACCTCGTACCCCACAGATCTTATTTGGATTGAATAAAAGTTTACGGAAAAAATAATATTGGCTTTTAAATGTTTACTATAAATTCGGACATTTCACGTGGTACAACCCAATGAGTATAAATACAATAAAGTAATAAAAGAAAAAAACAATTGCTAAAAAACGACCAGGTTCATCGAGCTTATTTCTGAATCATTGATTACAATAAAACATATTTTCGACGGAAAATACACTTTAACTGTGGTGGTACTGTGCGGTTGAGATGTCCTTTCCGCCAAGGAACATACTTACCTTTATTCATTACACGTGCCCCAAGAGTCATGGCCATTCCTGAAACAAACAACAACGTTCCAAAAACTTCCAATATCGCGTTCAACGTTTCATACATGATACCTGAAACAAAGGTTAGGTGAGGATTGCAACGCATTCATCCATCATATGCAAAAACAATCGAAAAGGCAGAAATGCATCGCATTCCAGCAATGCACAATCTTCAATCCTGAACATCTGCACGATGTTTCCATGAAATACCATGTCGGTAAGTAAACCAAACAAGGGATACATTCTCGGGTAGCTAAATGCAATTAGCACCTAAATCCCTCGCATGATCTAATGTTAAGGCACACTTGCGCAAACAAACGATTCGTTGCGCCGCTGATTAGCAGCCATAGAGCCATAAACTCTAAACACTATCCCAGATAGATGTTTGTGAGTGAAAGGCAAACATAAGCATTACATTCCATGGTTCCTATCCCATCCGAATTGCATGGGGCCCTTTTCTTCATGCCAGATGTGTTGGATAAACAAAACAGCGAAAGATCGGAGAATAAGCGGCGGCATTCGATCTGTAAATAAAAGCAAAAGAAGATACCGACCACCAACAACGAATGTAATGATAATGATCACGAGGAGGATTTCTCCTTTTTTAGATCCGATGGAAAATTCTCCTTTTGAGATGCAAACGGAAATTTTATGCTGCTAACAGATACGATAGGGGAAAATCTGTTAGCAGACAGGATGAAAGATTTTCTTTTGCAGAGGTGAGGAAGTACTTAGAATGGGATATTTTTCGGATAGGGACAATTAGTCTATATCGAGCAGCAGGACAGAGAACCCCACCGAGGAGGTCGAAACGAGTACGGATAGAGAACTCCGACGGGGAGGTATCCGCGCAGCAAAATTTAGAAAAGACGAAATTAACACGTGCGTAAGAAACTAGAATATTCGAAAGTTACGTGTGTCTAGATTAACGTGGGTTGTCGTGCGAAAGAAATGAAATTATTTGTATGTGTGAATACGAGTAGTACGAATTGAACACAGTAACAGCAAACAAACAACGCTAGAGTGACATACGAATAATCGAGTGTGGATTGTCGCTGGCCTATCCTTAAGTAGGTAAAGCTTAAAGTGAAAAATAAACGTTCTTACTTGTCACTGACAAAACTCATATCTCCGTGTTTTACTTGTGTGATGTTTATTAGTTTATTAGGATTGAACAGTGTTCGGTGGAACACTCCTACAACTAATAGACCAAAATACTACAGCCAAAGTGTCAATCTACAACGAACATCCGCCAAAGTACAAAGTAGTGATAAATTTAGTTGTCCAAAATCATTGCCGGCGTATTTGAAAAATCACATCTTCATCACCAGAAACATCGCCACCTCCACGGGGAAAATCAGCAGAAGACCCCAAGAACCATATACCGACTATACAGAACCAAGATTTTAGTAACTCAACCGCCCCAAAAAAACGTGAATCCTTCCATCATTATATTATATTTTCGTTTTTCAACAATGTTTTATGCAACACTAGGCTATGGTATTTGAGCAGGCTCTTGATTTCCAGTTTATATTCATGAGGTCCAACGATTACTGACTTGGTTATGTATATGTTGAAGAAGATTGGAGAAAGCACCGCTTCCTGTTGCTAACCATTTTTGATATTATACTTCTCATTGCCACTTTTGACCACGAACTTCGTATCAGTTAACATGTATATAATATGAAGACGTACGAGGGTTGCCTTTTATATTTCGGGATTAGAGAACAAAAACAAATATTGATCATCGAAAATCACTTTATTGTTTTTCAAAATATTCCCCATGAAGATCTATACACTTTTGCATGCGTTTGAACCAATTGTCGAAGCACTTTTGCCACTCTGATTGAGGTATCTCCAACACATGCATTCTCAATGCAGCAACCGCTTCTTCAGGTGTCGAAAAACGTTGACCTCTCAGTTTGTTTTTTACGTACGGGAATAAAAAGAAGTCATTCGGTGCCAAGTCAGGACTATACGGCGGATGACCCATCAAATCGATGTTTTGGGTGCTCAAAAATGCAGTTGTCGCAGCCGATGTGTGAGAGCTCGCATTGTCGTGGTGAAGAGTGATCCGTCTTCGGCGGTTGGTTTTCCTGATTTCTTGGAAGACAACTGGCAAACAAATGGTTGTGTACCACTCAGAATTGACTGTTCTGCGTTGTTCTAGTGGTACGGTTGCGACATGTCCAGTTTTTCCGAAAAAAACAGGCGACCATTTCCTTGGAAGTGCTTCGTGCGCGAACAACTTTTGTTGGATTTGGCTCATCTTGAAACACCCAGACAGTCGACTGCTGTTTACTTTCGGGCTCATACGCGTAAGTCCACGATTCATCACCTGTCACGATGTCATAGACGTGTTTCGAAGCACCGCGACCGTATTTTTAGAGCATTTCTTTCGACCAATTGACACGAGCCTTTTTTTGGTCGATTGACAAATTGTGTGGGATCCCACGCGAACAAATTTTTTTGACACTCAAATGTTTATGCAATATTGAATGTATGCTGGTCCCACTAACGCCTAAGCTTGTCACAATCTCACGATAGGTCACATGACGATCTTCCAATATCAGCTCGTGCACAGCATCAATGGTTTTCGGAACAACAACTGATTTTGGGCGACCTTCACGAAATTCATCTTGGAGTGAACTGCGACCACGATTAAATTCACCATACCATCGATAAACACTGGTCCTTGATGGAGCTCCATCGCCAAAAATTGAATTAAGTTCATCCATGCACTGTTGCTGAGTTAATCCACGCCGAAAGTTGTAAAAAATAATCGCACGAAAATGTTGACGATTTAATTCCATTTTTGGGCCGAGATGAATCTTTTAAGTTACTGTAAACAACACAAATATCGCTCGTATGTCAAAACGTTCTGAGTGCGTATAACCTCAAAAATGTCCAACTTTACGACAGAGCTGTCAATTGCCGGATTGCAACGCTAGGATTGCCAAATCCCGAAACATAAGAGGCAACCCTCGTATATATTATATGCTTTGTCTGACCACCTTTTAATATAACCCTTCCAGCCAGACGGTATCGGAGGTTCTTTGCAGCCCAATCAGGCAGGCACATGTCAATTGATTCTGGAATTAATTCCATTGCATGTTCGAAATCAGTTCAGCCGTGGCATGTGTGGTTTCGTGACCCCCTTTAAAGCCAAACTGGTTATTGGCGAATGTTGTTGTCCTCAACCCATTTAAACACAACTTTGTTTATAACCTTATCAAATACCTTACTGATACTTGGTAGGTATCTAGTCTCCATCTGGCAAAGGTGGCTATCGATGGTTTCCGGAGAATAACTTTTCTATCGGACTATTAATTTCCTTTAAAAAAAAATTAGAGTGGTAATCCCATCTTTCTCATCTCAAATATTATAATTCATTACATGTTTATATTTCTATTGAGAATATGCTCCCTAAAGGGACAGTAGTTCCCCGCCATAGGATATAATGTTTCTTAAACACACATTTCTATGCGATCAATGTCAATTTAATTTTAGTTCTAAGTTTGACAAAACCCTCGCTGTAGTTTGTGATGTCAGTGTCAATCTACAATATAATATTAAATGACAACCTTCGGCTAAATATTTAAAATCATTATAATTGTCCCGAATTATTTTTCACCCCCAATCATTGTGTAATCATCTCTCATTTAAAATAAAATACGTAATTGCTATATAAACGCTTTGAAATTGTACGAGTATACTACTTAACGTGTAACTTCCGCACCAACAATCAAGTGTCGGATTTCAGCGTAGTCAAGTCAGTTATTATGGTGTTAGTCCGAAATTGTTCGTGTGACCCGGAAACAATTTGAAACGGGTGACATTGGACTGCAAGGGCTACACCCAAACTTTCGATTTTGGCTTTTCCTATTATATTTCAAACTCTTCAATCTATGACTTTTATTTCATATCCTAATGACATTCTTCGTCTTCCTTGTCCATAACAAAATGAGTTTATATATTTTAGGCGGTTACCTTCGAAAAAGTTTTCTTTTGTGAATGATGTCTTTGGTATATACGATATTTATGGAACAGTTTGTGTCTTTTAGGTCACGAAAGTTATCGCCACGCAAGGGGTAGTTTCATTTGGAACCGATATCATCGTCGTAAGTGTTCTAGATTTCGATGTAGGGTGGGAATGGAACTTAATACATTAGAACTTTCATTGTTTATGAGGAGGGTGAAATTTGACATTTGCTTTTGCAGAAATGTTGTTGCCGGCCCCTAAACTGGTTTACATTTGATTAATGACCGGCCTAATAGCTCACTTATAACTATCAAGAAATAACCTGGACATTATATGATGGTGTGTTCTGCAATTATAATTCTTCCCCTATAATTAGAAACAGTGTTTTTAGCGCCACGGGAGTTGTACACTACAATTTATTAGAGTAATTATTGTGTTATATTTTCTATTTTCTGCGGTTACCTAATTAAGTAAACCTATTATGGTTGTGTCTTGGTATTTGATGGCTTTCAGTCACCTTAACTTAATAACATGAACATATAGACTAATATAAATTCGTTTTATTGGTGGAGTAACAGACTTAGAATTTTAAATATCCTTTTAGCTATTTATTATTGTTGTCATGTAATCAACTTACTAACTTTTTAAATTCCACAAACCCAAATAAGCCTAGAAGTAATTTTTATTTTTGGTTTTGATCTCAAATCAATGAAAAGAGTATCTAGTTTTGCATCCTTTTTATTTTGAAGTGAAAATTTCTTTGTTGTGATTTGAAACTCGATGAAATGAAAAAGCGACACTAAAAACAGACAAACACATGCATGTATAGGATTTACCCTGAGAATGAGATAGAATACACTATACACTGTTTCTTATTATTTCGGAGACAATAGTGTTCTACGTGCGTATGTTTGCGTGTGTGTTAGTATGTATTTGTGCGCACGATGCCGATGAGATCCGTGATGTTGCCACTAGATTTCCAGAAGCCAATCCACTCCAGGCACTATATGACAATCCAAATTCGGACGTAGGCAGTGGTTTGCGGTTAGTGACACTAAATAAACTTAGTGCCATTGCCAAACGGAAGGAAAATCGGATGCCTAATGAACAATATTATGAGCTGATGAAAATTGCAAACCAAAAATAAAAGGATCTTTTGATGCATGTTATTCACAATCTTCAATTAGAAAATCCATCACCTTTGCAAATAAGTTTCACGGGGCCTGCCGAAATGGCTACCGGGGAAGACCCAAAATAATTCGAGATACAAATGGCTGTCTGGTCACAGAAACAAACAATATCGTGACAAGATGGAAGCAGTACTTTGAAAACCAACTTAATGTGCGCACCCATCAACCACAAATAAACGCACCAGACGTACATACAGCCGATCCTCAGATCCCACAGCCCTCTTTCAACGAAGTTGTATACGCAATAAATCAATTGAAAAACAACAAGGCTCCCGGAGTCGACTGCATACCGGCAGAGCCTATGAAGCATGAAGGAGAGGCAACAACTCGAAATATCCACCAACTGATTAAAAGAATTTGGGATAAGGAAGTCACTCCGGAATAATGGGAAACCTCAATAGTCGTCCCCATTTTCAAGAAAAGGCGGCAGATCTGACTGCGAAAACTACAGAGGAATATCATTGCTCCAAACCATATACAAAATAGGAACAAATGTCATACTGGCGAGAATCACACCTTACGCAGAAGAAATACTGGGAGACTATCAATCCGCATTCCGTAGGAACCGGTCAACAAGCGACCAAATGTTCACAATAAGACAACTGCTGGAAAAGAAGTGGGAATACGGAGAGACGGTTCACCAACTGTTCGTTGATTTCAAAAAAGCCTACGGCTCAGTCACAAGGCAGAGACTCTACCATATTCTAGTTGAGCTGGGAGTCCCAAAAAAATATGCCGCCGTAATTCAAATTTGCATGAACGAAAACAAAGGGCGAGTTAGAATAGAAAACCACCTCTCAGAACCATTTGAAATCCGGGAATGACTAAAACTGGGGGATGGCCTGTGGCGTTTCCACTAACGCCGCTGCTTGCCTTTTCCAGGTACGACACAAAGACGGCTCCCTAAAACGCATAAACCCTGGGAAACATTTACTCACCTTTCAGTTATCTGCTTAAAATGTCTCCTAACCACCTAAGCCATATTTTCACTAATTCAATAGCATTAGTACCAAGAGACATTTTCCCCAAGGGCATTATCGCATGAAACGCATCATGTGCTTAAAAAGCAATTCGATCGTAACACCAAACAACCGATATAAGCTCAAATCATACGACGCCCATATCCCTTGTCGAATCCTACAGCACACAAGCAGGAGATATTCTTGCTTTACTTCTTTGTTGCGACCATATCGGTCGCCGAACCAATCGACAAGCAAATGCATTGGCACCAATAAACATGCCCCTGCAATTCAATTCGGTTACGACATTACGTAACCGACATAAATCCTCGAACTTGTCCATGCACACAAGAAGAAAGAATTTTTCCCACACACGTGCATGGCAAGGCATATCAGCAGACCCATCGATCGATCGCGCAATACGCAATAACATTTCGTTTTATGGAATTCTAATATCCACGGTTCGCATGCTCATGGACACACAGCATGAGCGTGCGAGGTAACCGCATCTGTGTGCGTGCACATCCCCACCATGGAAGATCATCCCCTGCTGGTCACCGAAACGATGGAATTTGGTATTCTGTCGTTTCGAAAGAATTAATCAGTCTTTCCACAGATTTCGTGGTGGCCAGTCGCGCCCTCTACGTAAAGCATAATTATTTATTATTTATTGGCCTGTAGGAACCCGGAAGTTCATGACCTCACCGACTCGGCTTCGCCATCGTTCTCTGTCCTGGGCACTCTCCTTCCACGCTTGACCATTCGACCCGATCTCCTCAAGGTCAAACCTAACATTGTCCTCCCACCTCCGTCGCGGCCGTCCTACCGGTCTCTTTCCCGTTGGTTCTCCGTCAAGAATTCTATGCACGGTCCTATCGTTCCCCATTCGCGCCCGGCCCATCTTAATCTTCGCGACTTGATTACTCTCACTATTGTAGGTTTGCGATATAGCTCTTCTAATTCGTGGTTATGGAGTTTCCGCCATTGTCCTGCCTCCTCGTCATATTTACCTCCAAAGATGCCCCTTAAAACTTTATTCTCGAATACGCATAATTTGTTTTCTTCCCGTTTCGTGAGAGCCCATGTTTCGCATCCATATAGAACAATCGGCATGATTATGGTTCTATAGACACGGAGCTTTATGTTACGTGATAGCAGTCTGGATTTCAGCAGTTTACTGACTGCGTGCCAACTAGCGTTGCAGGAATGCAGTCTCTATTTGCTTAATACAGTCGAGATTTGCATCCCATCGCGTACGATAGCTGCACACGTGTCTGGGGGGTATATAGAATTAGTTTCGCGCCGCAAGGAGTACGATGAACGAGTGTAAAATTAACAATGAGCATGTAAATATCAAAAATGTGTTTGAACCAAGAGTGTTCAACTCACTACTTCTAATCACTAGTGAGATAGGCTGACTTTGTGTTTGAAATAAGCTGACTTTATGTTTGTAAATATCAAAAATGTGTTTGAACCTAGAGCGTTAAACTTCCTACTGCTAACCACTAGTGAACTAAGCTGAGTTTTTGTTGTTTTTTTTACTTACCGTTGAATTGTGTTAGAGTAATAAAAATAAAGTGAATCGAATGACTTTGACGTTTCATTTTTCAATAATAAACGCAGTGGCACTAGTCGCGGGACGACCGATAGACAGGGTTGGCGCTTCGCTCAATCAACTATAGGAAGTGTAGTGAACCTGTGTCCTTGCGGCACAAGAGTGGAGGACCTTTAAAGACAGTGGAAATCGATGAAAAGGACCACAGACCTCTCACCATGTCTTTTTAACCTTGTGTTCGAGTATGTTATCAGAAAGGTACAAGACGACAACATGGCCGGAACATCCCTGAACGGGGTCAGACAAGTGCTCGCATATGCGGATGACATCGCCGTTTTGAGCGATAATCTAAAAACTGTAAGCAAAAACAGTGAAATCATCATGCAAGCGGCGGAAGAGGTGGGCCTAGAAATCAATGACGACAAAACGAAATACTTGATTACGGCGAGAGCAGGTGGGGCGGGGAACACATATAAACGTCAGAAGCAAGATATTTGAAAGGGTTAAAGAATTTAAATATCTGGGAACGATACTGACGGCCAGTAACGAAATGTTGAAGGACATCAGCAAAAGACTACACTCCGGCAACGCTAGTTGGCACGCAGTCAATAAATTGCTGAAATCCAAACTGGTATCACGTAACATAAAGCTCCGGGTATATAGCACCATAATCATCCCGATTGTTCTATACGAATGCGAAACATTGGCTCTCACAAAACGGGAAGAAAACGAATTCCGCCTATTCGAGAAAACAGTTTTAACGGATATCTTTGGCGGTAAATATGACGAGGAGGCAGGACAATGGAGGAAACTTCACAACCACGAATTGAAAGAGCTTGTGGGGGAGGAAGTATTGTGAGAAGACACGGGCACTAGGTTCACTAGCTTAACCAAGACAAAGTTCCGCTGACTAAGGAAATTCTGCCAGTGAAACTGGCTCTCCTCCTTTAAGGGTGTAATTCCCAGAGAAACGTAAAGTCTCTCTTTGGGAGAAAGTAACCTGATCTCCTAGCAAAGATCTATAATGGTACACATGTATGTGTGAATGAAGATCACATTGGTTTTTTTTATACACAAGGCCATGGAAACGTATCTGAAAACAAAGAAAGGGCATAAGTGCATTCACGGGATGCCAGTTCGGTAAAGCAAACAAAACCGAAACTCGTCGGATGCTAATTGGATCTGTGTTTGCTTATACCGCTGCTGATGAGAAGCAGATCCCGAAATATGAAAAGACAAAGGGAACGTTTGGGTCTTTGTCTGAGATATGCATTGCTGCTCAATAAATAGGCGGCAATGCAATGTGGAAATGTGCTAATGGGTTTTAGCTAGATTACCGTGAATTGGTGTTTATTGCATCCCTGCCAAGGGTAAGCATACCATACCTATTTGCATTTGCTTATGCCGTAGAATTTAATTGGTGCCAAGAGACGCGAGATGTTTGTTTTGGTTTCTTGGGTGTAGGTCGGCAGCCAATGTGTATGTATGGTGCTTTATGATACACTTGGTGAGGACGGGAAATAGGCGACGCAATGATCATTATCTCTGGTTGGGACGGTTATATAATATGTGAACCGATAAGTTTTCTTTTCAGGGATATGCTGTTAGGAACAGAATTCTTAAGAGGAATTTTGAATTCAAATAAATGAATGCAGGTAAGAATTCTCTTACAGGTACTTTTAGGTTATATTACATCTATTAGATGCGTGAAGCATTTAAGGTGCTAATGCGATTGCATTGGCGAAAGCTTATGCAGACTGGGTAGTGGGGATGGAGGTTCCTTATGTAAGTAGACAGTGGAGTTTGGCGAAGCCGCCACAAGTTATACCGCAAACCTACAATTGTGAGAGTAATCAGGTCGCGAAGATGAAGATGGGGCGGACATGTGGCGCGAATGGGCAACGATAGGACTGTGCGTAGAATTCTTGACGGTAGATCAACGGGGAAGAGACCGACAGGACGGCCGCGACGGATATGGGAGGAGAATGTTAGGTTTGACGTTGAGGAGATCGGCTGATGCTTTTGGTTATTCCATTTCCCTGCTGTGTTTTTCTTCACTATTTACATGTGTATTGTGTATCTGTTAGAAACGCCACACTACTCCCTTCTCAGTAACTTTGTTATGATCAACTTCGTTTCCGAATAACGGAGGCAAGAGCGAGCGAGGGAGAGGACGTCAAAGCAGGCAAGCGGGTCGGTGGTTTGTGCTGCAGTCGTGATCATAGTAGTAAAATCCTGTTTTACCTATGCGAGAGGTGTGTTGTGTGTACAGTACACATTGGGACTATAGTGTTTAGCAACGATAGTGAAAATGGTGCATTGAACACACAATGAAACGGGTGAGAGGCGAAGTATTGAAGCACCAGACTACCGGTTGCGTTTGCGAGTTCGATTTCTAAACTCATGTGCACTCAACTGATGTGGAATTGTTATATTATTGCTTCGTAGACGGCTGATGCCGTTGCTTATTCGATTTTCTTGCTGCGTTGTTCTACACTCTTTGCTTGTGAACCTGTTAAAAACGCCACACCTGCACGGTTATTGGCGGCCATAACACTAGCATTTGGGTGGAAATCCATTAGCTGGGTAAACATAAGTGGCCAGGGCCGTAGCGGAGCACATGGAAGGGTAGAATAAGATAGGATGCGATCTCCTCAGGGGAAGGTGAATTTAAGAGAGAAGGGAGAACAACCGGGCGAAGGGAACGTTTTTAGTCAGACAATTAACAACATTCGCGGAGGAAAGATCCTCTAGAAGAAAACGGGCTCGACTGTGTCGGACCAAATAATGATTTAAAAAAAATACAACCAGAAAAAATTTAATAAAACCTTTTTTATTGTATTTGTGGACTGTGTTCGGCGGAACACATAGCACGAGTCCGCCAAAAGACTATTGATGGAAATTTATGATCGATTTTCTGAAAACGATGGATTTTGCAACGCTTATATCACTTGCGTTTCTAGCTATTGATGGGACAACGAGGCACACCACTCTAAGAAAAGTCTTTTAAAGTTGCTTCCTTTCTCAATTGAAGTAGCCCAACAATATAGATCACTGTTTAAATAAGTTCGCGTATTGATTATCGATGAACTCATTATGACTGGAGCCATGTTGTTGTCTCAAATAGATTCGAGATTACCGAAAAACGTATTTTTTTTACAGAACTTTTTTCTCCATTATTTATTTAGCAATTAAAAAATAATTTGAAGGACTTATTCTACACATCATCATCATCATCATCATCGGCACTACAACCGGGAACCGGTCCGGTCCTTATTTAGCAAGTCCTGGGGCCTGTTAAATTTACCATAATGATTTGTTTTTTCCGGGTAAGGTCATTAGTCTTGCGCCAGAGGCTCCCCGACGGGGAAGCGAACCCCGGTCTCCCGCGTGACAGGTGGATATCCTAACCACTATACTATCGAGGGGCCCCCTTATTCTACACATAATTAGGTATAAAAACGAATGTTTATTTTTATTTAAAGTACAAAATGGCGACATAGCCGCTAGTCAAGTGCAATTTTTTTTTTGATAGATCAAACGATGTGCAACCCTCCCACAGCACCTAGAATAAAAAAAAAAGGTTCATCGTCTTTATGAGGTTTTCTAGGCAGTACACATGATTATTTCGGCGCAAGGCTAATATCCTTACGCGGAAAAACAAATTATTATGGAAAATTTAACAAGCTAATTAAGGCCAAGACCGGATCCCGGTTCTAGTGCCGATGATGATGATGATGACGCATGATTATTACAAAATATTAATTTTGGGCAAAATTCCTCTGGTTTAAACAAAAAAAATGAATTTCCAATAAAAAATCGACTTTAAATAGTTTATAAATAATGTAATTGTCATTAAATCTCAATAAATCCGTATATGGCGCCTTAGATAGTTTATTTAAGACGTAATAGTTAAAATTTTAAGTCAATCGAATAAAAATTGCCCGATATGTTCCACACCAACTTGAAAAATATGGTCTTGAGAAAAACACGTTTAAAGTTGTTGCGGAAACCAGCTTTAAAAAAATAGAACATCAAATTTCCCACATTAAATTCCTTTTGGATATCATTTTTGGGATGTGTATACGTAATTTAAGTATAAAAAAATGAGAAAAATTGGCTATCTACGTCAACAAGGAGCAGGTCCAACACAGAGGGGAGCGTTAAAACTGAGCGAAGTAATGCGACAAGCCAATCGAACTTTTTCAACAATATTAACGAAAATTCGTGAAGGACAGCTGTTAGACGGGAACGAGTTGGAAATAAATGAATTACGATTTTAGTCCGAAGAAGAGGCTGAAAGAATTTGTTCAGGCGGTATACGATTCTTGTTCGATAATCATTCAGTTGCTACGTACAACAATAACGTTTTAAATTCTGCAGTCGAAAAGCCATTTCAGAAGCAACAGATGTATATATTGGTTGTCACAATATTATACAACAAACTTCTATGCGACAAAAATTACACAAAACGTCAAACATTTATATAGGAGTTTGGCACTCCCAGGCGCTGAGCCTCCTGTTCTATGCCATCCCTCACTCGAAAACAAGGTCTGTCGTGCTGTCTCCTTCCATACATCCCACCACAAAGGACTTTCCGGGCAGGATCCTCTTCGCTCATTCGAGCTAGGAGTCCCGTCCACCGGAGTCTACAGAGCTTGATTTTTCTTACAACATGGTTGTAGCGTCTCCGGAATCGTCCTCCCTCACATACCGGGCCAACAATTCTCCTTAAGACCTTCCTCTCGAAAGCGGCTAAAAGTTCAGAGTGCCTTTTATTGAACACCCAGGTCTCGGATCCATACATGTGTACTGACAAGACCTGTACAGTAGTAGCTTTGATGTTCTGGATAAATTTCGGGATTTAAAGAGTCTTGATAGACCATCGTAGGCTTCGTTGTATTTGATCAGCCGTCCGCGTATTTCTTCTTCCATATTGTTATCGGCTGATACTATTAACCCAAGGTTTGTTTTTTTCTGACACTAACGCGCGCACAAAAGGGGATTTTGAAGTACCCTTAAATGTCAGAGCACAGTGCGAGCGGATGGAGAGGAAGTGGATGGGGAAAGGGGGTGTCGATGTATATTGGTCTTGAATGTTTGGACATCACAACGGCCAGGAAACACATGATCAAGCAGAACATTCCACATTCGTGTAGTTCGGCTAAAGAATGACTCTCTATGTTTATTTGTGAGCCTAAAGTCTACTTTCAACGGGAACAGATGCGCATTCACAGATTGAATTGCTGCCGAAGCTTGGAGTGTAGTTCACGTAAGCGGAACTTCACATCCGGCATTAAAGATTGTATTGGCGGTTCTAAGAAACTACCATCCAAGGTGAAATTCGCGGAATATAAATTAGCAAAAACATTTACTTTAACTTTTGAATTCGTTGTTAATGTCTCGCATTCGGTAAGGCCCATCCACCAGTTTAGTCAAATTGCGGCTAATAGGCAGCGTTTCAGCAAGCGTCCCAATCTCGTAAGCTCTGTTAGAATGCACTAATCCTTTGTCAAGAACGACAATTTCATTATAAGAGTTTGGTGTAAGAATTTAACAAAAAATGCGTTCTGTTAATTAAAAAGTATGTAGTGTCATCAACGTTGATCATCACGTCCAAAAAAAAAAAATAAAAAACGTCTGTGCAATTCACACGCGGTAGAAGTGTTCAAAAACCTAAACTTCGAGAGAATGAGACGAATGTAGAGTATCAGGACTGGGATAATTGTATAGTTTATTTATTATAATATTGTTACCAAGTTTATAAAGTTATTTACATTTTATTCTAACGTATTATACAGACTTTGAGTTTTCATTTTCACTTTGAAATGACACGAGAGGATTATGGTAACTGACGTGTGAATAAATGCTTTGGATCGAATCTGATCAATATATCTTTGTAAGACTGCGTTAATTACTGTTTTTGATCTTGATATCGCGTCAGTGCGACTGCTGCACATTTTTCAATTTAATTTGGTGTTTAAAAAGTCCATGAAAGGAAGCGCTGTATCCAATGCAAAAAACACATTGAAATCCCCACTTAAAATGACTGGAATTCTATCGTAATCCTTTTTAAGAATTAGCGAAACTTCTGGTGTGTACTTTATTACATTTTCATGGATAAATTCAATAATTGTATTTGTTGTTTGGTTGAAAGAAATGTAAATTACCAATTATAACTGAATTACCATTTGATAAGCACATACTTCTCTTGTAGCGTTCTACGAACGCACAATTCCACCCAGGTAGGGTTCTTACCCTTCAAGGAACATACCTAACCTGAAAACGTTACACGCGTCGGTAGCTGCCATAAAGACCACCCAAATCCGTCAAGCAAACAAAGGCAGCGACAACCTATCCGCTACCAAATTGCAGGCAACTGTAATTATTGCAATGATTCGAAAATGTTATGAGTTTAAAACCTACAAAGGAACGACTTTGATCCCACGGTCCCTTCTGAATTTCACCCTCTCAGAAGGATCTAATGGATTTCGGTGTGTGTTTATAAAAGGCAAACAAACCCACGGACTGTACGTCCTAACAATCATCTCCGTTCTGCGCGCCAGATGTGCCGCGCAAACAGAAGACCGTGAGAGGAAATGGTATTGTAGCGGTTCTACGAACCACACAGTCCACTATTGGTCGAGATGTCGTCGTTCCACCAAGGAACACACTCACCTATAGGTAAATTACACTTGTCCATAGACACGTGTCCTCAAAAGTCCCCCACCATACCTGAAACGAAGGTAACATACATCTTGGAGGCAACTACCCCACGTGTCCACAGACACGTGGGTCACAAGTCCGATCAATCGTCCCACGCCTGCACGGCGATCGAAGGACACTACAAACGGACAAACATTGCCTTTCCAAGGACATTTAACGCATCGTCCTAAATTCCTAAAAACAATTATATAATACATCATACAGGCATCGTAAATTCGAAAACCTGACCGGCGCCCCTGTTAGCCAGCGTTACCTGCAAACGTGCAAATATAATCCTTGCCGCCAGCTAAGATACGGGACACAATTACCATTGTATTCCGAAATCCCTTATAGCACCATTGTCATAATTGCGTTGCAGGCTATTAAGCAGCTACACAATGATCCTATGATGCCCCTTTGTTCCTTCCTCTTTTCTCAGTCCCTTTTGACATGACCTTCGCTGCAGGAGAAAACAATAGATCTATTAGCACACGTGCTAATAGATCAACCAGAGAGAACATTCTAGATTCAGGATCCGCGAACGCAACCGTCGCGATAGTCAGTCATCAAGTAGCATTCACGGAGGTCAGATCCTCCTTTCCCACGAAAGACGTTTCGCGAGTCTAACACAGAGAACCAAACGAGGAGGGTTGATCGGCGCGACGCGGAGAAACAAGAAAAGAACTGATCGACCAGAAGTTTAGATTTTTAAATACGCGAGTTAACCCAAGTATCTTTGTTGCATCCTAACGTGTGCGTTCGTTACAGTTAATTTTAATTCGCCATACTTTCTAGGCGCAAAAATGTAAAACAGAAAAGTAAAGAAAAAGACAAAGACAAAGGAATAAAAACCGTGACACATATTGTGAACTCTTGGCAAACTATTAGTGTAAACTAAACATATAAAATAAATAAACGCCTCCGAAAACAATTAACAGTGTTTTATTTTTATGCTTTATTCTCTCCGTGATTTCTTTTGTGAACAGTGTTCGGCGGAACACTTCACCATCATCGTTAAAACATTTCACGTGATCCCAAAATCCGCCAAACTATCACCACCACCGATGGTGATGATGATGCATGTGATGATCCTTTTCAGGCATCTAATTACCCATGGGCATTAATAACATGCTGCTAACAGAGATTCGGAAATTCTGTTAGCAGAGCTAATAGGAAAATTCTCTGTGTAGATATAGATACGATCTGTATCAGGTTTATTTTTTGAATTGAGATAGGAGTCTAAGTTAGATCGTCAACGAGACGACAAGTCCCATTTTTGATCGTCAACGCGACGAGTAGACCATATCGAGGAGCTTAGCGAATACCGTCGAATTGAGGAGTCGGCTTGTGACATTCATCCGGAGTAGTGTCGAGTAAAAAATCGTTGTGTGCACCAACAGTAACCCTGGGATAATTAATCCATCATATCGTGTCAAAAAAGAAAGTCGTGTGTGCGAAATTGAAATAATACGCTCGTAATTGCTACATATTGTCAAGCAAAATCTAAGTTAAACCGAAGCAAAAGTACCAATAATAAGATAGGATGTATACACAAAACTTTCGTCGTGTTTTATTGGTGTGATCGTCTCTGTGTTCCGGTGTTTAATTCCTTATACTGCGGACGTGTTCGGCGGAACACCGCAGTCATCCATATCCGACCTAAGGACAATCTACAAACATCCGCCAAACTCCCACTTTAAAAAGCTGACAATGATTCAAGTTGTTGTGCATTGAGACCTATTTGTGGAGTTACAATACATATATAAATTATCAAATCTAGGTATACTCGAATATTTGTTATACAATGTCTACGATATGATAATGGGTAAACAATTTGTAGTGAAATGTGGAGATATGATCTCTAACAAGACTTTCCACATCAAAAACGGCCTACAACAGGGAGCAATGAATTCTCCCATTTTATTTAACATTTACACTAGTGATCTAGTGGGTTCTCTCAACCATGCAATTGCGTACGCCGACAACATTGTGATGTATCATCATCATCATCGGCACTACAACCGGGATCCAGTCTTGGCCTTATTTAACAGGTCTGAGGCTTGTTAAATTTTCCATAATAAATTTGTTTTTCCGCGCAAGGTTATTAGCCTTGCGCCAAATTGTGGTGTATAGTTCTGGAGAAAAGGTTGGTGTCATCAACAGACTTCTGCAAGATAATTTCAGCAAAATTAAACGTTTTTGCAACAACTGGAAGTTAAAAATAAATTTCCGAAAAACAGAGACTATCATTTTCAGAATGCCCCTGTCCAGTGCATCAAGGCATACAAAACGGAATTGAAAACAATTTTCCATTGCAGGAAGTAATAATCTTTCCCTACAAGTAAAAACTGTAGTCAGATACCTTGGAATCTGGCTTGATCAATATCTTTACTTTGATAAACATGCAGCAGCTGTTCTTACAGCAGCTAAGAACGCATATCCAATGGCACGAAGTCTCTTCCGTAGTAGTCTTCTGGACCCCAAGGTGAAAATAATTTCATACTCGGCATTCATCCGACCAATATTAATGTATGGCTGCCCGGTATGGTATAACATATCCCCATTCTACATGAAGAAGTTTTGGGTGTTCGAGAGGTTTGCGTTCCTGTCTCGGAATGTGCAGAACCCCGGAGTCGCAACACCAGAAATACTATCCCACTAAAGTCCTGATTTGTCATACAGGACATTGTAGGGATGGTATTTCTTGTGTTGCATTTCTGGGGTTCTAAACAGAATAGATAACTTCATTATCAAGATTATTCGTGGTCACACAACAAGGGCAATGGACAGTGAAAATGATCATTCTATCCCAATGATAAGTATATGGAGAGTACTCTCTAGAATGGGTTCATTACCCCAGAAGCGTTCCCTTTGTTGGATAAAAAAGAACTTATCCAAGACAAATGTGGAGTCCCTATTATTTACCACGCTTTTCGTGGTGCCAGGGATAAACGAATTCTCTATGATAACGATATCTTTTTAATATGCGTTTTAATATGATGATCGGTGAAAGAGATAAATCAATAAAAGGTCGATCGCATCCCAACTGGTGGTGGATCAATAATGAAGACACGACTATGCGTCCCCAAACATAGTATGCCTCTCAGGCACATCGCTTTCCTTCCTCCTATCCCCAATTCCCAATAATTTTATTTTGTTTTTAATTTAATTTTAATTTTTTATTTTTTTAATTTTTATTTGCATTCCTTGTTTATGTTTGTACGTTGGCAACCCCATATATATGGTATGTTATTACAAAAAAAAAAACAATAATAATAATAATACATAATATAACTGCACCGAAGAAGAGCTCCTGCGCTTCAGTAGGGCTATCTCCCACAGAGACCGGGACGATAGTATTAGACAGCGTCAACAGTTCTGGTGGTTGAATGGCATATAAAGACCTGGATACCAAAGTCGGTATAGAATCACACTATCATCAGCTAGCTTACATAGACTTAGCTTTTCTAGAATTACGGTAGTATAAGATTAAAGTTAAGTTAGGTAAGGTGCTTTTACATAAAATAAAAAATTAAAAAAAAAATAAAAAAATGGGTAAGTTAACTAAGTTAAATTTTAAGAAAAAAAAAAACAAAAAAAATTGACAAAGTTTTTCAAATTTTCTTTATCTTTCAAATAATTATAAGTACTGCCACAAATTTCTGTCGCCGAAAGGCAAATTATACAAATGTTTAGTAATGTTTAGCTTAGAGCGTCTGCGAAGGACCAGTAAGTTATTATATAAGATAATTAAGCTACAATTTAACCATTATAAAATTAAGAATATAAAAAGAAAAATAAAAAACGTTTTAAAAATGAAAAAAAAAATATATATATATAATATAAGAATAGAATAAATTTTAAAAAGAAAACATCAATTATTGTGACATGTTATAAAAACATTAGTTATTGTACGCCGAAAGGCATAAGAAAAATAATAATGTATAATTTAGAGTGCTTGCGAAGAGCCAGTAAGTTAATGTAAACATGATATTTGTATAATAGAAGTTAACATTTTGTCTTAAGTAAAATCTGTAATTGAATGGTTAAATAAATGTGGAATAAAACAAAAACAAAAACATCCATAATCACAAACGTCAAAAAAATTGCAGTCGATTGCCCTGCGACAACGCCAAACCGATCGTTGAATCATCAACATGCTGCTGTTTTTGATCGATGGTCAGCAAACCCCACACCCATCGCGCTGATAGCTTTTTCAGCTCAAGAAATTCGCGCAAAACGTATTTCACCCGTTCTTTTGAGATCCCGATCGCCTGAGCTAACTCGCGCAACATCACCGACGATTCAATGCACTTTCTCTACGATTTCCGCATTCTTTAACTCTTTTGGCCTTCCACAGCGAGGTGCACCTTCCGTGCTTGTACGACCCATTTTAAAATCACTAAATCATTTGCGGATAACATTTCTGCAACCATTGCAATGATTGTTCAGACATTTTTTCCATGGAAAATCAATGTTTGATTAAGGTGCGATATTCCTGTTTTGCCACTTGAAAGTAACGTCACTCAAACGACCATAGTTTTTAAAACGAATGTACAGAATGCTACGAAACATCATACATAAACTAGAGTTAACACAAGACAAGTTTACGGTATGTTTTATATGAAAACCCCTCTGGGGTAGGAAAGCCTACTTTGGGAATATTATAATTTCTGACATCATTATAACGAAATAATTAATTTAACAAATACATATTCTTCAGGAAATGACTGCAATATATTCGTATACCTTCATATTCAGGTTCTATGCTGGTGCATTTGCATATTAACACACTTCTACAATACAACTATTCCAAAGGCCATTCTGTTGCTCTTCTGTATGATATACTCAAATCCTCGTGATTTTACTAAAGACATGAGATCTTACTCATACCCCCTCTTTAAGCATATGAAAAGAATCTCTCACAATATAAAAAAATTGTAGTATAATTTGAACAAAAAAGGCGAACAGTGTAACACTGTGGCTTAGCGTCAACAAACTCAAGATATTAAAGGGATATTCCTTGGCGTACTGGATACGATGAAGACATAATGTAAAGGATGAAGGGAGAAATCAACCTCCTACTCATTCATTTTATCTCTGTATACATTAATACAACCGCCTTTTGATAAGTTCTGCCATATGTTACCTGCTGGCGCCGAAACAAAGGAGCCGAGTGTCGACAGGAGATGTAACGACAGTATGGAATGGGAGTATAATATATGAGTGTTGTTAGACGCACAGCACTCTCAATTCAAATCCTTATTAGGCGAGATATGAAACATCGGGTGAGTTTTCTATATATTTGGAATCTTGTTACAACGGACTCCAGAAAACGTCTAATATCTTACGCCTCCTTAGAAGGCATGGGCCATAAACGTCTTAAGCATAATAACATTAGAATGAATGTAAGAAGAAAAAGTTATTTGGATAATTAAGCTTCGCTTAGGTTCTCCACTGATTTAAATTCATTAAGAGATGAGATTGTTTTATCCATAAAGCAGGTTAAATACTCTGATCAATAATTGTTAGGAATACCTCTGTCTAACGTTACCAAAACAATAATAATTAAAAACAGAGTATAATTCAAGGTTTTGGAATAATGTTAAAAACGTTGTTTCCAGACTAACGCTATACACGAGTGCAGTTCCATGCGACTGCAAACCGTGCCAAGCTTTTCCTTAATTTTTCCTTCACTATATTTCTTTAACTCCATTCACCTTGAATAATATTTGACCTTACGCGGAGCCGTGATATGAGAGTGTACTAAGGCGCGGATAGGCTTTAAACTTAATTTCTACAGGAGGCTTCTGAAATAACGATATACCACCTGTGGTGATTGCTCTCGCTCATGTATTGAAAATCTCAGTAAACTTGGTTCCCTAGCCGGTATGAATGTTTTGTGCCGAGCCAGTTTATTTTTCCTTCAAATATCAATGTCGGTCGGATGAACAGAACAACAGTAGGGAAAGGGAGGTTGATGTTCATTGGTGTACAACAATGAAGAAAATGGAGCTTTCCATACAGGTGTGGTTCGGCTCAAGACCGGTTGTCTGCATTTATCCTACATCTGAAAGTAATTTTAAAAGTGAATCAGTGCGAACTTTTGGATGGTGCTTGCGTTTAACAATGTGTAGCTGCTTCTCTAGTGACGACTGTTAAGAATATTCTTGCTGCGATTCGGAGTTATTTGTTAAAGTTAAGTATAATTAGATATGTTTGTGCATGTGTCATAATAACCAAAACATCGCATCGTTTTGCTCTTATAAATAACAATTTTATTTGTTAAATTGGATATGTGTGGGGGTTCTCTATACCACCTGGAGAACCAACCCACAATGCCAACCAATTTCGCCCGCTCACACCGCGCCACCATAACCCAACCTGTAACCCATTTCCCAACATGCAGAAACACATCCCAATATGCAACAG
Organism: Microdon myrmicae; assembly: GCA_963931805.1. Lineage (NCBI taxonomy): Eukaryota > Metazoa > Arthropoda > Insecta > Diptera > Syrphidae > Microdon > Microdon myrmicae. The sequence continues at coordinate 103,016,955 of OZ007496.1, forward strand.
CATCGGTCCCCAAACCCGCAATTGCATACATCCCCAACCTACCAAGAACCCATTTCCCAAGCTGTAATAAACGCATATCCAATTTACTACGACACACTCACCATCTCCATCAACTACACCGAGCCGCATACATTTTCCCAAAATCGCTTCGGTTAATTCTCTATCTAAATTATATTCTTTGCTTGCGACCAAGCAATCCTAATTTCCCCCGAAAATCATATGCTGTAATAAACGCATATTCAAATTTACAGCCGAATGAATGCTCATCATCTCCATCAACTAGTTCGAGCCGCACACATTTTTCCAAAAACCGCTTCGGCTAATATTCCATCTAAATTATATCCCTTGCTTGCAACCAATTTCCCTAGAAAATCATTCCGGTTCACTTCTTGTTTAAACTATATCCTCGCTTGTAGCCAATTAACATTTAGTTCCCCCGAAAACCATTTCGGTTCCCATTCCACCTAAACCATGTAGAACCACACCAACTCCCTCTTACTGGCAAGCCAACAGCATGATGCGTCGCCCTTCCATGAAACGACCATCGCAACGAACAAGACCCTTGACCGTACGTGGCTATGCCGCCGAAACCAATTTCCCGGTACACACAACCAAATAATCCAACTCACCCTATACGGCGATGATTTCCCGGAACTAAATCCCCTATACAGGCATAGCAACCCTTTTCAAAGTTCCTAGTAAATGGCAGTGAGTTGATTTTAGCTATGACGCCACGACGCGACGAACTTTTCCTCGCCAGTAATTAGTCAGTCGAGCCACAACCACCGCAAGGTGTGCATTTACAATTAAGGACATAGAAATAAATCGATCGACCGAAGGTGTGCGTTTGCAATCGAAGGCATAGAAATAAGTCGATCAATCGAAAGTGTGTGTTTACAACTGAAGAAATAAAGAACAATTATCACTAAGCCACCCCGGTGTGTTTTAATTACCCTCCCCTTTCTTCGGTGGACGATTTCTTCTCTCGAAATTTGTTGGTGGTAACATGTGCCGTACGTCGGCATCCTTACCACGTTCGTACCTCCCGCATATGTATATTCAGCTGTGTTAATACTCCCTAAATATTTTGAATTGTTTTCTTTTTAAACCCAGGCTATATCGCTGCACTTGATTTTATAAATTGACCAACCCCCTTCATTGACGGTTTGACTTCGACTCTTTAAAATCCTTCTCCCGGTTAAAAAGTTTGACTAAAGCTAGAAGAGATATTTTTCCAATCTTTCACATCATATGGCCTCTTTTTTGATTGCGTCGGAATCAGACTCTATATTAACAAATAAAAGGTAGTTTAACGTATACATGTTCATGACCTTTTTAGGAATTCCATAATTCCCATTGTTTCCCGCCAATGCATTTGCAATTGCCCCAGAAAACATTTCCTTTTCCAAGGACATGTAATGCTTTCAAGCATTATCTGAAATTCCTAAAATTGATCCTTAATGTGCATATGCACCATAAATACCAAACATTCGATACGCTTTGTCTGAGTTAAAATGCTATGTCGTCAGCTTGTTTTTACAGCTGCAACACTAGCGATTCAATAGACAAACAATGATGCATTTCTTTCGTCGCCACCACTAATTGCTTGGCATACCTAAATGCAAGCAAGGGATGTGTATCGGCAATTAACCCAAGACACGATATACAATTTCCATTGTATAAAGTATCGTATCCCATTAGCACCTTTTTACCAACGTCCGTCATAGCGACGTTGCATAAACATGACCCTCATTACGGAGCGAACCATTTGGTCGCCTTTTCCTTTGTTCTCGCCGACTGCCTTTCTCGTTGTTCCACTGCTTTCGAACACGTGCAACAACATTGAATCTGTTCGATCGCGCACACACACCGCTGCACCAAAAAGATCGCATTTTCTTAGTGGCCACACCCTTAAGAGAACATTTTCTCTTTCCCCTCCATATCTCACCCTTAATTGAAGATAGAATTCAAGTCAGAGTCCTATCCTCCAGAAGTCCTTTTCCATCTGCCGACGACAATAGTCGTGCGGACTTCCGCGGTCTGTAGCGCTGCAGACTCGCGATAAATTCAAAGTCGTGTTCGTGCGTGTTCAAATTTTAAATCAAATTAATTAAAAACAAAAACAAAACAAAATAACAGAGCTATGAATGAGATGTAACGTATCTTTCTAGACAACTGTGAATAAATTTGCAATAAATAAAAAACAGTGTTTCAATTCGTACTCGTCCTTGTGTCCGGTGTCGTCGTGGAGTTTTGTTTTTGACTTGCTTTCCCGTGGCTGAACATTAATATGTTGCAGGAGGAAGTAGAACTCGCACCCATGCCGGTGCCACGACTTCCTCCCCACATGATCACTACATGACCTAAAATATGTTTTTTTCTTCTACCTTAGATAGATCAATGCCTCAGAGAACAACTAGTACTCTGCGACGGTAGACTGATGGACCCAACATAAATAGGATAGATAATTTTATGCTCAAATTAATCCGAGGACATGTCGTGAGAGCAATGTATTCATCCAACCATTTAATTTGCTGGGGCTATAGTATCACGTTTGGCGTAAGGCTAATAACCTTGCCCGAAAAACGAATTATTATGGACAATTTAAAAGTCTCGGATATGGACTGGATACCGGTGGAGAGACTTGCTAAATAAGGCCAAGACCAGATCCCGATTGCAGTGCCGATGATGATGATGATAATGATAGTATCACGTACTATAAGAGAGTTCATCAACAATGGTTTTGTTCCACCAAAGGCATTTCTTTACATTGATATAATTGGCCTTGTCAGTAGGGCGATATCTCACAGCGATCAAAGAGAAGTTAAGAAACAACGCCAACAGTTCTGGTGGTTGAATAGCAACTAAAGACCTGTCAGCTGAAATTGGCATAGTAAGTAGTGTGCCAGGTAAGTTTTATTAATAATATTTATATATCACGTGACCTTAGAGTAGAGCTAGGTACACAAAACATGGTCTCAGGCCGTTCAACAGACATAACAGGAAGCAATACCGTCTTATATAAAAATATTGATCACTCCCTACAATGCTCTTCCTCCTTTGTCTGACTACTTTATCTCTCACCCCATCTCGGCCAAGGAAAGTCTCTTCATTGATCGACTATCTGATTCTTGCCTCTGTTAAGTCAGCAACGGTCGAGATCTCTTGGCTAGGCAGCTAGACCCTATCTTTACTACTGAGCCCATCAATACATCAGTCTCAACCAGCCTGTTTCACGCTCTGGTGACGGCAAAAGCCAACTCCAATAGCTGGCTTGAGAACAGCAATCAAATTAAGCGCCAACTCCAATAGTTGGTTCGGGAACATCAAGCACATTAAACGTCAACTCCAATAGTTGGTTCTGAGGACAGCCTTTTACACGCTTCCATAATGTGGTCAAAAAGGAAACCTTTAATTCATTTAATTTAAAATAACTTACTTTATTTTTCACTATATTTAACATTTGCCACTTTAACGGCCACTTGAGTACTTTAAAGTTTAGATGATACGATGATGCCGAATTGCACAGCACAAGTGATAAACGAATAATAAACAAAAATTCTTTCTATGCGCCCGTTAATATACCTCGTACCATCGTTTACCGTTAGTGTCATCCGATCAAAAGCACCGTGTCATGGACCAGGAAATTACCGTCAAAACTGTTCTGTCGAACTTAGTGCCTTCTTAGTTGTAATATCGATGCAACAGTTTAGTAAATTCTGTTGCATACCTTCGTGATGAATTTTTGTTGCTCCAATGACAGGTGAATTGGTTATTTGAATTTATGATGAATCGATTCCCCTTTTGTTGTATCTTGAGGAATCGATTCATCCCTTATTGTTGTTTGTTGTTGCTTTGTGCTGCAACACAGCCCATTCGTCCTTTCACCTACTATCTGTCATCCGCCATTCTTCTCATGACCTTCTTTCGGACGATACGATGCCTTTATAATGATTAGCTATTAAACTACCGAAACGACAAACGAAATTAGTGCACGATGAGTTTATTGCACTTATATATTGAAATAACGACACGAAAACCAAAATGTAACTAAAAGATACACGATAGATATTTTATTTTCTACAGACAACGAAATATGTGGACTGTATAGTATGATGATTACAATTATTATAATAACAAAAAATAGCAAACAAGCTGCTTTTATATAGCTACAAGAGGGAGGTCCTCCTTTACATGTATTGGTACAATATCGGTGGAATTTAATGGAAATGACACATTTGTATATGGAGAGAAAATGGGAGGAGCAATTGCATCCACGTGGTTTTGCATGCGTTTGAAGCATGAGGAAAACCGTCTGTACAAAAGTAATGGAATTTTAATGATGTACTTAACAGTAACGAACAAGAATGAAAAGGTCTAGACGAGTATTATTAGGAAATACAAAATAAACTATAAAAACGTGGTAAAAGACCAAACACATGATGCAGGTAATTATGGAGGGAAATTTGAGAAACAAAAAACATCAGCAGGACGCGACAGTAACAATAGCAAGCATCAGCAATCAGGCAGAGGTCCTGGATAAACTCTGCCGAAATTGACATAAAAAATAAGAACTGGTAAAGCAAATGAAAGAAGTTTTTGATTTAAAATGGAAGTTGAGCCAGAACGAGCAGCAACAGGAAAAAGAACAACTGTAGCGACAAGAACAAAGGCAAAAAGGACAACAGCTTCCATCGAAGGTCAATCAACCAGGACAAGTAAAAGAACCTAAACAGCAGGTACCACATCAACAGCAAGAAGCACCCCAACAACAGGAACCGCATCAACAGCAGCCAGTCAGCGAAAAGGAGAAAGTACCGCCCATTATCATCAGTGTTGTGTTTCTTGTAGGGGTTTTTATTTCCAGGAAGCGTGTCTCCTGGCCCTTAAAAGGACAAGGCGATCTCTTAAAATTTGACCGCTCCTGAAAACTTGTCCTCCAAAGGGGTCATTGCCCTGCTTCCTCTGAGTTCAAAGGGAAGAGCAACGTCCTTTGATTCGGCATTCGTCCTAATGTCTTCACTTGGTCTTCCGTGGGGGCCGGGTGATATTTAGATATCCGTGGAAATGAAAAGTCGTCTAGTTTTTCTTTTTGAATATGATTTTATTGTATTATTCAGGATTTTCCTGGGGTACTTCCTCCAGGGACTGTGAATTTAGACTGCAGCCTTTCTCCTGGGGTACTTCCTCCAGGGAGAATGGACGATATTATACTGCGGCCCGGAGATTAAAAAAAAAAAATTGTGGCGAGAAGGCCGAATTTAGCGAGACAGGGCATATGTGTCCTTCATCTTGGTAGGTCTTGGGTGCGGTAGTGAACGCAGATCACGTCTTTGGCGTCTGATAATCTGCGCTTTGGTCGCTGTGTATGTTTGTGTTTGTGCCGTCTTGTACTGTGTGTGTGGTTTGTTAATAGTAGACCCTATGGGATGGGTCCAGGAATCCTCTATTATAGAGGGGAATGTTGTTGGGAAGGGTACTTCCTTCAGTTTTGTACTGAAGAAGAAATTGTGGTGGTTTGATCCGAAGAGATCGAAAGAGAGAAGGGTCAAGAACGCAAGAGTCCCGTACAAGTAGGTTCTCGCTGTTCTGAATGTTTTCGAGGTACTTATATGCTAATTGAAGCAAGTACTCGTCGATAGGGGTAATGGAGGCGCCTTCGTATGGGTGAGAGTTGGGGTAATGACGACCGCCAGACCTTCTAGAATGATTGGTGCATCTTCTGAGGAGTTTCCTTTCGAAAACCCGAAGTCTTTCCATTTGGGCCGAAGATATGCAGGACCATATGGGAAAGGCGTTCGATATTCCAGATCGGATTAGCTGCTTATAGCAGAGAAGCTTAACTTTGGTGTCAACTTTGTTCCTCCACTTCAAGATGTTGTGCAGTTGCTTAGACCGACCGAGGCCCCTTTGGAGAATGTGGGTCACATGTTTGATGAAATTCATTTTTGGGGTATAAGTGACCCCAAGATATTTCATCTTGTCCTGTGGTCTAATCGTAGTATCTCCCATTTTTATTCGAATATCCTGTGAATATCGAGAAGCAGGTTGGGAGTGTTTACTACTCAGAATTATGGCTACTGCTTTGGATGGATTAAGTCGGATTTTCCATCGACTTTAATGCTGATACAGTTCGTCCAAGTGACGGTTGAGTCGATTTGTTGCGAGTTTAGGGCGGCCCGGAGATCACTATACTATTCGTTTATAAAGGATAAGGAATCGAAAATTGTATCCCAAAGATACACATTTTCGTGCAACAATCTCTATTTTCGATACATTTCGTGTTATGCTCAATGTTTGTTTTTGATAAGATTCAGTTTTCTTCATCAATCTATTTGCATATGAGGATTTGAAATGGTATTTGAGTATTGTTTGCTTGTGGCAAATTCGAACATCTGGTGTTATTTGCCATGGATTTGGTTTGTTTAATTTTCTAGGGAAATTACCAGATTGAAATGGATTCTGGATTTTGAATTGAGAAAATGCCGTGGAGCAAATGCAAAGCTATAAACGAATATTTGATTCGTTTATTGCGAATTTTGATTTTAATTTAGGTTTTATTGATTAAATTATTCCGTGGGGGCAAATGCAAAGCGATAAACGAATATTTTGATTCGTTTATTGCGAATTTTGGATAATGTTTGGGTTATTGTGGGTTTGAAGGGTTTATACGTTTTATTGCTGGGATTTTGGATTAGGAATGGGGGAAAAAGGTGGTAGGGCTTTTTGGAGCACTACATCAGCTATATAGGGACAAAGGATTTCATCAAATTGGGTGAATTGACTTGTAAACATTTTTAAAACGAAGCGAATTAATAATTTGAAAATGAGTATTATGTGCGATGATTTAGAAGATTATCGCAAAATTAAATCTGCATTGGGTAAAGCGAAAAGCGAGTACTACACCTACACGTCTAAATCGGAGAAAACTTTTTCCATGCTCCTCAAAGGAGTTGATCCTTCTTTTACTCCCGAAGAGGTGCTTGAAGAACTAAAAAGCTTCGAAAACTTTAGCTTAAAGTTTACAGGTGTGAAACCGTTTTCGACCGCATATTCTCGATATCGCAAACGCAAGTTGCCTTGCTTCATTGTGTCTCTAAGTCTAAATAGTAAATATATCAGTCACCGAACAAAACATTGGGAGCAAATCAAGAAGCCCGACCGCGTATTACAATGTACTATATGCGTTGTCAACGCTTTGGTCATGTTGCGTCGAACCAGAATATGCATTTTCGATGCGTCAAATGTCAATATAATAATAACGTCGGGGAATATCCATTTGGCAAAGAACAGCTCCTGGATAAAAATAATTTATCCTGCGTCCTCTGAAAAATACAGGTCACCCGGCTAACTTTACAGGTTCGCCTATATACCAACAGCTGAAAGTAAAGTTGGAAGCCAGAGAGAAACAAGTTGAAGAAGAGAAACGAATGAAAAATCGTTCTCATAACAACTTCGTGACACCCAGTGTATCATACGCTCAAATGACAAGTTGTGTAAGGAATGCACCAATCGTGGAATAACCACGTGAAAATACAAAAATGTCGGCTCCAGAGACACATACATCCATAGCAGAAATTTTACTGTCCATACAAGCACAGTATGTCGGGTTAGATAATAAAACTGACAGAACAGGCGGCCCCACTGGATACTATCTATTCGAGACTGTTTCTAAATAACTCCACAATATAGACACAATTTTCTCTTCGGCTGTGCCATTGCTGTGAATGTCAATTCACTAATCCGAACGGAAAGAAAAGGTAATTTCAAAAACCGGTTAGAAGCCGAACGCCCAGAAGTGCTTTTAGCCAGCGAAACTAAGCTAAACCAAAGGCACAAATTGGGCTACTAAAATTATAAAGTTATTAGACGAGATCGTCCAAACTCCACTCGAGGGAGTGGAGCCGCTGTCTTAGCTAGAAAAGGTCTACAACACGAGATTGTTTACAGCACAGATGTATACAAGTTCGAGGCGCTAGAAGTCTGCATTATACATGTAAATATTTCTTTGGTCTCTGCTTAAGCTCCTGAAGCTCCCCAGCGTATACAATTTATCAATGAACTCGATATCCTTTTCCGGATTCTCAACTTAGACGAGAAAAATAATTATTTCTTTATAGCGGAAGATCTCAATTCCAAGCACAGTGCTTGGAGTAACTTTATCTCGAACAGAAGAGGCAATGCGTTGTTCGACTGGTGGCAAACAAATGCCATCAAACATTAACTAGAATTGTACGCTACAAGTACGCCGTCTTACCCAAGAGAAAATTCCTTGTTAGATTTACTTGTGTTGGACGAGCGAATACAATTACTAGATACGGGCCTAACTACTCGAAATTGTCTTCGTACAATCGAGTACAATAGTGATCATTGGGGACTAAGCGCCATAATTCATGTTCCAAACGAACACTCACTACTTGAGCAATAATACCAGATATATTTTTTTATTTCCAAAACGCACATTGGTCACGCTTTGATCGCCTAATAAAAAAAGAATTACACTCTAATGGGGTAGATCCACCGATTGACAGAAATCTTCATATTGATGAAAGCGATCATTATCTCTTGACGATGAACACCATCTATTCCGCAATTGTCTCGCTCTGGAAGCCATACAAAACGATACAGAAATTCGACAATCGACGCTCTGTATAAGCAAAAGAGCATTCTGCTCTCTAAGTTAAAACTGATATATAGACAGTTTAGCGATCCAAATACCCAGGAAATAAAAACGGTTAAGTCACTAATCAAAAATCTTCAAAAACTGACCCGTGACAATTATAGATCAGTAATAAACGATGACTGGAATAACAGAAATCAAGCCATCAACGCTGTGGGCCGAATATGTTCGCACAAATAAATAAAGTCTTTCGAAGGAAATGACATTCCATGTCTACGTGTCCTGTCAAACGCTGCTGAATGCAGAACTTATCTTGGCACACAACGAAGAGTTCATAATAGTCGGGGATCCGCTGGATATTCACACTAGAATCAGACCCTTGAGTCGCTATGGATGCAATCCACAATGGACGTGGATAAATACACAACCGTCATTGTGTAATCATTCCGATCACCAGATCAGGTCTCACAGTATAGTTTTCCTAAACAACCCATATACCATTAGCTAAGACAAACAGACCCGTATCTTAGCGCATGACCCTCGAAATAGCGTTCTGTTGACATAATACCCAGAAATTGAACCCTGCATCAACGCTATTTTAAACATCTTTTTTCGGCCGCTATACGAGCGACCATCTATTTGCACAGCTGACCTAAGTCGAATTTGTGGCGGTCCCGCCAAACCCCACGGTACGCTTTCCTTAAAAAGCCCCATAACATCCATCTTCCCATATAATTTCACCAATGCAATTTCACCCTATAAAGAAAACTTACCTTTTCATGCATCTCTTTGCATTCAATTTTCTGTAAGAATTCTTACTGACCTTTTTAGAAATTCCATAACTCCCATTGTTTCCCGCCAATGCATTTGCATTTGCCCCAGAAAACATTTCTTTTTCCAACGACATGTAATGCTTTCAAGCATTATCTGAAATTCCTAAAATTGATCCTTAATGTGCATATGCATCATAAATACCAAACATTCGATACCCTTTGTCTGAGTTAAAATACTATGTCGTCAGCTTGTTTTTACAGCTGCAACACTAGCGACAAACTATGATGCATTTCTTTCGTCGCCACCACTAATTACTTGGAACACCTAAATGCAAGCAAGGGATGCGTATCGGTAATTAACCCAAAATACGATATACAATTTCCATGGTATAAAGTATCGTATCCCATTAACACCTTTTTTCCAACGTCCGTCATAGCGACGTTGCATAAACATGACCCTCATTACGGAGCAAACCATTTAGTCGCCTTTTCCTTTGTTCTCGATCGCGCACACACACCACTGTACCAAAAAGATCGCATTTTCTTAGTGGCCACACCCTTAAGAGAACATTTTCTCTTTCCCCTCCATATCGCACCCTTAATTGAGGATAGAATAGAAGTCAGAGTTCTATCCTCGAGGAGTCCTTTACCATCCGCAGGCCAGTACGGTCATGCCACTCCCGCCCGTAGTCGTGCGGGCGATAGTTTTAAACCATTTTTTGTGAAGTTGTAAACGTAACGTAAAATAAATAAGGCTAAAACAAATAGATCCTGAGTTTATATTTTTACTTGTGTGATGGCGTGATCAGTGACAACTGATCGACACTGGTGTTTCCTTTCCTGCTGCGGTGAATCATCAAGAGTTTGGGCGGATCCGCGTGAACAGTGGAGTGAATGCTGGAGGAAGAAGGGAACCAAGTGTCCGTGTCAGGCACAATACTTCTTCCCCACAAATTCAAATATCATTTAGTTAGTTTTTGCTGTCACTTTTCCTTATTCGACTTCAGTCTATATGTGAAATACTGTCCTTCCCATGTACAGGCTCTCTCCCTGTATGTGTGCAATCTCGAATACAGATATCCGCGCGAAACAACATCTAGATCGAGGAGTCAGATTCTAGCAATCAGGGAGTCAAGTTCTAACATCAAACCCTGAAGTGGTGTGGGGGGAACGAAGTAGGTACGCCAACGTATGGCACTAATTCACCACCGCCCCACTAACGAGTTTGTCGCAAACCGTCGTCCGAAATTCGAGCACCAAGGGGAGAATGAAAACACTTGTTTTGTTCGTTGATGTTTCTTTTAATATGTTCTTTTATTCGTCGGCGTTTTTTTGTGTCCCAGGATGGGGTATGTACAATTCGGTAGGCAATGGGGAAATATAATTACTTATAAAAAGAAAGTTAACAATGAGTTGCAAAAATAGGAAAAAGGTTAACGTGTTCTGGTGTCCGCCCACTTTATTACTGGACGTCTAAGGTCTCTTTTGGGATCTGGCAAACACTCGATTGCATTTCACACGATCGCTTGGTTGTCCTCCCTTTGCCGCTGCTCCTGTTCCAAGCGCCGAGCGAGGCGCCTTACCTATTCCTTCGGCTACGTGTCTGCTACGCAATGGCCGCGCGATATAAGACGGGGTTTGTTCGGTCTAACGGTATGAATATCTCGTTTTCGCGTTTTCTTTTGGGAGGGCCGGTTGCTCGTTTTAGTTTCGGTGGGGATTTGAACTGTCCCTTCCCTTTTGCAGCGATTTGCGGATTAACATCTAACGCGGGCTCCCAATCGACTCGACTTTGTATTGTGGCCCCGGTGGCGGTTGGATCTCGACTTGATGTGCGCGCGTTGGTAGGCGAATGACGACTGACTGAAGAAATGGAAAAAAAATCTATTCATCGCGTCGTGGTGGATGAATCATAGCAGAAGTAAACTCGCTGCCACTTACTAAGAGTTCGTGGAAGAGTTGCTATGCCTGCTTAAGAATTTAGTTCCAGCGAATCCTTGCCGTATAAGCTAAGTTGGATTCGTTGGTTGGGTGTACCGGGAAATTGGCTTTGGGAACGCGAGCAAGTATGGGCATACATTTTTTGGGGGAAATTGGAATTGCTTGGGTGCAAGCAAGGAACATCATTTAGGTAAAATATTAACCGAAGTAATTTCGGGGAAATGTGGGCGGCTTAGTATAATTGGTGGCGATGGTTGATGTTCCATTATGGATTGAATATGCGTTTCGTTACAGCATATGAATTTCGGGGAAATTAGGATTGCTTGGTTGCGATGAGAAAATATAATTTGACTAGAGAGTTGAGCGAAGCAATTTTGGGAAAATGTATGCGGGGTGATGTAATGGGGAAGATGATTGGTATTCCATTGTAGGTTGGAATATGCATTCTATTATGCATTATGGATTTCTGGGGAAATTAGGATTGCTTGGTCGCAAGGAGGGAATAGAATTGACCGAAGCGATTTTGGGGAAATGTATGCGGGGATGATTAGAATATATTCTGTTGGGAGTTTGGAAAATGCTTGTTATTACAGATTGGGAGATGTATCCTATTGTGGATTTTGTATGGGGAGTTGGGTTGAGGTGACGCGCTGTTAGCGGTCGAGGTTGGTTAGAATTCTGGGTTGGTTCTCCGTGTAATATAGAGAACCCCCACAGAGGCATCTTTCAGCCCTTGCCGCATATACAAGCGTGTTTACAAATCGAGTTTCAATCACGGTAGGAGTCAGTCGAGTCGCGAGTCAAGGTTTACATCTATTAACGAGACTGTCTTGTTTTTCTGTTAAAGAGACGGCACAGTTTTACGCATGTTAACGTAGTGGAATCTACCTGGTGTTTACTGAAGTTGAATTCATTTGCTGTTCGATAAAAATTGGATAATTAACTAAGATAGATAGATTTTGTGAAAAATACAAAGAAGACGATTCAGTGCAGAAGCGTTGTTACAAAGAATCAGTGTTGGCTTTACAAAGTATCCCAGTTATGTTATTAACAATATTAAAAGAGAAAGTGATATAGCAAAATAATATATTTTAAGAACTACAAACAGAGTGTTAACTATGTGTATGTGCTGTCCTCATAATATATGCTGTATTAAAACAAACATTAAATCAACCAATCAACTTTTCTTTTATTCGTTCCATACTTCGTTGGCGAACAGTTTCCAGTGATAGTTAGTGGGTGTTTGCTGAATCCGCGCCTGTGCAGGTGCACAAGTATAACTTACCCCACAGAACCGTCTGGTGACAGCCAAACAAGAGTGTAAGGAAGGTGTGAAGGAGTTTGGAAACAATTAACGAATGAACTGTAACGGAACGAGTTCTGATGCAGGGATGTCCGCGCCGTTGGGAGATGAACCGCAAACTGCTGCGATCTGTCGGATTGTCTTGTGGAGCGCATATAAACCGAATTGCGAGGAACAATACCAGGAATCTCCGAAGAACAGTACCCGTGGTAGTATCTGTAAAACAGACAGAGGTCGGCTACGTGCCTTCGATGTGATAGCGACTGTAGTCCCGACGTCAGCCCCGAATCAGGCGGATCGCTTGTCCTTGTATCCTATCAAGTAGGTCGTGGGTATGGTTAGGAGGATTATTTAGCTGAGTCAGTACTTTTATAAATATTATTTATCATCATCATCATCATCATCATTGGCACTACAACCGGGAACCGGTCTTGGCCTTATCTAGCAAGTCCTATTGTTAAATTTTTCCATAATGATTTGTTTTTTTCCGGGCAAGGTCATTAAGTCTTGCGCCAGAGGCTCCCCGACGGGGAATCGAACCCCGGTCTCCCGCGTGACAGGCGGGTATACTAACCACTATACTATCGAGGAGCCCCAAAATATTACGTATACTATTACTATTACTACCTAGCAAAGTAAAGGCAAATAAAGCGAGCTCCTATTTTATTATAAATTAGTATATGCTGTTGACTAGCGTTGAAGTATTTTTTTTGTTGTTGCAATATTTAGACAAAAATTTAGAACATGTTAACTTACGTATGACAAAAGTCAATGTTAGGTGGAACAAAGGGTAAGACATACTTTTGTAAAATACTCTAGGCATAGCACTTCCCGCTTTGGGGCTAACACACTTTAATGAGATCTGAATGGAATTATTCCTCTCCAATAATAATACTGATTTAATCACAAATTAATCAAAATGGATGTACACACGCAAAGAGAATCCAGTTGTTTTGGGTAAATATTTGCGGGTGGCGGTTTTCGAGTGGAACATAAGCAATATCATTTCATCTGAAAAGGCCAAGAGGTGATGTAAAAAGGAAAGAGGCGCTGAGCTATAACTAGTTATATCGGAATCCAAGATATCGCAAATAGTAATTACCTCAACTGTGGTTTTATATGTGTTTAAAGAGAGGGAACCCTTGCCTCAATGTAACGACTCGACACCACTAATGCCTCGGAATAGAAACCACTACCGCCTCGGAATAGGACATAAACTAGGATCCGCAATGGATGAACTAAAGCGCCTAATACAGTAGCTACAGTATAGAATTTTTACAGAAACTTGGGTCTCCGTAGTGAATATTACAACATTCTCACCATAAGCCAGCTATTGATAAAAAAAACCTTGTGTTACGCAGCAAGGACAAAGAAAAAGAAAAGTAAAGAACAGCTACTATGGAGGCGGATGGGAAGGTTTCTTCGAGTGTACATTTACCTTTTCATACCGCAGACGCGTTTGTTTATTTGAATTCCATACATCAATGATCACATAAAGCGATTAAGGCAGTTTAACTTGGCCCTGTAAGACTATGGTAATATCAATTTTGGGGTGTCACACTAAGCGTGTGTACTTTGATTTGGATTGTGAACTTATTATAAAGAAGACTGCCTAATCCGCTCAGAAATATTTAACAAGCACTCCAATGGCTTATTCCTATTAAACTGTAAAAATTCTAAACTAGATTTAAAACTATTTTAAGAATCTTAAGTTGTCTTTTAAGGTAGAAATATAAATTCAATTACTTTGCAATCTGCAAAAAGCGCAATAACTACATGGCATGTATGTACTACTTCAAATGCTCCAATTCTCAGACATTGGTTTCATATTCCACAGATTTCTACAAGTTTAAAGAAAGTTCAGTGTCAGTAGCCATGGATAGATGTCAATTGAACTTTTGTATCATTCTGCATAATTATGCTACTCTCTCCACTTCAAAAACCCAACACTTTCAAAGTGGTTATTACGTTCTATACCTTAGGGCAATTGACTTGGTAAACACCTCGCACCCACACAATTATGTACACGTTAACTTTAATAGAACTTGTGCGACATGCCCGGTGGCTATAGTAATATATCTTGATAAACGACACTGCTCTCGGTAGAATGTTTAAATGCGAGGTAAAATGGGGAAAGCAAACTACTTTGAGAACCGTGACTTCGATAATTTCCTGACGGAAAGTGTATCCACTTAGTCATGGCGAATGTCGTTGCAGTACATTAAATCAATAGATCTTGATAATTTCAGAGAAAAGCTATAAAAGAAATAACAATAATACAAGTAATGGCGGGGTATTAAAATAACGCAATATACGATTGCAAATGGCTAATGTTGGTAACTTATTCTTAACATCATCTCAACATGACACCCTTGGATCTGACTCTACCCGACCAGCAATTCGAAAAATATGCGGTTCAAGAGGAAAATAAACTTGAGTTTAAGTTAAGTAATTTATATTGTGATATGATTTATATTTCGTAAAAGAGGAACGTGTAATACTTCATGTAAAACACAAATATCCAAGTATACGCCCTCGGTAGCCTGGTTATTAAAAACGCTGCAACATGCGTGCGGCTATATGTTCAATGATTCAATTGCAACACTGGGCTTTCTCGCCCGTTGGTCAATAAATTTTCATTTATCTTTTTAAATAAATTATTATTTATCCTTTTAAATAAATTATCATTTATCTTTGTGAAAGTGAAGTAAGTTGAGGAAGAACTCAGAGTTATTGTCAGAAGCTTTAGCCCTACTTATAATGTTGTCATCTCCAGGTATACCCTCAAATTGATCCATTCGATTGTTCATGTTATAACTCGGCTGATGCTGTAAGTGTAAACTAATACATTTTATTATTCCTTCGCAAAATACGATTTCAAAATTAATAGCTATTGTAGGCAAGTTGCACTAAGCAATTTGCCTACCTGATCGATACTACTCGTTGTTTGAATTCTTTCTGTTTAAATATTAGATTATCATCATCATTATCGGCACTACAACCGGGAACCAGTCTTGGCCTTATTTAGCAAGTCCTGAGGCTTGTTAAATTTTCCATAATGAGTTGTTTTTTCCAGGCAGGGTCATTAGTCTTGCGCCAGAGGCTCCGCGACGGGGAATCGAACCATGGTCTCCCGCGTGGCAGGCGGGTATACTAACCACTATACTATTGAGGAGCCAAATATTGGATTATAACAAACGTTAATAATACATATCTCATATTCCTCAAGGGAAGTCCTTACTTCTCATATTTGAACTACCGATTTTCCAAAGATTGTTCCTAGGCGGATGACGTCTCTTGATAAACTCGAACTCCGCAAAGTGAATTTTATCTTCCTTTCTTCGACCACAAACTAAAGTAAACATAAACTTTCCCTCTACGCTAATTGTATTAAAAATGCATTCACTTGTCAAATTGTATTCAATAATGCCTTTTGTTCCGTTCTAAATCTTTTTCCCTAAGCTTACTTTATTTAAAAAATACAATAAACGCATTTCGACTAGAGGCATAATTGACGTCGAAATGACGAAATTTACAGTGAACACGGAGGAAGATAAAAACGCGACACCACAAAAAAGAAAAGCAGTTCCGAAAAATCCCATTGTCACGCGAAGTAAAACCGCTAAATTAACAACAGAGAAAAGAGAGCAACAGATGGAGGAGGACAGTGAGCTCCCCGCACCCTTCAACTTTAACATGTATGGGGCAAACAATACATTCGCTTCTCTTGCATCCGCAGAGTCTGAGGATAAAGAGGAGTAGATATGTGAATTGGAGGCGAAACTTGCGATGGCAAGAGGCCTATTACAAGAGAGACGCCGAAAGAAAACAATAGCGGCGCTCGAACAAAAAAAACAACAACAAAAGCCGAAGCCAAAAGTCGGCCAACAACCACAGTTTCACCATCAACAGCAACAGCAACATCAATTTCAACATCAGCAGCATCAACAGCAACATCAACAGCAACTACCAACACAAAATCGATCAACGAAACAGCAAGCAACACAGCAGCAGCAAAGCAACAATAACAGCGGAAAAATAAAGATGCCGCCAATCAATACCATAGATGTTGAGTGTAAGGAAATGGTAAGTCTCTGTAAGCTAGCTATAGGAAACAACTTTGCAGTGAAAAGACTGGCAGGTAACAGGCGTGCCTTTCAAACCTATGCGGCGGCAGACCACGACAAAATAAAAGAGGTCTTAAAAAGAGCCACAGCGGAATTTTACTCTTTCACGCCGAAACAAACGAAGAGCGTAACGGTTCTATTAAAGGGCGTCGACCGTGAAATGGAACCGGAGGCTCTGCTCGAAGTGCTTCAAAATCTGAAGCACGAAGATCTCAAGTTTACCGCGGTAAAACCGGTCACCACAACCAAGGCAAGAAGGGAAAACCGCAAGCTACCCTTCTTTTTGGGTCAACTAACACCCAGCAGTAGAATTGGTGATCTAAGAAAAATTACAGTCTTGGATCATCAAATGGTCACATGGGACAAATTAAAAAAATGCAGAGACATCCTGCAATGTGTCCGCTGCCAAAGGTTTGGTCACACGGCGGCGAACTGTGAAATGCAGCGCCGTTGCGAAAAATGCGGAAAAGACCATAAGGCAGTAGAATGCCCTCTGGGAAAAGAAAGGGTAGAAGACAAAGCCCTTCTAAAGTGCTCAGTGTGTCGGAATGAGGGACATCCCGCTAATTATCGAGGATGTCCTAAATTCCGAGAAATAATGGAAAGAAGTGTGAATCGGCAAAAAAACACAGAGCCAGCTCGTACAACAACAACACCCGTAACATCACAGCGGTCGTACGCACAAGTTGCGTCGGGTGGGAGAACACCAAATCAGGCTACATCACAGGTAGCCACAAATACTCCCACACGGACTGAAAGAACACCGCAAGCAGATGTGTTCGCAATCCTGCTCAATCTGCAGAGACAGATGACACAGCTACAAAGCCAAATAAACGAGATCTACTCGCATTTTCCCAGTCTAAGTAACAAGTCGATATAAACCCTCTAACCACAACATCAATAAAAGCTCTTGTTGTGAATGTAAATTCACTAATAAGAACCGAGAGTAGAGCCAATCTTTTCAACCTGTTGCAAGATGAACAACCTGATGTACTTCTGGCGGGGGAAACAAAGTTAAACCAGAGACACAAGATACGAATTTATACGAAGAGATCGACCTAACTCCACTCAAAAAAAAAGGGGGGGGGGGGGGGGGTGCCGCAATCTTTATTAGAAAAGAAATCCATCATAAAGTTATATATAGTGGAGAAGTGCGCAGGAACCGGGTGCTGGAAGCCTGTATCGTACGCATACCCCTTCAGCAAGGAAGGGGTTTGTATGCGATTGCGGTCTATGCGCAGCTCGAGACACTCTTTCGATGCTTACAAATGCACCTGGACAAAAACTACTTTATCCTAGGGGGAGATATGAACGCCAAGCATAGAAATTGGAGAAATTATATATCTAATGCTAGAGGAAATCACTTGGCTGGCTGGTTAGATCAGTTTCATATTGAATATAGAACTGACCTTCTAGCTACGGAATATCCATCGTTCCCCAGAGGTAGATCGTTCTTAGATATCTTGCTAATCGACTCACGACTGAGATTATTTAACACCAACAGTCGAAACACAAACTGTTTACGGACAATTGAATACGACAGTGACCACTGTGCATTCACGGCAGTAATAGGGCTTCCGAACGAGCTCGCAGATCTGGAGGAATTTGTGATCCCGCAACCCTATAACTACGGGGCAATGCGATGGCCGCGGTTCACCAGATCATTAACAAGAGAACTTCGTTCGAATGACTTTAATCTGCCAGTAAACAGAAACCTGACAAATGACGAAATCGACAAATACATTCAACAAATGGACGAAACCGTAAAACGAACAATGGACAAAGCAATTCCAAAAACAACAGTTACAGATCACATAAACATGTACAGAAACGCAACAATAAAAGCACTACAGAAGAAAAAGAGCAGACTGCTATCGAAACTAAAACAACTACACAGACAGTTTACTGATAGACAAGACCAGGAGATAATATCACTGAAATCCCGATTAAAAAACCTCCAACAATTACTTAAAGCTAATTATAGATTAGCAACAAATTTGTATTGGAACAACAGAATTCGAGCTATAAAAACTAATAACCCGAATATGTTCCCACAAATAAATAAAATATTCAGGAGAAGTAATCAAAACGAGATTCAGGGTCTCCAAATTCCACGTACTGAGGTAAACAAGCAGCTGCTAACCAACATTGGCATAGATACAGAGAACGCTATCCTCAATAGTGAGCTCTTCGTGATCGAAGATCCTTTGGAAAAGGTGAACGCTGTGGGATCTGTCTTTCAGGAAATGTACAAGGTGAATGAAAGCATTCTCCGAAATCACGACCTGGAGGACAGAATTCTACTGAATCACCTGCACCTCCGAAATGAAATGTCACTTTGGCAATCGAAGAATCTCGGTTTTACCGAATTCAGTGACGATAATCTGTCAATTGACATTAATGCCAATGGTGAGGCTAATAGCCTTTTAATTACGAGGAAAGGAATCCAGAGTATCTTCGACTCATTAAGAAGCAAAACATTAGTGGGAATAGATGGAGTACCTAACATCGTACTCAAGAACCTCCCCCGAATGGCTATAGATATATACACGGTCCTCTTTAACAACGCGTTGAATAATGTATATTATCCCGCGCGTTGGAAAACGGCTATCATTCAGCCCATCGCAAAAAAGGGCAAAGACTGTACAAACCCAATGAACATGCGTTCGATAAGTTTACTTCCAAGCATCAGTAAAATATTTGAAAAAACCATTAACAAAGCTCTGGTAAAATGGGTAGACGACAACAGCATTATTCCAAATAACCTGTTTGGCTTTAAGGCGGGTCATGAAACCACACATGCCGCAGCTAAACTGGTCTCCGACTTACAATGGAATAAATGTAGGAACCAATGCACAGGTGCCTGTCTGATCGACTTGGAAAAAGCCTTTGATACCGTCTGGATCGAAGGGTTGTATTACAAACTGGTCAGACATGGCATACATAAGCCTTTACTATATGTACTTTACGATATGTTAAAGGACAGGAGGTTCGTGGTCAAAAATGGTAATGTGACCTCTAATTAAACGTATAGTATCAAGAACGGCTTGCAACAGGGAGCGGTACTCTTTCCGATTCTTTTTGACATTTACATTAGCGACTTATTAGATGCACTGCCGCAGGCTATTGCGTACGCAGACGATCTCATAACTCACAGAACAGCTCCGAAAGTTGAGATCACAAATACTTTACTACAGCGAGACTTCAACAAAGTACAGCGCTACTGCGATGACTGGAAACTTAAGATCAACTTCCAGAAATGTGAAGCCATCCTATTTAGAACCCCATTATATAAAGCCACGAACGACACAAGGAAAATTTGGGGAAAGCTAGTTATCGTGGGACCGCATGGAGATAAACTGGAAACCAAGAGTTTAGTTAAATACCTTGGCATCTGGCTAGATCAATATCTGTATTTCAACAGACATGTAGGGGCTGCTTTGGTCAAAGCTAGGTAAACTTTTGCTTTGACAAGGAGGCTATTTCACAGTAGCCAACTTGACAGTAGGGTAAAAGTCATATGCTACATGACGCTAATCAGGCCAATGCTCATATATGGTTGTTCCGTATGGTTTAACATAAGTCCAAATTTCATGGAAACGATTCGGGTGTTCGAAAGAAAGTGTCTCAGAAGTTGTCTCAGATTATATCGGACACTGGAATCGGACATAAAAAGTATTATTCAAATGAGACTTTATATAATGAAGCGTACATAAATAGGATGGATAATTTTATGATTAAATTAATCAGAGGACATATTGCGATAGCAATAAGCTCGTCCATTGACCTAATTTTCGGGGCTTATTATCCAAACAATCTGTACTACGAGAACGTGCATCGCAACGGTTTTGTTCCACCAGAGGCGTTCCTTGATTTGGACATGAAAAGGCTTATACAGGATAGATCCGGAATTCCGCTGATCTATCATGTAAGTAGATTATCCGTAGACGGGCGATTGTGCTACGAGCGGGAAGTAACCCGCACCGAAGAACAGCTCTTGCGCTTCAGTAGGGCTATCTCCCACAGAGACCGGGATGATAGTATGGGTGCCGTCATTGGCACGGGTTCTACTCCTATCCCACGCTGTTGTTGCCCGGGATTGTCACCAATGTGGAGTTTCATGGATGTTGTGTTCCTTCGGACTTCGTTCGCACAAAAAAAAATAAATGCAACTCTCTGGATCTGGCCTATGGATTATTTATTTATTTTGAAGTGAAGGATTAATATAATAAAGGTTAATCTACACGATGATCTCTCTTTGATTTACTGTTCTTCGAAAGGTATTAATTTATGGTATTTTGAAATGTAAGTGGTAGAACGTTGTAACATAACTAAATTAATCTGCTCTGAGGGAACTCCATAATTTACTGGTTATTGAAATGTTCTTTGATATGTAATAATTAATTGTTAGAATAACCAAGGATTGGTAGGCACTGAGATCACTCGTTAGTGGCGTTCTTTAACATGTAATTATTAATTGTTCTTTAATAAACGACTCCATGTGGTGTTCCGTCTGTTGGTCGAACGTGGTTCGATGCGCGCTCTGCAAGGGTTGAAATGTTAACTTATAATAACGCGGACTGGTACACGCACTGTGGTTGAGTTACGACTCACCGTCTTCTGCGTTTAACGTGGAGGCACGACTTACGACTAACGATTGCCACCGAAACGACAGAATACCAAATTTTATTCATCGCTTCGGTGACCGACAAGAGATGATTTCGTACGCATTTGGTCCCAGCGCAAAAGGCGCGAAACATAAACGATGTTTGCCTCTGTTGCTCATGGTGTGTGTGTCCACAAGTATGCGGACCGTGGATCGACCAAATCCATAAGGGGAACACCATGAGCAATGATCTGCAGCTGGGCCAGCATCATAAAGGAGATGCTTGGGTGTTTACCCGATCAGCAACTGCGTACAGCATTTACGCTGATCGGGCACACATCGGTGGCATCTCGCAAGGGGCAAACTCTCGCGTGTATATTTACACTGACGAGACTTCGATTTGCTTCGGCAGCCAGTGGAGAGGTATGCCAATGCAGATCGTACGATCGACCGATGGCTCTGTGAGTGTGACTTGCCATGCACGTGTGTGGAAAAATTCTTTCTTCTTGTGTGCATGGACAAGTTCGAGGATTATGTCGGTTACGTAATGTCGTAACCGAATTAGATTTTAGGAACATGCTGCGTTGTATGCAGACATGCCACTGGGAGTAATGCTTATAGGATGTTGATGCTTGTCGATCGGTTTACCGACCGATGTGCTTGTAGGAAAAAGGAAAAGAAGAAATATCTCTTCCATGTGTGCGGTGGAATTCGTTCGGAGACATGTGTAATGAAATGGTTCGGGTCCTCTTGGTTGCTTGGTGGTGCAACCAAATTGCTTATAAGGAACCTGTCTGTTTGGTGCTGATGGCTTTTGCATCAGCGAATATTATGTATTTACAGCATTTCAGGTATTTGTAGTGCAAACTATGGAAAGGTAAGTACATGCTTTCCAGGGTTTATGTACTTTAGGAAACTGTTTCCTCACCATGGGTTGTAAGGTAAGTAGTGGCGTTCAATGGAACTGCCACAATACTTGTTTTATAGCGTTTTTGGATGCTCAAGCTTGGGAGTTTTCGAATGGTTAATGGGAAGGTGAGCAGTGGCGTTCAAAGGAACCACCACATAGTATTAGACAGCGTCAACAGTTCTGGTGGTTGAATGGCATATAAAGACCTGGATACCAATGTCGGTATAGAATCACAGTATCATCAGCCAGCTTACATAGACTTAGGTTTTCTAGAATTAGGGTAGTACTCGTATAAGATTTAAGTTAAGTTAAGTTAAGTGCTTTTAAATAAAAAATGGAAAACTGTAAAAAAAAAAATCCGAAATTTGCTCACATTTTTGACATTTATAAAGTTGAAGAATTGAGAATTGAACCATAAACGATGCAACGCATATAAGTAGTGCAAATGTTTTAGGAAAATGGACATTAAAAAGAACATTTTTACGCATTACCTGATCGTGGTCCTACCGACCTCACAATTGGGAAGAAGTTCAGGAAGAATGAATCTGTGGTAAACGTAGTTCCGAAAACACGCCTTAGTCCAACCCATACTATTGAGAATATCGCTGCTCCCCGCGATAGTGTGACTGAGCATTCAGACACATCGATTTGTCATCGTGCCCAAGCATTACACCTTGCACCGAGAACGTTGTTTAAAATTTCAACGAAGGATTTGAACCTAGACGTGTACAAGATCTAATTAAACTGAAACCTGCAAACCATTTACAGCTACGCTAGTTCGCTCAATAGGAGTTTTTCGGGCTAGTGGTACGAGTCGTACCATCATTCCGTAATTCGAAAACAACCCCGAACAAGCAGTGCTCGTGAACGACCAAACTGGATAGTGGAGATCTAAACGGCATATGGTTTCAAGAGGACTTTGCACAGTTATACCACTTGAATTGAACGGCCGGAAAGGTAGTCTGTTATCCATCGGATCTGGTAATTGTCCACTCCATAGGAATGTAATTTTGAAAAAGAGCTGGATACCAAACTCTGTCGAAGGCTTTTAAAATATCCAATGCACCTTCTTTGCTTTCGCCGAGGTAGTGGATGGAATGGATCCGTTTTTCGATAAGGTAAGCCATCAAATCTCCTTTGGACCGGTTACTATTAAAACCACATTGGCGGTAATTGAGGAGATCATTTGATTCCAGATATTTGAAAAGTTGAAGCGATTCCATTACCTTCGAGAAAACAGAAGTTAGTGCTATGAGTGGGTAGGAAGAGAATTTGTCACCCTTTTGGGAATTGGCTGAATGTTCGCACACTTCCATTTATTTGGGAAACGGCCAGTAGAATAAGACAAATAGAAGAGTTTCCATCCGGACCAACGGATTTTTTTGCATTTAGCTCCTTGAGTGAGCGGGCAACAATCCGCGTTCGAAAGTGAATTTGGCTCATGGTGTGTTGGTTATGCTCAAATTGAGGTGGAACTGATGTGGTATAAGACAGAATCGAGTTCGCTGCAAATGTGCAGCAAGTAGATTCGCCTTCTCTCTTGCACTGGTAACTGGTCTGTCATCAACTATAAGCGATGGAATGGATGACGAGACCGAGTTTTGAATCTTTTTCATGGATGCCCAGCAGTTTCTACTACCTGTGGGAGAGAGTAGTATTTTTTGTCTCACCTTCTGGTCATGCAAGAACTTTGAGCGTTAAATATGTTCATAGGAGTTTTGGCAGTTTTTTTTCTATTGGTATGTTCCGTCGAACATAGTCAACACCGAAAAGAAATAAGGATGTTTTTCCTCTTTTTTTTTTTTTTTTTTTTTTTTTCTTTTAATGATTACATTTTTGTTCGACACTTTTACTCGCGCCGACATCCTCGCCCGTTTTTTCGAATGCTGATCTTCCTCTCGTCGAGGTTAATATCGTACTGCTAGTATATCTCGCGACGGCAAAAATTCTCACCGAAAAAAGATTCATCAAGTGGTTCTCTCTTTCCCCTCGTTCGACCTTGTTGTATTTCCTCCGTACCTGATGACCCTTTCTACCTCGGCGGTATCTTTTTGGGTTTTTCCTGGTGCTTAATTACCCAGGGTATTTTAACTGGCTGCGATCGGCTGTGATACTTACTAGTAATTGTTTCTACAGTAGGGTACTGTTAAAAATAATTGACGTACTTGAGCCTATACCTAAGGTGATCTTTTTGCGATGGAAAAACCGAATTGCAGCTGGCTCCAGAGGAGATCACTAGTGTTTTCCAATACTTGGCCGCATGGCGTTTTAGTAAATTTTGCCGTGTTGGTTAATGAATTTGTATGCATTTCCAACGAATTCGTTTCAAAAAAATGTGATCTTTCTGTCGCCGTGTAGGCACAAGGAGTTTGGTGAAACATGCAACCCACGGGTAAGAGAGCACGTGCGGTTGAGGACGAAAGTATGCATGGGCGAACTGAGGGATTTACCTTACAGTGATTTGCGGGGTTCGTAGAACCGCCACAGAGTAATTTCTAGCTCTCCTGAATCTTTGCCGGTTTTCCTCTGTATTGTTTGATTTATACCACTGGAAGCTCAACTCTTTAGCCTTAATGCCTTCTCTGCACCTGAAATGGAACCACATATTTCTCTTGGGTTTGATACACTTTACTCTATGTGAAATAAAGCTCCGCATGCCAAGTAGGATCGTGTCTGTCAATGTGTCCGCTATAGAGTCAACATCGCTATTGAGGAAAAATAACGACCAATTTAACTTCCCAAAAAAGTCCTTCAGACCTTCCCAGTTAGCTTCCTCGTAGAACCATACTGTTCTTATGGGAGTTTTCTCGTTAACGTTGCTGTTGGTTAGAGCAAATTTAACTGACACGACACATTGGTCTGAAGTGCCCAAAGGCGCAGAAACTTCAATTGTGTATTTCTTCGGGTGGAAGGTGAGAAACAGATTCAGTCTGTTGGCAGAATGATTATCTATACCTAGTACCCGTGTTGGCTTGTGGGGCTTTTCAGGGCCCGAAGAGCCACGCATCGCTCGATCCCCACTATTCCAGGCGAACGACTTACCCCTCGGTCGAACTTCAGCAAGGTTGCGTAACCTTGCTACGGCATTTACCCCCAGCCAAATCGCCGGAATTAATACGGTTACCCAATCGGATAACCGTTTTGAATTTCTGTTAGGCAGCTTACCTATTCTGTAGGGGATTTCCTTCCAGACCCCTTTTTTCTCCAGCATCACTACTGAAAACATTAAATCCACGGCAAAGCTTATCACCTTGCCGTGGCATCGAAAACTCACCCTCGGTCAGACATTATTTTCTAAAAGAACATTAAACCCACGGCAAAGCTTATCACCTTGCCGTGGCATCGAAAACTCACCCCCGAGACGTACATCATTCCCTAAGAAACATTAAGCCCACGGCAAAGCTTATCACCTTACCGTGGCATCGAAAATTCACCCTCGAGGCGTATATTATCTCCTAAACAAAAAGCATAAGTCCACGGCAAAATCATCACATTGCCATGGCATCTGAAATCATATCTTTAGGCATACATTCTGCCAGGGCATCTCGTTTCCATAGCCTTAAGTTATGGAAACAACAATCAACAAGAGTTCCTTGTGACTCGTTGTATTTGTTTACCCTCGGCATAACATGCATGCGGCTATTTGCCCCTATTGATTTGCTACCGCCGACAAGGTTTCTGCTGATGCAAACCAAACATGTCCCGGATTACCAGCAATCGCTGGCTTCCAATTATCGATCCCCATGTGCAGAGGCCGTATTCAAGCAACGATCAAGATGCAGCCAGAAAATGTTTACTTTCAACATCTGGCAATGGCTGCACCCTATGTTCGTTGCAATGTTTAATCATCGGCAACAGAAATGATGATTTATGGCCTTCCATTAGGATGACCAAATCATCGGTTTGGGTCTTTCACACCCCAGATGCTATTATTTACATTCCTAGAAAATGCACTAGCGATGTTGCCCGCCATCCACGGTCGCTGAACGATCGTATGCATGGCATACGCACACATGCGTAATGTATGCCTATTCCGTCCGGTCCAATCACGATTAACTACTTCAAGTTAATCGTGTAACTCCGCCTCCTTTCCAGTTTCCTTCAGGGTTCCTTTCCTTTTGATGACTTCCAATGGGATTAGTCAGATTTCACCAGTCGAAGGAGTCACCCGCGTCGCCGTCGGAGTAATAAATGTGTCTGATTATATGACAGTGAATCCCTTCGTTACACATTCGTGTCCGAAGTGCCGAATGGTAGAGTACCAATTTTTATTCAATTGTTTTCCCCTGTCGTGTCGGTGGTGTAATTCAACGAATATCACCGCAATTAACTTTTATTAAGAATCACCAGGACAGATAAAAGAACAAGTCGTAGGAAGCATGCGCAACGTGTAGTACTTTTAAATCATTAATTACTATTAAGGCGGTGGAGCAAACAGCTCGTGTATTTTAAAATCATAATAAACCAGTGAAACATTAACATCAAATTACTGACTCGAGTTTCATTTTGCTTTTTGTGTGTTCGGTCTCCTTTGTGAACAATATTTCCGCCAGTCGATTTCTCTTAGTGAAACAGCGGTGGTGTTTTCGTTGTATCTGCGTCCGTGCCGACGCACTAATAAAAACATCCACAGGCTCATTGACGAATAGAGTTAAACTATTTGAATCAGCAAAGAGCTGGCCATACTGACCTTCAGGTGTTGTGTATTCGGAGTGACGAAGCCAGAGTGTGGATATAGGGTTAAGATCCTATCGATTGAATCAGATGTAGCATCAAATTCGTTAAAGGACGCGTTTCTATCCATGTTTGGGCTTCTGTAAAAAAAGCAGTATTGTATGATATGTTTACGTATGTGAAGTTTTAGCCCTTCGTCCAGAAAAGAGTCCGGTTCTGGAAATGCGACAGCCCGACCAAATGGGGAGTAGTCTAACATTGCAACATTCTCTCGGTCGAGTCGTTAACGAAGACTCGGGGCACTTTCGCTGGCGGTGCTGTCAATTTCATGTGGTCACCATGCCAAAAATTGAGGAGCATACAGCTGCTCAATTCTCGGTGCAAGACAGAATGTCTCGCGCGTTCCTTAATCTCCAGGGCAATGGACCACCAACATTGACTAAAATCGAAGCTTCAAATGCGACCTTCACCTTGAGTGGGAAGGTGTTCTCAGGCGGCACGAAGAAATTGTGCAGATGGCAACCCTGAACATAGAAATCAGAAGTACTTCGCGGAAATTCGATTGCCGTGGCCGAGGAAGTATACCTCGATGACCACGCAAAGTTCACCGAAGGCTTTCGGTCGCTCGCACCTGTACGGCGGAAATCTGTTGCAGATAAGAAGAGCCTGTGCTACAACTGTTTGGGTCAACACGGGTTGCCAGACTGCTACTTCAGCAAGACTTGCCTGCAATGTCAACGAAGATATCACACCATGCTGCAGTCGAGACAGCCACCAACAGGCCGGGTGCCCTCATCATCATCTACAAGAACGAGCACAGGATCCGCTTCCCGAATCGACTCCAATCAAGGGGACTACTCACATGCGGTCAACACAGCTCCGCAACCGCTCGGGTCATTGTCGAGTCGGAACCCCAGCGGAAGGTTGAAGTTCGTGCTTTGGTGGACCCGTGCTCTAGGGCCACCTTTATATTAAAACATTCGCTCGGCGGTTGCGCTCTGGCGCCAAGCATCTATTGTCCCCATCTAGGATGTCAGAGGTACTCCTTGCCTCACTGCAGAGGCGCAGGCAATGAACACCATCGCTCCCCACCTCCACACCTCGCAACGTTGATCGAAAGCATTCATCTTGTCACGTCTCTCGGGGCGCGTCCCGCCACCACAAACAATGGTACGGGATCTCTCGTTTGTGGTGGATCTGGATCTTGCAGATCCGAACATCGACTCTCGAGACAACGTGAATCTCATCATCAGAGCAGCCCTCTACCCCACCCCCATCCTCGAAGGGTTGAGGAAGAATGAATACTCCGAACTGATCACGCCGACTACTTACTTGGGATGGGTGCTAATAGGTGCAGCACCCACCACGTCACCCAGTTTTGGTGTGACGGGACCTGTCACTAGCCATTATATGACCATTGATTGCGGATCGTGAACGTACAACTACAACTCAGATCAATTGGTTGGCTCTGCGACCACAGATCGCAACGCCTCTCAGCGGGTGGAAGAAACGTTTCGTCGGCATTGATTCCATGGGTCATACAAGAGGCTCATGGAACAAACCACGCTCGACCACCTGTGCGACGCGACCTCCGTAAGGAGGCAGAAATTCCACTTCAACGAGATCTCAGGAACATCACGGTTCTACGACCACTAACTCTCAAGCCATCAACTCGATCGGTGATAAATAGAGTCGGAAGTTGACATCCTCCATACACCCTTCCAGAACATCTAACCCAATCCATAGGAACTCAGTGAATCCTCAAATGATCAGAAAAGCGTGTGGTCGAGGCCCCGCCCAAGACAAGGAATCAATCGGGATCCTGTGCAGATATCATAAGAAAAGAAGAAGCTGTCAGTGTTCCCCATGGCGGGCGACGTCCCTCAGCATCTACACATCAACGACCTCATCTAGGTGCTTCGCCTAAATCCAACAGTATGAAACTCGGCCATGTCAGGTCCACACATCAAATAGAAGGTCAAAAGGGGCAACCATCAAATTACAATCAATCATCAGCATGCAGATATGGTACGAAAAGGCGACGCCACAGCGCTCCTCATGGCGGGGGGCCTCCCTCAGTAAATATATATCGACATCAGGACCTCAAGATCGGGTCCTCCCCTCCCAGAGAGCATGATTCTCCAATAGTTGGCGATGGCGGGCGAAATGTTGCCGATTCGCAAATTATACTAGTGGAAATTCTAGTACGTTCTCATTTGCCAGTTGTCACTCGCCAACTGTCAACCACCAGCTGACAAAGCGTCGGTGTGAGAGACAGAAAGATTCTGTAACGTGACACAATTTCAAAATTTGAATAACGGTTTCGCTTGCGCTTCGTTAACTTAATTCTCTTTGACGCATCTTTTCGTTGGTGCGTCATCCTCAGGACGCATCTTTTCGTTCGTGGGTCATCCTCTCGACGCCTTACTCTGCTGGACGGTCCGTCATCCTCTCGACGCCTTATTCAGTTGGACAGTCCGTCATCCTCTTGTTGTATAGATTTTTTTTATACAGCACTTATTATTTTGTTATATGTATTTTCTTTGCTGGATTACTTACGGCTTGGTCGGCTTCCTGCTGCTGCCTGTAGGTAGTTTTAATAAGAACTCCTTTTTGTCTTTTTCTTTAATTGTTTTATTTATTTTTATTTAACTGCTATCAACTGCTGATGATGTGCCCTTGTTGGCGTTCTGATCCTGACTCTCTCGGAACCTTTTTTTTTTCAAAACTGTATTTATTGACCATAGTTAGAATTTGTACATTTAAGTAATACAGTGACTTAAAATTAATTTCGTAACAATTGGTTACATGTAATTATTATAA
Organism: Microdon myrmicae; assembly: GCA_963931805.1. NCBI lineage: Eukaryota > Metazoa > Arthropoda > Insecta > Diptera > Syrphidae > Microdon > Microdon myrmicae. The sequence goes on from OZ007496.1 coordinate 103,046,732, forward strand.
TAATATATACATTTTCCAAACAATATTTTATGCGATACAAGATAGATGCGTGTTTATAAATTTAGTAGTATTATCTTCCTGGAAAAGGTCAGAAAACCAGGATCTCTCGGAACCAAAATGCGCCGCCCTTTTATACTCTACGTCATCGGAATTTGTCCACCGTGTTTAATCAATTCCAAGAAGCAGAAACCCGATTTTTTGTGCTTCCATTGGAATTGGGTTTCGGGAATTGAATCAATGTGCGGCAAATTAACTTTTGGTTTAACTTGTCGCTCATATGATTCAATATAGGAAGTGGATTGGGGTTTTACAAAGGGTAATGATTTCCTATGGGACTTGGGTTAGGTTTTTAAGTAAATGGAAGAGGGTAGTGATTTAGGATCACTACACTCTGGACGCCTTATTCTCTTGGACGGTTCGTCATCCTCTGGAGGCTTTAGTCTCCGGAACGCAATCTCATTACAAAGGTCACATCTCGTACACACACCTATTCGTTTTTCAAACACAAATGGTGGCTAGTGTGGTGCAAGTGCGTTAAATTGTCATTAGGAACCTATATTTAAAAAAAAAATGGTAATTATGCGGTGCATAAACTTCAAAGGCAACTAACAATGGCCAAACACAACGTCGGCTTATAGACTCATGTCATTGGATCCATTGATACTCGGCTTTTAATCGTTTTTTACAATAAGCAAGCCCAACTGAGCATGTATTCCAACGTTAAAGTTGAATGCAATTATTAAAGGTTTTTGTAATTTCTTCTTCAAATGTGGTTTAATAAAAGAAAAACAATTCAATATTTTATGACCTCGTAATTGTTGTTAGACTTGGGAGTGGTGGTTCTCAAATTCTTATAGCACCTTCGTACTAAAAACAATGGTTACACCGATAAAACACAGCTACGCAACTAAGTAAGTGGAAAGACACTACTAGTATTGTTCACACAATGTCGATTAGCCGCATACGGTCTAAAACAGGGCGTATAGTTTACTTGGATGGTGCCCTTGCAAATTTATGTAAATACATCAGAATCACCCTACAGGATAATTCTCTTTACTTATAGAGAACTTATCCAATTGTATCCAGTAATACATTTCTATTAAAAAAGAAAAGAAAAACATTGTAATCCCTAGAGACCAAATGTCATATCAACAACGACTACAGTTGAAACGACTAAAGCCCTCACAAATGCGGTACTTTCCATTATTATTCCTTTCTAGGGATATTGTCTGGTGTTGAGAGGAATAAAAGTACTCCATACACGATTCCACGAACAGCAAATTGGGTTTCTGTAGGCTGTTCCACAAATGAGATACATACAACAATACTCCAATTACGCAGGCTAAAATATATAAGGACTCAAGGAAGCGATGATATTGAAGGCATAAATCAGTTGTTTCATTGGAACGTAATTGCAAATTATTATTCCAAGGCAGATTCGCATATGCAGAAATGGACGTTGTTATTTTTACATTCGCCTGAGACTCTTTTTTCTATCCTAGTTCGGTTGACAGGAATGCGGAAAAATGATTTCGCATAAAAATGCAATGCATTCAAAAAGGAAAACATGGGGAAGTGAAATGTGATGTATGTCAAGCTGTAATCTAGCAAAAAAAGATCTGAAGTTGAATGGGATTTCGGTCCATTGCAAACAAATTCATGAATTTTAAACATATGCATTGGAATCGATCAAATATTTTAAAGCAGTTATGGAATTATTACTTCAAATATAAATGCACTCTTATTAAAAAAAACGTTACAAATTGATAGTTATAAGTACTACCCATCTTTTGACTCTAATTATACAAATGCTTGACCAAAATACCCACTCCACTTTTACGACCAAAATCAAACTGATTCCCATTTTTCTTTTACCCCTTCTTGTTACCTTGGGGTCAACACCTCCCGATGACGACAATGCCCGTCAATCTGTGAATGCGCATCATTTCACGTTGAAAGTGGACTTTAGGCGCACAGATTAACATAGAGAGTCATTCTTTAGGCGAACTACACGAATGTGGAATGCTCTACCTAACCATATGTTTCCTCGTCGTTGTAACGTTCAGGCATTTAAGACAAATGTACATCCATATCTCCTTTCCTTATCCACTTCCTCTCTTTCCGCTCGCACTGTGCTCTGCCATTTAGGGTATTTCAAAGTCGCCTTTTATGCGCGCATTAGTATAAACAAATTAATTAAATCGTTTTAAATAACATTTTTGATAATTTAAAGGGCTTAATGGCAAACCCAAAAAAAAAAAAAATACAATTTTGACATTTATATAGTTAAATCTCAGACGAACTAAATTACGTATATGTTAAATTAATAAGCCGTGTACTTTTCCCTGGCGCCATCTCTTAGTTAAATCGGAAAAGATATATGCATACACCTGGTATATACACATAAATATATATATATATATATATATATATATATATATATATATATATATATATATATATATATATATATATATATATATATATATATATATTGTAGCGAGCTTCGGGTTCGCTGGATTAATTATTTTAAATAAATAAGAGCTGTTAAATTGATTTTCAATTTATGTAACACTTTATTAGTCCGTTAATAACAACCGTTACTTTTGTACACTTAACGATTTCTTGACTTATCGCTTCCGTACTTATCGCGTCTTTTACTGCTTGCTTCTTACTTATTCGATCTGCGTGCGACGTATTTATACCGTTTCCTCATTCTGATTCGGTGTTTCGTTTCCGCCCGTTCCATAGTCTCGAATTTTCTACTGTTCATAGTCTCCAGTTTTCCAGTACTTTCTAGAATATTCTAGTACTTTGTTTTGGACTTTCTAGAATATTCTAGTACTGATTGTCATATGCTTCACATATATATATATATATATATATATATATATATATATATATATATATATATATATATATATATATATATATATATATATATATATATATATATATATATATATTGTGACGCATATGACAATCAGTACTGGAATCTTCGAGAAAGTCCGAAACAAAGTACTAGATTATTTTAGGAAGTACTGGAAAACTGGAATAGAAAAGTCGAGATTATGGAACGGACGGAAACGAAACGCCGAATCAGAATGAGGGAACGGTATAAATACGTCGCGCACAGACCACGGAGATGAGTCATAAGTAAGGCAGTGAAGCAAGCGATACGTGCGGAAGTAATAAGTGATGAGTAAGAAGTAGAACGTGAAACAAGCGATAAGTCTCGAGCGAGAAGTAAGCAGTAAAATACGCGATAATTACGGAAGCGATAATAAAGAAAACGTTAAGTGTACGGTAAAAAGTAACGATTGTTATTACGGACTAATAAAATGTCACATTAATTCAGAATCGATTTAACGGCTCTTATTTATTTTAAAATAATTAATCCAACGAACCCTGAGCTCGCTACAATATATATATATATATATATATATCATCATCATCATCATCGGCACTACAACCAGGAACCGGTCTTGGCCTTATTTAGCAAGTCCTGGGGCTTGTTAAATTTTCCATAATGATTTATTTTTTCTGGGCAAGGTCATTAGTCTTGCGACAGGGGCTCCCCGACGGGGAACCGAACCCCGGTCTCCCGCGTGACAGGCTGGTATACTAACCACTATACTATCGAGGAGTATATATATATATATATATATATATATATATATATATATATATATATATTTATGTGTATATACCAGGTGTATGCATATATCTTTTCCGATTTAACTAAGAGATGGCGCCAGGGAAAAGTACACGGCTTATTAATTTAACATATACGTAATTTAGTTCGTCTGAGATTTAACTACAAAAACACACAAGTTAAGTCAGCGAAAAACTAGCGTTTTTATTTTATCCTTCAGTGATCATGTTGGTTTTTATGCCTGAAAAAGAACATTTGCGGCACGGGTTGGTTTTAATCAAAAGAAAAAGGCTGTGAAAGTCATCGTTTGCTGGTAGAAACATATGATGAACGCACTCCATCAATTGAACATGTGAGCCGTGCTTGGGACAATTTAAAAGTGGTGATTTCAATGTGAAAGACAGCGAGCGCTCTGATAAACCACAAAAATGTGAAGACGAGCAATTGCAGGAGTTATTGGATGATGGCCCAACACAAACACAACGGCAATTAACAGATGCATTACATCTGTCACAATAAACAATCAGCAGTCGTTTACGACCAATGGGAAAGATCAATAAACTCGGTAAATGCGTCCCACACGATTTGAATGAACGTCAAATGGAAAATCGAAAAGTCACTTGTGAAACGCTGCTTCAACCCCACGAAAGGAAATCATTTTTGCATTGAATTGTGACGGGTGACGAAAAATGGATTTATTTTGAAAACCCGAAGCCGAAAAAACGGTGGCTTTCACATGACGACGCCAGTCCTTTAACACCAAGGCCAAATCGCTTCGGCAAGAAGGCCATGCTCTGTGTCTGCGGGACTAGAGCGGTATTGTGTATTATGAACTCTTGAAGCCCGTCGGAACCGTTAATACAAAACGCTATCGTTAACAAATGCTTAATTTAAACCACGCATTAATCGAAAGACGACCGAAATGGGCCAGAAGACATGGCAAAGTGATTTTGTTAACGACAACGTGCCGCCTCACACAGCAAAACTAGTGAAAGACACCTTCAAATCGCTTGGATGGGACATCCTGCTGCACCCGCCATACTCCCCAAACTTGGGGTCATCCGACTATCACCTCTTCGCATCAATGGGGCACGCGCTCGCAGAGCAACACTTCTGCGATTTCGAGGAAGTTGGAAAATGGCTCGACGAATGGTTTGCCGCGAAGGACAAACAGTATTTCTAGCATGTTATTCATAAATTACCAGAAAGATTGGCGAAATGTGTAGAAGCCGATGGGCAATATTGTGAATAACAAAAAATTAATCTCCCTAGAAAATTACGTATTTTTTTACCAAATAACCGGAAAAAATGATTTTTACTAGTCGTGTGTGTGTCTGCTAGAAACTCCACATCCACTCCCTTCCCAGTAACTTTCGTTACGATCAACTTTGAGACGACTGAGCGAAGAGCGAACGAGAGAGCGATCGAGAGAATGTCAGAGCAGGCCAGTGGGCCGTTGCTCTGTGTAGAAGTCGTGTGATTGCAAATAAAGTAAAGTTTTGTGTGTGGATGGGAGTGTGTGTTATGTCGTACAGATCACGTCGGGGTCAGCATTTATAGCGTTTGCGACGATAGTGAAGAGCGAGTGATTCGAACCGACGCTATCACGGTTAGAATCACTAAAAGATAGAACCAAAGCTCTTACCCATCAGGCCACTGCCGCTTATATGAATTTGATTTCTAAACTCAAATACATTCGACTAATGTGGTAATGGTATATTATTGCTATGGTATACGGCTATAATGGATGTGCTTTTGGTGGTGTTGTTCTTTACTAGTCGTGTGTGTATCTGCTAGAAACGCCACATATATATATATATATATATATATATATATATATATATATATATATATATATATATAGACACGAGTGTAGCCTGAAAAGTTTCCGACCTAACAGAGATGCAAGACATTTTTTCTTAAATTTTTTTTTATTTTTCTATGTAGTTTCTTGGTAACTCCATACACTTCTCCCAACGATGCTCCCATCTCTCTACCCCGTCCGGCGTTTTTCTCTGCAAAATAACTGTTCACGAAGGCGATTGCCTCCTCATTTGACGAAAATCTCTGTTCTTCGAGCGCAATTTTTAGATTAGGGAACAAAAAGAAGTCGCTTGGGGCTAGATCTGTTGAGTAAGTCGGATGGTCAAGCAGTTCAAACCGTAATTCGTGGATTTTCGCCATGGCAACCGCTGAGGTATGAGGCGGCGCGTTGTCTTGGTGAAACAGGACTTGCTTTTTCTGCAAAAGTGGCCGTTTTTTCTACAATTTCTGCCTTCAGTTGGTCAATTAATGATTCGTAGTATGCTCCTGTAATTGTTTTCCTTTTTAAAGAAATCGATTAAAATAACTCCATGACTATCCCAAAAAGCAGTCGCCATCACTTTCCCGCCCGAAAAAACAGCTTTTGCCTTTTTTTGGAGCCGATTTCCCATTTCCCATTTCCCATTTGCAGTATACTGTTTTACTGTATATTTGTTTCCGGCGTATAATGGTGTATATAGGTTTCATCGACAGTAATTAATCGGCGCCAAAACTCGGATTTATTGATGCTAAACTGCGGCAACAGAGCGTTGGGAAAAATCATTCGAACACGTCTTTGGTGTAACGTGAGCAAACGCGGCACCCAACGCGCGGAAAGCTGTCTCATGCTTAAATCTTGATTTAATATGTGACAAACACGTTCTTTGGACATTTTCATAGCCTCTGCTATCTCTCTCACTTTAATTCGGCGGTCGTCTAGCACCATTTGGTGAACTTTAGCGGTGTTATCGTCAGTTGTTGCAATTTTTGGACGTCGGGAGCGTTCATCGGCACCCAAGCTCTCACGGCCACGTTTAAATTCAGCTGCCCTAAATTTCACAATGGTAATGATGGTGCAGAGTCCCCGTACACAGAGTCCAATTAATCTTTGATTCGCGTAGGCGCATTGCCTTTCAAAAACAAAAATTTTATGACAGCTCGATACTCTCATTTGTCCATTTTCACAAAAACACTCACATCGACTCACTCAGACGACTGTCAAATAAAAAGTACGCCTCCAAAATGGCTGAAATTTTGGTGACTAACTGTTAAAAGATGCACAACTACACTTACTAGCTTTTATTGACGAGTGCTGCTATCTTCACGTTGAGGACGGAAACTTTTCAGTACACCGTCGTATATATATATATATATATATATATATATATATATATATATATATATATATATATATATATATATATATATATATCATCATATATATATATATATATATATATATATATATATATATATATATATATATATATATATACATCATCATCATCATCATCGGCACTACAACCGGGAACTGGTCTTGGCCTTATTTAGCAAGTCATGAGGGTTGTTAAATTTTCTATAATAATTTGTTTTTCCGGTCAAGGTCATGAGTCAGAGGCTCCCCGACGGGAAATCGAACCCCGATCTTCCGCGTGGCAGGCGGGGATACTAACCACTATACTATCGAGGAGCTATATATATATTTATTTATATATATATATATATATATATATACGTATATATATATACGTATATATATATATATACGTATATATATATTATATATATATTGTTATGGATGCTGCGAATCCATAGGAGAAAAACCTATCAGAAATCCTAACCCTATATCCATCAATAAGAAATACTTGCTTAAATCTACAAATAACCTACCCTGAAATACAAACCCCAAAGAAACCACTAAAAGAAACAACTTTGCCTAATTCACAAAATAATCCAAGTCCCATAGTCATATGACCCATGGGAAATATTGGCTTGATCTGCAAATTGTCCCATGGTATAATCCATGAGATACAAAGTAGCTTATACAGAAATATGAACCCCATGGGAGCCCCTAACAAACGTTTTTGCATGATCGACAAAGAGCAATGCGATCACGGGCAGCCGGGGAGGCAAGTAAGAATGAGAAATGAAGTGAGTTCGTCTAGAGTCTTTCCAGAAGTCAGTGGTCATCACGTCCAAGTTAGATCTCGTCCTTCCGCTCTTGGAAAGTAAAGTAAAAATTAACAAAGTAATTGAATAAATTGTACAAAGCGCAATTAGAAACTATAGAAAGTTAAAGTTAAAATTAACAAAGTAATTGAATACAGTGTACAAGCGCAAATAGGAACTATAGAAAGTTAAAGTTAAAATTAACAAAGTAATTGAATAAAGTGTACAAAGCGCAAATAGAAACTATAGAAAGTTAAAATTAAAATTAACAAAGTAATTGAATACAGTGTAAAAAGCGCAAATAGAAACTATAGAACTATATTGTGTAAATAATGTAACTTGAAGATTGAAAATAATTAAATACCGTAAATTAAAAATAAGATTGAAATTTATTAAATATTGTACTTAAAAATAAGATCGAAATTAATTATATACCGTAAATTAAAAATAAGATTGAAATTTATTAAATATTGTAACTTAAAAATAAGATTGAAAAATAAGATTGAAATTTATTAAATATTGTAACTTAAAAATAAGATTAAAATTAAAAAGTAAAACTGTAAATGTTTAAATACTGTAAATAAGATTGAAAGTAATTAGAGATTGTATCTAAGAAAAAAATTAAGATTGTAATTGTAATTAATAAAGTTAAGTTTAGGATGAAAATAAGCGTCTTTTAAAAATAAAAGTGACTCCACGCGGTAACATCTTCCTTGGTTCCAGCATCCGCTCCCTAGTCCAACGGAAAAGCCGGAGGTTCCTCCCACGAACCGTATCTGGCCTGCGGACTTAGTTGGTGCAAAAAATATTACTTGGTGCGCAGCCTAACTAGGCATAACTATATACTTATATATATATATATATATATATATATATATATATATATATATATATATATATATATATATATAATGTTAAAATTGTATTTTTTGTAACAGATTCATATTTATTTTGGGGTTCGTCATTAAACCCTTTAAATTATCAAAAATATTATTTAAAAAACTTTTCAGACCACCCTCTATACATCAAAGACATCATTCACAAAAGAAAACTTTTTCGAAAGTAACCACCTAAAATATATAAATTCATTTTGTTATGGATAAGGAAAAGGAAGAATGTCATTAGGATATGAAATAAAAGTCATAGATTAAAGAGTTTGAAATATAATAGGAAAAGCCAAAATCGAAAGTTTGGGCGTAGTCCTTACAGTCCAATGTCACTCGTTTCAAATTGATTCAGGCTCACACGAACAATTTCGGACTAACCCCATAATAACTGACTTGACTACGCTGAAATCCGACACTTGATTGTTGGTGCGGAAGTTACACGTTAAGTAGTATACTCGTACAATTTCAAAGGGTTTATATAGCAATTACGTATTTTATTTTAAATGAGAGATCATTCCACAATTATTGCGGGTGAAAAATAATGCGGGACAATTATAATGATTGTAAGAATTTTGCCTGAACTTACATTGTCATTTAATATTATATTGTAGATTGAAACTGACATCATAAGCTACAAGGAAGGTTTTGTCAAACTTAAAACCAAAATTAAATTGGCATTGATCACATAGAAATGTATATATTAATAAATATATATATATGTATGTATATATATATATATATATATATATATATATATATATATATATATTAAGGGGATCATTATCATCATCGTCATCGGCTCTGCAACCGGGGTCCGGTCTTGGCCTTATTTAGCAAGTCTCAAGGTTTGTTAAATTTTCCATAATAATTTTTTTTACGGGTAAGGTGTATATATATATATATATATATATATATATATATATATATATATATATATATATAATATAAATATATACATATACATATATATATATATATAATATATAAATATATATATATATATATATATATATAAATATATAAATATATATATTAAGGAGATAAAGCCTCCCAAAAAAGTTTATGAAGAGACATGTTGATGATTCGCCACACTGAGGGGTTATCTTAATGAACTCATTTTTCGTCTGCATCTTTGCCTTTCAAGCAATGGCTTTGGGGAATTTTGAAATGGCTTGTTGAGTCACTATCAATGATCGTACCTATTCCTCTTGATTTTGACGCGAATTTTCGCCAAGTAATGCCTGCAATTCTATATCTTCGAAAACCGCCCCCAGTTCACCGCTATGCTGGTCTTTAACATCACAATCACCGTTCTTGAACGACTCATGACAAGTTCCCTTGCTCATAGCTGTTTTATTATAAGTCTTTGAGAGTATTTAATCTCGCTCAACCGCAAAATTCTTCATATTGACAGGGAAAATTAAAACACCCCATAGATGACGCGACTCTGACTCGTATACTGACATTTTCTATCAAAAATAACTTCATTAAATCGACATATATTTCTATGATGTGATGATGACAGATGTCCACGTTTATTGTACGACATCTCTTACCTATGTATTTCGAGTAACATTTCCAACAATAGCCATCTAAGGAAACACATTAGCAGCTAACTTGTAGGCCTATTATTTATTGCTGTAAAATGGTGGCAAATTACGGAGCTTATAATTAATTACTATCTACAACACACAGAACAACTATAAAACCCATTTCAGGCATACTCTCTTTCTTCAAAACTCTAAGACTTTTACACCCTTACAATAGTTAAGAAAGGTAAAACCCATTAGTAGCACTGAACATATGTTTTGATTTCTAATACGATAAAGAAAATCCGGTTTTCAAACATGCCTGAAAAACAAAAGCTGGCGGTGTCACGCAGCGGTAGGTTTCTAGCTTCCACACGCAAATGTTCATGATTTGAATTCTTTAACGGGTGTGCTAGAAATTTTCCTACTGCCAGATCAATGTTAATATGGATATAAATCCTGAACGGTAACAGAGAAGATAACTATCCCATTTGTAAATCCCACAGGATTTATATTCACTATGAGATATTTTCAGGAATATTTAAACAAAAGCGATTAATGTATTGAAAGCGACTGGGGTGTGTCTAGTTCTCCGTCGTATCAACTTAAATATTTATACATTTCAAGCAAACACTTCTATCACACGCTGTGTATAAGCCCGCCCATTTATAAATTCACCTCTGCAACACCTTTATGGCGGTAGCTGCTATTATTTACACGTTGAATGAGTTGTATTTAAACGCACTCACCTCTTTCATGTAAAAGAAAATATATCCTTTGAAATTATGCCAACAGTCTTCTTCACACAACACGTTCAACCCTCCAACAGGACGTCTTGTATGGTTTCCCGATGTTTCATATTTCCTAGCCTACGCTCCCCCGTTTCGTATTTGCCTCTTACATCCGTTGTGTTTGGCCGCTTTTCAAGGCAGTTATATCGATTTCACACTGGAGCATCCCTCTATTTCTTTACCTTTGTACTAATGAACATTTCTTTTGCCGTACTTGAAATATAATAGTACTTAGAGAGAAAGGATATGCTTTCTCTTGCATGGCGAGCAACTTAATGTGAAAAGGCTTCCACTTTAAAGTGGTGTGCATCAAATTCAAATTTCGAACTTGAGTTTCATTATTTATGTAACACTATTTCAAATTCAATATGAGTAAAAAATAATGTCGTTTAAGTACGACGTGTTCTCTAGTTAAATTTTGCCAACGCATTATAATTATAATTTCACTAAAAATGGTGAAGTAATGGGCTCAATGAATTTGAGAGATGGAGTAATAAAAGGAAGAAATAAAATTTATCACGGGCCGGGTTTACGAGCTGTCATAAATCTACACAAATTAAAAATGAAAACAAAAGCTCCGGATATTAATTGGGGCAGAAAATTGTATCTCTCCAAATTAATTTCAGTTTTCCCGACTTGATTTATCTCTTAAGGAATAGGAGAAATAATTAATTTATTGATCAAATGTAAACAGGAGTCGAAAACACGTGGCCTAACTTAAGAACATACCACAACGCAAGTACCGTGAATTTACGCAACATGATTTGCATATCTTAGATGAGAAAATACATATTTAACAAAGCTGGTTTAATTATAAAAAAAATTTTAATATGTACATTTCTCTATACCATAAGACAGTCTTGTGTTCTGGATTTTTCTGGGAAAACATGGAGCTAGTTCTTAAATGACATTTTAATCCAATTTTCCAGAAGTACTATTTTAATTGAATTTAGTTGTGGACATACTATTTCCATTTACTCCATTACTAATCAAAAATCAATCCTCTCGAATGATTTCTCTTGTATTAGTTGATTTACGAGTATGGTGTGAAAGCGGCGTAATATTCGTAACAGAGAAACATACAATTCCTGCTGAGAGTTACAGCGACTATGCTCTGGAAGATACAACATAATACGAGTATAGAGATTGGTTTAGAAGGTTCAAAAAAGGGGAACAATTGGAACCATTACTTTCTGAAGTCCAGTGCCAAGAGCCGCCTGAACTTACAGAATCGATAAGGCTTAAAACCAAAACAGTTTGGAAACGTTTGAAAGTGATTCAAAAGTAAACCATATTGAGCGCTATAGGCGTCAATGCCAGCGAGAACCTATTCAGATCACCGGGAACTTATCTAAGGTCCTCATATTATAATGTAAGTGTTGACGACGTAATATACGAAGCCGAGGACAGCACCCATACGACTAATCGCCCGAGCCAGCCGCTCTATGCGAACAATTGAACGCACAAAAAAAATGGGGGTGGGGAGAGGTCGACTTTAACAAGACAAGGACAGATGCGTCCTTCATCTTGTCTTTGGCTTCTGGTCATTTTGCGATTACCAGAACAACCCACATCCGTATGGATGTTGGGCTCTGTCTCAACATGTCTGAAAAAAAGGGGGGAGGTATCTAAGGATAGTGTGGACAGGGTTAGTTCAAATGCTCTCTAACAACTTGGATGGAGGGATGGTGGGAAAGAAATCATACAAGACCAGGAGGTCTTGGGTGCGGTGGTAAACGCAGATCACGTCTTCGACGCCTGATGGTCTGTGCGTCGGTCGGTGTGTATTTGTGCTGTCTTGTACTGTGCGTGCGCGTTTGTAGTATGTGTGCAGTATACCCTATGGGATGGGTCCAGGAATCCTCTATTATAGAGGGGAATGATGTTGGGAAGGGTGCTTTGTTCGGTCTTGTACTGAAGAAGAAATTGTGTAGGCCGGATCCGAAGAGATCGAAAGAGAGAAGGGTAAAAAACGCAATACTCCCGTACAGGTAGGTTTTCCTTGTTCGGAATGCTTTCAAGGTACTTGTATACTAATTGTAGCAAGTACTCGTCGATAGGGGTAATGGTAGCACCTACGTATAGGTGAGAGTTGGGGTAATGGCGACCGTCAGACCTTCTAGAGTCGTTGGTGCATTTTCTGAGGAGTTTCCTTTCGAAAACTCGAAGTCTTTCCATTTGGGCCGAAGATATGCAGTACCATATGGGAAAGACGTACGATATTCCAGATCGGATTAGCAGTTAAAATATAAAAAAATAATCATTTGTTCCTTTTTTATTGTCATCCCGTATTCTTCCGCGGGACGTTTTTGTTTATTTTATTAACGAGGGGATCTTTCCTTCTCGGAGGCTATCTTAAGACTAACTTATACCTCTATTTCACTTAACATCTAACATTTTCGGGTACGACAGAATGTACCTCAGGTAGTTGCGCAAAAAGGGGTCGACGCACAAAATGTCTACCTGCGTAGGACTAACATATAATTTAAAGTGTGAACCTTTTGGGGGAAAGGTACTTAGCATATCCTTGCGTTGTAGTGACGAGTGGCGAAAACGTTTTTGGTTTTCGTGTTTTGCTGACATGCGACAATTATGATATGTAACAATTAGCTGCTCATAGCAGAGAAGCTTAACTTCGGTGTGAACTTTGTTGTTCCATTTCAAATGGTTGTGCAGTTGCTTGGACCGACCGAGGCCCCTTTGAAGAATGTGGATCACATGTTTGATGAAATTTATTTTTGGGATATAGATGACCCCAAGATATCTCATCCTGTCCTGTGATCTAATCTTAGTACCTCCTATTTGCATTCGAATATTCGGCAAATATCGAGAAGTATGTTGGAAGTATTTACTACTCAGAATTATAGTCACTGCTTTGGATGGATTAAGTCGTGATAGAGTTCGTGACGGTTGAGTCGATTTGTTATGAGTTTAAGGATGACGTGTACACTAGGACGTAATCTGCATAGCATATCCGGTTTATTCTCTCGGCCACAGGTGTAGATATTGTTGAGGGTATGAGAGTGTTCGGTGTACCATTGGTACAAATTTGTGCCATTTGGACAAGAAACATAGTTATTCCAGTGCGGATGTCTGGAGTTAAAATCGCCAAGAATAAATATAACTTTGCCAAAAAAACCGCTTTTACATCTCAGGGACTCTCATTATTTTTGCTTCTTTTTTAACTAAAATATTGTTCAAATCCTTTAGCTGGAACACACTCCGCGTAATGTGCTCTTCTATGGAAAAATGGATAGAACTGCATAATTGTCAGTCATCGGAAAGCATTATATCACGTGTGAGAGTGATCGTAAATAAAGAGTTTTTCAGGCTTCTGTTTCGTTATGCTTTTTGATCATCCTTTTTCATACATTTCAATAGATCAATTTAAATAATTATTTAAAAGATTAATTTAAATAATTATTCAATAGATTAATTTAAATAATCATTCAATAGATTAATTTAAATAATTAAATAGAATAGCAAACGTAGCCCATGTTTTTATCGTTTACATTTAATTAAGTACTGTTAAATTTAAATTTAAACTTAGTTTAATTTTTTATATAATAGCTTCATTTGGCTAATCAGGTTCTCAGTATCATTTCATATCCGTTTACCTTTTATGATGTACTATGAAATAAAATTCAACCTTAATTTTCACTTAAGTTTTTCGGAGTATAGATTAATTTTATACTAATTACTTTTATTATAACAATCGTGGTCCAACGTTATTACCCGTCTACATTTTATAATGTAATATGAATATATTATTGATTAATTTGTAAAAAAAAATATATATATATATATATATATATATATATATATATATATATTTTGCGTCACCTGCGTTAACTTAAACAAAATGATATTATAAATAGAAACATAAACAAATTGATTTATCTGTAAATAAAAATATGTATGCAATCATTAAAAATTGACTAAATATAAGACATTTGTAGACTCATCTAATACATTGTTTCATTCAGTGAGTTCCGTTGACATATTTTCCTTTATTCCACATGTTACGAGAATCTCGTTGCCGAGTGAGGAATGTCGTCGGGGAACCGTTGATTGTGAAATACTGGAAGGACGACGGTGCACCAATGCTGTTTGGACGCTGGTTCTGCTGGTGACCGATGCACTCGATGATATAATGTCGCCAGGAAGTCACTTTCCTCTTTGCTTGTTCAATTCTCTGTTCTTTAGCGTCGCTCCTCGTTGTACCAAGTTCTATTGATGGAGACTGCTGATCGGCTATGATCCTGATTATGATGTTTCCCACTTTTACTCACTGCACTCTGTCTTTTATGTTTTAATGTCTTTAGTTTAATGTGTCCCTGTCCTTGAGCATCCGGCTCAAAGGACCAGAAAATGTTCGGTGAAGTGGTACGCGTTTCGTTGGCCGCCGATGTACGGTCACTACGAACTATGGCTGTCGCAAAGGGGAGAGAGCAGCGCGGTCAATGTATAAGAGCACGTCACCAATTGAGCGAGAACCAATTAATAATAACAAGTTGTTCTTTATTGTAATATCAAGTTATTCTTTATTCCTTAAGGAACGTTATAATACACAATGAATTGTCAGTTTGGCTGATTGTAACGACTGGGAATAGCTTACTGTTCGGTTTGACTGTGTAAGCGCCGCGAAGGTTGATTGCAGACTGACAGTGGGCATAACTGCCAATTCAAAAAAGGACGATATGACCTCATCGTAGGTGACAATCGGTCAGCTGCTGCGCAACTGGTATACACTGCGAATATACTAGATTTCTCCAGTACATTCCAGCACATCCAATTGCCAATCCGCAACACCACATGAGGTGAGCGCGTAAGCGTTCTACTTACTTCACCACATGAGGCGATGTTATTACGTAAAGTAAAATATGATAATATTGGCGATATACAATAACATAAAATTAGAGGCAACTAATTCTCTTCACGACTTCTCTTGCTAAAGAAATAAATTCAGTTGAATGAAGTAAATATTGTAAGGTGGTAAGGAAGTAAATTTGAAAGGCCAACTTCCGCCAAACAAATGAGTACCTCTGCAATATCACACTTCGCTTAAACGACATAAGTGTAGAGGTCGCTACAGCCTCGATCTACACAGAAATCTACAACGCCCTATCCCTATATGTCCCATATTCCCGACACAGGTTATTGTTCTCATCGCCCCCTTGGTATAACCGCAAACTCCGCACCCTTTGTAACAAGAGGAATAAGTTGTGGAACACTTTCCTAAATACGCGTTCTCCGCTGGACTACTCAACTATCTCGGTTACTTTGACCAATACACACAGCTTTACAGCTCCCTCTACCACAATTACCTCACTAAAACTCAATTCAACTTGATCAACGACCCCAAATCTTTCTCCACTTTATCAACTACAAACGCAAAACTGATGCCTACCCCAACTCTCTTTTCTACGGCTCAACTACTACAACTGACTCGCATACCATAGCCAATCTGTTCATGTTCTTCTTCTTCATCCTTCACGGACGACTCTTTCGAACCTAACTCCTCTTACTTTACTGGCCTGTCTGAAGTCTCCCTTGGCCTCTCATTCCACTACATATTCAACAACACCAAGTTATAGAAAAACTTGAACAACTGAATTGAAATACGATTTTAGTCCCGGCCCAGACGGACTCCCTGCTATTCTCTTTAAAAAAAATGTTCCTCTTCTTTCTCTCCCGCTCGCCTCAATATTCAGTCTATCCCTTGCACGAGGTCTATTCCCTAACATTTGGAAATCCTCTTATATAACCCTCATACATAAAAAGGGACTAAAAGACGATATATCCAAATATCGTCACATTGCTAAGCTTTCGCACATTCCTAAACTGTTTGAAGGCGTTCTATATGATGCGTTATGTTTTCGCTGCAAACCCATCAGCTCTCCCAACCAGCACGGCTTCCTCTCTGGCAGGTCCTCTACTACTAACCTTGTTGAATTCACATCCCACACACTCCTTGCTCTAGAAAACGGCGATGAAGTTGATGTAATCACTACCGACTTTAGCAAAGCCTTCGATAAAATCTCCCACAACCTCATCCTTTTTAAGTTAGCTTCCGTTAGCGTTGAACCCCTGCTAATTAAGTGGATCTCATCCTATATCAATTATCGAATCTGCCGCGTGTGATTTTGATCCACCCTCTCCGATCCTTTTTTTCCAACCTCAGGTATCCCCCAGGGTACTCACCTCAGCCCACTCCTATTTATTATAACCATTAACGACATAGGCCTCAGCTTCAATCACTCGCTTTACGCGGATGATACCAAACTTTTCAAGACAATCCCCTCTCCCATAGACTCCTAACTTCTCCAATCTAATCTTGACAGCTTTTCGATTTGGTGCCAAACAACTGTCTTGAACTGAACATCGCCATCGCCAAACGTCACGCCATTACCTTCTCTCGGAACGAACCTATCTCGAGTATGCTACGAAGGGCCAACTCTTTCCCCACCTCCTACGAATTCAACTTCACCACTCGCGCTCTCAAACGCCGTCTCCTAACATACCCACCCTACCCCCCCCCCCCCCCCCCATCCTTCTAACTTCCCGCGTACCCTTCAATCCCACCTCTCCTCTCCCGCTCTCAATCTAGTTCTCCCCGCATGCCCCCACCTACACATTTTCAGTGACTCCCCCCCCCCCCCCCCCACCACCCCACCAACCGATCAGTAGCCTCGCCGCCCTACCAGTCCGCGTATATGCCGTTCACTGTCGGTGTCTCACAAATGCCATATTTGCCACCTCCACATACACTCGCTCTTTTCCAGCTTCCTACCTCCCCTATCGCCTAGTCCTCTTCTCCTTTCCTTGTTTTTTCTCCTTTTTTTTAAATCAGTTTTTAATTACTACTTTAGATTTTAAGTTAGTCTGTAAGATATTTTATTAATTTATGCTTGGATTAAGCAAAATAAATGAGTGTTTTGCTCTCACTAAACTAAATTAAACTAAACTATTATTTTCTTAGATATGCACGTCGAGTAGTTGCCATGTAGTATGGACTAACTATTAAATCCATTTGAATGCTAACCAAGAACTCTATTAAAGGTTATTGTCCGTAAGGCGGATGATTTAGTTACTGGTCACACTGGAACTCAGATAAGTCATAATAACGAAACGCCTCAAGCATAATCTTTCATGACAGTTATCAGTGACTTATTTTGAGGGGAAGAATCCTTCATAATTTTGTCACGTTCTCGAAAACGCTGCATATGGATTGTAACACGAGGATTTAAGGGTACTAAGAACAAAATCAGAATTCAAGTCTGGAAACAACTTTGCCATTTCATTTCGAACGTGCTTGTCAAGCAACAACAGATATTGCACTCGAATATCCCTGTACAGATAATTTAAATAACTGAAGGACAAATATTTGTAAGAATATAAATTTTTGTTTTTGCTATCCTTAATTTTTGTTTCAGCTGTTTCGTATAGAGTGATTGTAACCCAGGTGTATTTCAATATCAAACTGCGAACACCATTTACACGAGCCCTTTTTTTGATGAATTGGTCACTTCCTTCTCCAGTTTTGAACGTGAAATTCTTTCTTTATTTCTGTTGCAAGGCTTTATTGAGTTGTTATTGTTTGCCTTTCCTCGGCATGCTACTGCTACTCAATCCTGTGGGAGGAACGGTGCCCAGAGTCTTGGATTTGAAGTTCCATTAGATTTATTTCTCACGCACTGAAAGACATGAGTTAAAAGCAGTCGCTTGGATATCCTAAGACTTTTGGTCTTACTAAGTAAACTTCGTTCATATGAAGCTCCCCAACAACTTTGCGGCTGGGTGGAACGTTTCCCCGAGAATCCGTCGATTTGGGCGTTTATAGACGACTTGTGATCGAAACTCTTTTCTTTTAATTCCGGAGTACCTCAGGGTTCTATTTTGATACCAAGCCGTGGTGTCACGATCATGAAACAAAATACCGGAAGGAGCACTCCAAAGCACTGACACCATGACAAGTGAGAAAAAATGTTTAACATAACAATACTCAATTGCCCAGGTGTTCCGATAGATATGTGTCATGTATGGCACACGATATCATGGTGCATGATACAAAAAGTTTTACATAACTATATTCGTTGCCCAGTGTTCCGATAGATGTGTGTCATGGTGCATGGTACTCACCTATTAACGTATCATCTGAGAAGTGATTCATTGTGGATTTGCCATGCAATGTGCAATGAGTGTTTGAAATTAGGAACATCGTTTTCAGGTAATGATTGGACGGCTGAAATATGATGGCATCTGACTTCTTGGTATCGATATGCATTGGAAATGTTGATGGGAGAAATAGTTTTTACGAACCGATTTTTGAAAGAATACAGCAGTTGCAAGCTGTCTACAATCAAACTTGCGTCTTATTATTTTTTTTTCTTTTTGGCAGATCTTTATGGCATTCATGCCTTGCCCTACGAATATACTCCGACTTTCTGGCAGAAACCTATGGCATTCACGCCCTGACTTATAGTCGAGTGGAGATCTCTCACTTAGGACCTTCTACCCCTGATAGCACTCTTCGAATGAATTGGACCCGACACAACATTGCGTTAACCTCTATAAATCTTAAAAATACGCTTCACCGTTCACGTCAGATTTTTGCATTATCCTGCTTGATGACACAGGAATCCTTACAAGGCGACTCTCTCAGCATTCTACCCTACATGACGATCTTGCCTTAATAAAGCAACAGCTTCCTACCCCACAGTGCGTTGATTTCTTCATTTATGTTACGAACGGCCGATAACCGCGTCATAGTCACAACGCCTGAGATACAACAAAATCGATACCATGAATCCAGTTATAGACAAAATTCGACCATTGCAAAAGGCCAATCTCATTCGATACAGAGAAGACACAATACATACAGTATTCAGCTACCCTTCAAACGGTACGGATCATCATGCCTTTCGTTTGTCTTACTCTAATTGTCTAATCTTTCCACAATACGCCACCTAGCAGATATACCAAATACCTGAACAATAAAATACATTTCCGGGCCGTGCTTTGTTTTGTGAAAAGTGAGAGTAGCAGTGAGCATACAAAGACCAGACAGCAATAAATGCGTTGTGTGAATATTCGATGGAGTGTCGGAAAAAGGAAGTTTCGCACACTAAGTGAAATAAGAAATGCAGCGTTTGCGCTTGTTGTGTTAACGAGTGTGTACCGCTTGCTCCGACATGAAGAATGAAGAAGGAATAAAAGCAAAGAGTAGATATTTAAAAGGTAAAATAAATCTATTTAGGTCCAAAAGGGTGAACCGGAAACTACCCTTCTTTCTTGCACAGTTAACCCCAAATAGGAAAATTGGTAGTCTACGGAAAATAACTGCCCTCGACCACCAATGTGTAACATGGGACTAACTAAAAAAAGACAGAAACATTCTTCAATGCGTCCGTTGCTAAAGTTTTGGGCATTCAGCGGCGAACTGTGAAATGCAGCATCATTGTGTGAAATGCGGTCAGGATCATATTGCAGAGGAGTGCCCTTTGGGTAAAAAAAGGGCGAAAGACAAAACCCTTTTAAAGTGTGCCGTATATCGGAAGAAGGGACACCTCCCTAAGTACCAAGGTTGTCCTAAATACCGAGAATTAACGTCGAAGAGTGTGACTCAGCAAAGTAAAACTGAGACATATGGCACAAGGTCAATGACTGTAACCCCTTAGCGATCTTACACACAAATAGCGACAGGTGGAGAAACCTAACACAGACTCCAACACTAACAGGTACAGACACTTCGGCACAGACTGAAACAACATCACAAGCAGACGTGTTCACAAAATTGCTCAATCTGCAGAGACAAATGGCACAGCTGCAAAGTCAAATATAAGAGATCTGCTCGCACTTCATCATCATCATCGGCACTACAACCGGTCTTGGCCTTATTTAACAAATCTCTCCACCGGTTCCGATTTTGAGCCGATGTTATCCAGTTTGGCACTCCCGGGCTCTGGGCGTCCTGGTCTACGCAATCCCCCCGTAGCAGACAAGATTTGCTGCGCTTTCTCCTTCCATACATCCTGCCACAAAGGACTTTCCGGGCAAGCTATACTTCGCTCATTCGAGCTAGGTGTCCCGTCCACCGGAGTCTACCGAGCTTGATTTTTTTACAACATTAGCTTCATGGTAGATTGCGTACAACTCATGGTTGTAGCGTCTCCGGAATCGTCCTCCCTCACATACGAGGCCAACAATTCTCCTTAAGACCTTCCTCTCGAACACGGCTAAGAGTTCAGAGTGCTTTTTATTCAGTGCCCATCTGCTCGCACTTGCCCGGTATAAATAAAAATTCGGTATAAACCCTCCACTCAAAATATCAATTAAAGCTCTTGTCGTGAATGTAAATTCACTTATAAGGACCGAGAGAAGAACCACTCTTTTTAACCTGTTGCAAGACGAAAACCCTGATATGCTTCTAGCTGGGGAAACTAAGTCAAACCAGAGGCATTAACTTTGGCACAAGAACTATGATATTATATGAAGAGACCGACCTAATTCCCCATAAGGGAGAGGTGTCCCCATCTTTATTAGAAAAAGACTCCAACACAAAGTCATATATAGTGGATCAGTGCGCAGGTCCCTGGCGCCTGAAGCATGCATCGTACGTATATCACTTCAGCAAGGAAGAGGGCTGAATGCGATCTCGGTTTATGCACCCGAGGAACATCAGTATAATCTCTTTATAGCAGAACTTGAGACTCTCTTTCGCTGCTTGCAACTCCAACTAGATAAAAACTACTTTACTTGAATGCCAAACATAAAGATTGGGGAAATTGTATGTCCAACAGTAGAGGAAATCAACTGGCTAGCTGGTTAGATCAATATCACATAGAATATAAAACTGACCTTCTAGCTACGGAATATCCAACGTTCCCTAGAGGTAGATCCTATCTATATATCATGCTTATTGACACACGACTGAGATTATTAAACACCAACAGACATCACAGAAACTGTTTACGAACAATTGACTACGGCAGTGACCACTGGGTATTCCCGACCGTAATAAGGCTTCCATACGAACTGGAAGAGGGGGGATAGGGGCGAACATACAGGGCAAAGTTACTGATTGATTTCAACCCGGCGAAGGCCAGGAATATCCTTGCCCCTGTTCAATCCAAGTTGACATGCACTCTACACGTGACACCCCTGGATAGCTACTTTGGCACCCGCCAAGTAGTGAACCAAGGCGAGCAGCGACATCCGGAGAAAGGTTGGCGCAAGGCTAATAACCATGCCCGTTAAAATGAATTATTATGGCAAATTTAACAAGCCTCGGATATGGACCGGATACACGACGACGACCACGGAAACGAAAATGGCTATACGATTTAAGAATTTTTTCATGGAACGTCCGCTCACTACACAGAGATCGAGCTGCACAGCAGCTAGCCGATACCCTGTCCGAATATAAGGCTGAGATAACAGCATTACAAGGAATAAGGTGGACGGGGAGCGGTGTTGTTCAAAGAAACGAGTATGACATTTATTACAGGTATCATGAAAAACACCATGTGCCCGGGGTAGGCTTTCTAGTTAGCCAAAAACTGAAGCCTGCCATCGGCTTTAATGCAATAAACGAAAGGCTATGCACTCTTCGTGTGCGAGGCAAGCTTAAGAACATAAACCTCATAAACGTTCACGGACTTACAGCGGAGTCCCCTGTGTGCATGAGAACACTTATGACAATGGACTACGCTATCATGTAAGTAGATCATCCGTAGACGGGCGATTATGCTACGGCCAGGACGAACGTGCACCGAAGAAGAGCTATCTCCCACAGAGACCGGGACGATAGTATTGGACAGCGTCAACAGTTCTGGTGGTTGAATGGCATATAAAGACCTGGATACCAATGTCGTTATAGAACAACAGTATCATCAGCCAGCTTACATAGACTTAGCTTTTCTAGAATTAGGGTAGTATAAGATTTAAGTTAAGTTAAGTGCTTTTAAATAAAATTAAAAATTAAAAAAAAATAATAATAATAATAATAATTAAGTTAAATTTTAAGAAAAAAAACAAACAAAAATTCGACGTGCAGTCTTTCAAATGTTTCTTTGTCTTTCAAATAATTATAAGTACTGCCACAAAGTTCTTTCGGCGAAAGGCAAATTATACAATTGTTAATTAATGTTTAGCTTAGAGCGTCTGCGAAGGACCAGTAAGTTATAATATAGATAATTAAGCTAGAATTTAAGCATTTTTTGTCTAGCATATAATTTAGAAACTAAGAATATAAAAAGAAAATAAAAAATGTTATAAAAATGAAAATGAAATGACAATGGACTACGAGTCATCGAACTGGCAGCATAAAAAAAACTTGGTCGTTGCAAGTACCGGGTTTCCGCGTAAAGATATCCACAAAGCCACCTGGGTACCACCTGATGGAGCCACTCGGAACCAAATTGACCACGTGTTGACAGATCGCCGCCACTCCTCGAGCCTGATGGCGATACGAACGTACCGAGGTGCCAACGTCGACTCGGATCACTATCTTGTTCGTACAGTTTTCCGAGCGCGGATGGCCTTACGGAAACGTATTGCATCCGCGGTTCAGGTTCGAATCAACACGGCTGCCTTACGCAATGAGAATACAAGTAACACCTTTGGTCAGGCGTTAAGACTCGCCCTCGAAGAGCTCGAAAGAGCGAGAGTAAGTCCTGGGGCCGGAATACCGGGCGTAGAAGAGAAATGGACACACCTTAAGAATACTGTCGTGTAGTCGTAGAGATCGGAACAACTGGTTTGATGATGAGTACAAACTAGCGACTGAACCTAAGAATGCTGCACACCGGGCAATGCAGCAGTCTCATAGGACGCGGGTGCGCGAGGAGAAATACAAAGAGTTCAGAAGATCTGAAAAAAGGCTTCACAGGCAATAAAAAGGTGCCTGGGAAAAAAATCTAGTCTGTGAAATAGAGGAAAGTGGAGAGCGAGGTCCGCACCAGGCGCGGAAGTTCTATCAAATAATCCACAGTACGACGCGGTACACACCACGCCGCACTTATTGCAAGGATAAAGAGGGTAATCTGATCACCGATCCTGAAGACATCCTGGAGCGATGGGAAGTGTACTTCAATGACTATGACTATGACCAAGGTAACTAGTCAAGTAAAAATAGCGGGATTGCTGCCCAAACCAATAAACATCTTTAATGGACTCCGACAAGGGGACGGTCTGGCCTGCCTCCACTTCAAGCTGGCGTTGGAGAAAGCAATCCGTGACTCTGGTGTCACAACTAGAGGGACTATTATCACCAAGTCCAGCCAGATACTTGCGTACGCAGATGACATCGACATCATCGGTAAAGCCGAATCGGCTGTACAGGACTCCTTCGCCCAGATCGAGCAGGTTGCACAAAAACTGGGACTGCACATTAATGAAGGGAAAACTAACTACAACATGGCAACTTCTGTGAAGAGAAAACCGAACGTTGGTCAAACTATCAGGGTAGTGGAGCACGAATTTGTAGTAGTGCAATCATTTAACTACCTTGGGTCAATAGTATCAGCCGATAACAATATGGAAGAAGAAATATGCGAACGGCTGATCAAATCCAACAAAGGCTACTATGGTCTATCAAGGCTCTTTAAATCCCGAAACTTATCTAAAACATCCAAGCTACTAGTGTACAAGACCATGGTCTTACCACTACTCATGCATGGATCCGAGACCTGGGTGCTCAATAAAAAGCACTCTGAACTCTTAGCCACTTTCGAAAGGAAGGTCTTAAGGAGAATTGTTGGCCCTGTATGTGAAGTAAGACTGTGGCAGTCCCGCCAAGCCCCACGGTACAATTACCTAAAAACCCCCATTATTTCATCCCTAGAAGCATACGTTTTTGCTAATGCAATCGCATTAAGCACTGAAAATGCTACACGCATTAATTTG
Organism: Microdon myrmicae; assembly: GCA_963931805.1. NCBI lineage: Eukaryota > Metazoa > Arthropoda > Insecta > Diptera > Syrphidae > Microdon > Microdon myrmicae. Next base: position 103,071,474 of record OZ007496.1, read on the forward strand.
AGCAGAGCTATAATCATAAAGCTTCTGCAAAAGAATTCCTACCTTTTCAAGCATTCCTTCGCTTACAAATCCCCTGTAAGAGTACTTACTTTCCTTATCATAAATTATCCTGAAAAGAAAAACCCCGGTTCACATATCATGTAACCATTCCAGCCAGGGATAATTATCATTGTGTCGCCTATTCCCAGTTTTATTCATGTGTACAATAAATTTCTTTATGTATATATTGGCTGGCGACCTTTTCTCCCAGCAATAAAATTCCCTGACTCGCACAATGTGCAAACCAAAGCAAATACGCATCTCGCGTCTTAAACCTATTAGCACCATGTGCATCGGCATTGCGGCTATCGTAACAGCTGCAATGCATACCATAGACAATGATCTACCTGATCTCCTTGTCTTCTAAAATTTCGGGATCTGCTTTTCATCAGTGGCGGCAAGAGCAAACAGAAAACCAATTATCATCCAACGAGATTCGGTTTGTTTGCTTTACCGAATTGGCATCCCATGATACACTCTATGCCCTTTTCTTTGTTTAGATCCTTTCCTATTGCTTTGGTCCATAAAATAACCGACGTACACACACACTTGTGTATCGTGAAGATCTCCTCTATGAGATCGTTTTGGTTACTCCAAAGAGAGACTTTACGTCTCTCTCGGATCAGGAAAAGCACCCTTAATTTAAGGGAACCAATTTCACTGCTGAATTTCTTTTAACAACGATTGAATATCGTCGAGTCCTTTACCATCCTTCGACCCGAGCAGGTCGAGACTCCATCGCTACCCTGGTGCGCGCAGGGCAGCGATAATCAAGTATAATCGATTGTAGTCGAGCGTGTTTGTGAGTTCCGTTGAGATCGCTAGAGTTGCTGTCTCCGCGAGTACGTGTCTTGCACATTCCTTAATGGCGGCGTCGTTTACTTGGACTGCCGACCAATTATCATCATCATCTTCGGCACTGCAACCGGGATCCGGTCTTGGCCGTGTTTAACAAGTCTGAGCCTTGTTAAATTTTCCATAATGATTTGTTTTTTCCGGGCAAGGTCATTAGTCTTGCGCCACCCGACCAATTATAACCTTTAATAACATTTTTGCGTTTTTCTCGTCCAAATTAATTGAAACATGTTAAGAATAATAATCGAAACAATAGACTACAAATAAAAATCATAAATCACAAACAACACATTACTTAGTGTTTTAACGTTACACTGCTTTCCTTCGGCGTTGCTAATGTGCTTTCCTGATCACCACGGGTGAAACATCCACGGAACCTCAGTGACAATTTATGATGGAGGAAGAAGTGAACGGAGTGTCCGTGCCAGGCACAATACTTCCGCCCCACAGGACGAATCCGGAGACGCTACAAGCATGAGTTGAACGCAATCTACCTTGAAGCTAATGTTGTAAGAAAAATCAAGCTCGGTAGAATCCGGTGGGGGGAGACACCTAGCTCGAATGAACGAAGAGGAGACTGCCCGGAAAGGCCTTTGTGGCAGGATGTATGGAAGGAGACAGCACGACAGACCTTGCCTGCGATGGAGGGATGGCGTAAACCAGAACGCCCAGAGCCTGGGAGTGCCAAACTGGATGACATCGGTTCGAAATCGGGACCGGTGGAGAGATTTGTTAAATACGGACAAGACCGGATCCAGGTTGTAGGGCCGATGATGATGACGAACTGGAAGAACTGGAGGAATTCGTCATCCCACAACCCTATAATTACGGGGCAATGCGGTGGCCACGATTCACCAGACCGTTAACAAAAGAATTACGTTCGAACGATGCGAATCTACCAAGAAACAAAAACCTGACAAATGACGAAATTGACAAATACATTCAACAAATGGACGAAACTATAAAACGAACAATGGATAAAACAATTCTAAAACAACAGATATGCACAATAAGAACTTGTATAAGAACACAACAATAAACGCACTTCACAGATAAAAAAAGCAGACTGCTAACAAACTAAAACAATTTTACAGACAATTTACTGACAGACACGACCAGGAGATAATATCATTGAAATCCCGATTAAAAAACCTCCAGCAATTACTAAAAGCTAATTATAGATTATCGTGATTGAAGATCCCTTAGAAAAGGTGAACGCTGTGGGAGCTATCTTCCAGGAAATGTACAAGGTAAATGAAAGCATCCACCGAAACTACGACTTGGAAAACAGAGTTCTAGTGAATCACTAGCAACTTCGGAATGAAATTTCAAATTGGCAATCAGAGAATCTCGGTTTTACCGAATTTAATGACGGTGATTGGGCAAATGCTATTAACGACAAAAACAGGGCTAATAGCCTATTAATGTTGATAAATCCTTTACACCACCCACTTTGCACACCACACACACTTTGGATGTCACTTGAAAATCAAACAGATATGGTTTATTGTCTATCTACTTTATTTTGTCGTATCGCGGCTTTGTTACCAATAATATATCTTTTATGCTTCACATATATTACTATCGTTATTTTTAGTTAAATGTTAATGCTCAACTCTTTTGCTTCACATATATTACTATCTTTAATTTTAAGTTAAATGCTAATGTTCACCACGAATCCTCTTACTCCAGCTCCTGGATTAATGTCCGTTCGAGATCGTATCTTGCAACCAACTGTCTACTTCCTCACCGTCTCGCTCGAGATTCCAAAACCAACTCCATTATCTCATTTTTCTTTTCCTTTTTTCGAAATCTGGTTTCCTCCGCCAGATCAAAGGATATTTTCTTTTTCCCGCCTGAACCTTTTTTCGGTATTAAACACAAAGAAAAATCAATAGTGCGTTTATTGCGCTTGTTGTTATCTTTAACGGAATGGGCAAAGATTTTTTCCGTGGGAACCGAATGAACAAAAGATCAATAACACCGAGGCGAATGTGCATTGTGGTTTATTGCCTTTTGTTTGTTTTAACTTAATTTGGTTAACACGAAAACTGGCGCTGGTTGTTTTAATGGTTTTAGGTAACCATTTTTCTAAGGGGTCATAAACTTGCCGGCGCGCATTTTTATGATTCTCATCGATTTTGTTTGGACGACGGCATCTGGCCTGCACATTTGGCTCTTAGGGGTTTTTGTGGTGAACCTTTGGTTCGATGATTATTTCCAAGTTTTTTATGTGAGCAAATTGAACATTTAGTTCGATTTGCTTGCTATCCATTTATGTGGGACCATTTGTTGTATGGGCTAATGTTTTTGTTTAGTTAATGTCACATCTTTTAAGTGGATGTTTTTGGCGTGTATCGCCGTTAGTGATGGAGGCTGGCTCCACAGAGGTAAGTTTTATGGGATGGGTGGTTGTGGCCGTAACATTGATAACGAAGGAAGACATCTAGGGCATCTTCGACTCATTAAGAAACAAAAAGTCAGTGGGAACAGATGGAGAACCAAAAAATAAATAATATATACACAGTTCTATTTAATAACGCGTTAAATAATGCACACTATCCCTCGCATTGAAAAACAGCAATCCTTCAGTCTAAACCAAAAAGGTACAAGCACTGTACAAACCCAATGAACATGCTTTCGATAACCGTACTCCCAAGTATCAGTAAAGTATTCGAGAAAGTCATAAACAAAGCTTTGCTTAAATGGGTTGATGACAACAACATTATTCCAAATAACCAGATTGGCTTTAAGGCAGGTCATGAAACGACACATGCCGCAGATAAACACTAGAATAAATACAAGAACCAATGCACCGGGGCCTGTCTGATCGACTTGGAAAAAGCCTTCGACACCGTTTGGCTTGAAGGATTATGTTACAAGATTGTCAGACGAGGCATGTATAAACCCCTACTCTTTATACTTTATGATATGTTAAATAACAGGAGGTTCATGGTCAAAAGTGGCAAAGTGACCTCCAGTATATCGTGTAATATCAAGAATGGTTTACAACAGGGAGCAATACTTTCTCGATTCTTTTTAACATTTAGGTTTATGACATATTAAGCACACTTCCCCAATTGCGTGCGCAGACCATCATATATTTTATAAAACAGCTCCGAAAATTGAAATCATAAACTGTTTACTGCAGCGCGACTTCAATAAAGTACAGACATTTTGGCTCGACTGGAAACATAAGATCGATTTCTAGAAACGGGAAGCTGTTCTATTTAGAACCCGGTTGTATAAAGCCACGAACGACATAAAACAAAACTGGCGAATGTTAGTTAACATGAGTCCGCATGAACACAAATTGGAAACCAAGAGTATGGTTAAATACCTTGCTATCTGGCTAGATCAGTATCTGTATTTTAAGAGACATGTGGAGGCTGCTTTGGTCAAGACCAAGAAAACGGTTCTTATGACAAAAAGGCTATTTGGTTGTAGCCGATTTGATAGCAGGGTAAAAGTTATATGCTTCATGGCCCTAACCAGACCCATAATTATATATAGATGCCCAGTTTGGTTCAATAGAGGTCCAAATATGATGGAAAAGATTCAGGTGTTCGAAAGAAAATGTATTAGAACTTGTCTCAGATTATATCGAACGCCAGAATCTGACTACAAAAGGTATTATCCAATTGAGACCTTATATAACGAAGCTTACATAAACAGGGTGGATAATTATATTGCGAGAGCAATAGTCGCGTCCAATGAACTAATTTTCGGAGCTTATTATAGAAATACTTCGTATTTTGAGGGAGTGCGCCGCCACGAATTCCTCGAATTTAATATGAACGGTCTTATACAGGATGACTCCGGATTTCCGCTGATTTATCATGTAGGTTGATCTTCGGTAAACAGGCGATTGCGCAACGATCGGGAAGACACCCACACCGAAGAAGAGCTTTTGCGGTTCAACAGAGCTATTTCCCATAGAGACCGGGCTGACATTAAACAGCACCAACAGTTTTGGTGGTTGAATTGCAAATAGAAACTTGTGTACCAAAGTCGGTGAAGAAACTCCAACATCAGCCAGGTTAAGATACAAGTTTTATTAAATTAAGGTTTTTAAGCAATTACAAAAAAAAATTAAAAAAAAAAAAAAAAAAATATATATATATATATATATATATATATATATATATATATATATATATATATATATATATATATATATATATATATATATACTAGGGGGGTTCACCCTCTGCTCGCTAAGCTCGCCAACCCCCGTAACCTGTTCTATAGACATATATTGGGGATTCTTCAGGTGAGCTTTAAGAACCCGCACAGTACTGTGCCCTCAGAATCTCGAAAACGCTCGTTTGGAATTTTGGTTTGAATTGTGTTTTTAAGTGGTTGACATTGAAATAGTTCTTATAGAATCGCAACGGGTGTTCAAGTGTATGAAATCCTTGAGTTATTGCAACAATTTGAAAAACAAAATGAAAACAAAATATTTCGTTGTGTTTCATTTGTGACTGTATTCGCTCCGTGCGTCGTTTTTGTGAACGGTGTTAGGCGGAACACCTCAGCCAGAGACGTAGACCAAAAATCCGGCAAAATCTTCTGTCCAATATAATCAAGTCTGCCTCCAGGAAACTGAGTTATCTTTTTAGAGCTAAAAGATATTTTACTCCGACCCAATCTGTTTTCTCCTACAAATTTAAAACTATGGAACTACGTCCCTACTATTACTATTTATTAGCCTGTAGGAACGCGAAAGTTCATGACCTCACCGACTCGACTCCGCCATTGTTCTGTAGCGTTCTAGGAACGCACAATTCCACCCAGGTAGGGTTCCTACCCGTCAAGGAACATACCTACCCTGAAGACGTTACACGTGCCTACAGACGCGTGCCACTAAGTCCGCTAGGGCCTTGAAACATTTGGTCAACGTTGAGCCCGACAAGAAAAAGCAAGGAACTGAACGTCCTAAAGCTTTCAATGTCAAGCTCAACAGTTCGAATAAAGCATACCTGAAACAAAGGAAATCATTCATGCATCCGATCCTCAAAGACCGAAATGCGCCGCACTCCAGCACTGCACAATCGAAAATCCTGAACTTCTACACGATGTTACAAGGATTTGTTATCGCCAGCAAATAAGCCGACCAACGGATGCACGTGCGGGTGGTCTGCCACAAAGACCACCAAATCCACCGGCAAACAAAAGAAACGGCAACCGTAATTATCTCAACGAGATAATTCGAAAAATGTATGAGGTTTAAAACCTACAAGGGAACTACTCCTATCCCACGGTTCCTTTTTTGTATTTCACACCCATTGGAAAGATCTAATGAATTTCGGTGTGTGTTTACAGAATGCAAACAACCCACGGATTGTACGTCCTAACAATCATCTCCGTTCTGTGCGCCAGATGTGCTGCGAAAACAGAAGACCGTTGAGATGAAATGCTATCACCACCACCGATGGTGATGATGATGTATGTGTTGATCCCTTTCAGGCATCCAAATTACCCCTGGGATTAAATAACATGCTGCTAACAGAGATTCGAAAATTCTGTTAGCAGATCTAATGGGAAAAGTTGTCGGTGCGGATATAGATACGATCCGTATCAGGTTTATTTTTTGGAATTGAGATAGTCAGTGCCGTTTTGATCGTCACCGCGACGAAAGGTGGTGAAAAGATTGAAAGTCCCGGAGTCTCCCGTTTTGAGAGTGAAGTCGCGAATTTGTTGAGTGTCACTTAAGATAACACCCAGTGCCGAAGAACGTGAGGTTTAGCAAGGTGTCGCAGAACCAGAAACAATAGTAGTATCCAAAAATTAAATCAGGCATACGTGCCAAAATTTAAATGCATTAAAATGAACAAATCGATAACTCTGTGAATAGTGAACTGCAGAAATGAATAACCTTTGTATAGTGGAAACTTCCTAGAATATTTACTCTGGCATAGGCCTACGTGAATACAAATAAAGTAAAAATTAGTAACAAACATTTGTACAGAGTTTCATTCGTGGCAAATTCGTCCCGGTGTCTTATTGGTTCTGTGGGTATTTCACTGGTATTATGCCAGCCTTGGCAAGGTTCACCAAGATTTCCTCACGATAGTTCCGCCGAACACTGTCCTCCAAGGAAACAAAACTCCGCGACGGACCGTCCACAAGAAGTAAAACACACAAGCTCTCTCTGAGATTAACTTTATTACCGGTACTTAATTTGTTTTATGTAAATTAGGAACTGCACTATTACAGAAAATAAATTGTTTCGATCATGAACACAGTTGTAGACTTTCTTATCACTAATGAAATATAATTTTGGAGTTAGGAGACTTGTGCAAAGAATGCCGCAGCCTAGTTTGTTGTTCACGGTAATAATGGACTCCAGGAGACTCGACTCCTTTGCAACACTTTCATCGACTGAACTACTTTGCGCGCGGATCACCTTGTTGGCTCGTGATGCGAGCTCATGGGTGGTCGAACCGTGGGAATGAAAATTCCTGAAAAAGCATCTTCGGGATAAGTATTTGCAGTTGTCCAAATACTACGTTAGGGATTAGGATACATTTGGGATAATTACACAATGATGGTTGTGTTTACAACCATGTTAATTGTGTATTGCAATCCTAGGGAGTCATGGGTCGAATTCCAGTGTGAGTATTTACACTGGCATTGAATTCGGCTCTTGGCAGCTAGGCGCGAATTGCGCCGGTGCTTTGAAGATTGCATAAAAGCCGCCGTGAGTACTGGTGCAACATAAAAATCTGTTGCGCACGTGTGGGACAGTAAATGCAGGCAGACAGGGGTTCTGCTGATTGTTTTTATAATCCACTTCGGTTAACTAGTATGGCAACCGAAATGTTTTCCTTTTAGAACAATGCTGAGATGCATTGATGTATGCGGTACTGGCGTACCGAATTTCTTCTAGGGAAATTTATATAACGCGTTAATTCCGTGAATGTCCTTGATGGGCAGATGCTTGATGTTGGATGCTATTTGCATAACCGAAAGGTAATGAAATCGGTGGGAGAATGCTTGGGGAAGTTATTGCGCTTGCATGGTAAAATTATGAAATTAGTGGAGCTTTAGGAGGGAAGATTTTGAGGTAGATTGAAAAGATAGCAGTGGCGTTGGTAGATACGCCACAGTACTCCCCCCCCAGTGACATAGTCACGATATTGTTGGTAGGGCGAAGTAGTACTTAGAAGGCTGTAGTTAAGTGAGGTTGGCCGTACATGCGCCTTGTGGTGGCGCTCGGGTGCGGCTTCGCGTGAGGGGGCCGCTATTTCTGTTTGGTATTCCTGCCGTAGAAGTTGAGGGTAGCTCCTCTGTAGCATCGGGGTTTGTGGTGGCCTTTGGGAGGTTGGCCTCCGAGAAACACGGTTTCAGTCTTTCTACGCTGACAGTGGTTGATCTGCCTTGGATCTCCACTTCGTACACTCGATCGCTGATTCGTTTTAGAATCTTATATGGCCCTTCGTAGGGGGGATCGAGTGGTTTCTTAACTTTGTCCACCCTGACGAAGACGTGCGTGCAGCTATGCAACTCAGGGTGGATAAACACTCTTTTGGTGCCATGTCGGGCTACGGGTTTTGCCCTGATCTTCCGCATCAGGTCGCGGAGGTAGCCTACGCTTTGTAGTTGGTCGTGTGGAGCTTCATTGTCCACAAATAGTTCGCCTGGCAACACTAGGTTGGTGCCGTAGGTCAGTTCTGCAGCGGATGCGCCCAGATCCTCCTTGATACTTGTCCTCAATCCTAGAAGGACAGTGGGGAGGGCGTCGAACCATTGCGTGTCGTTATGACACATTAGGGAGGCTTTTAGCGACCTGTGCCAACGCTCTATCATCCCGTTGGATGAAGGGTGGTATGCGGTCGTACGACTTCTTTGACAGCCCAATAAGTCAGTAAGCTGCTTGAAGATCGTGGCCTCGAACTGTGGACCTCGGTCTGATGTTAACGTTGCTGGTACGCCAAAACGTGTAACCCAAGTCGAGTAAAACGCTCTGGCGACACTCTCGGCGGTGACTACCCGTAGTGGCGTTGCTTCTGGCCACCGAGTAAAACGGTCAATCATGGTGAGGATGTAGGAGAATCCTCTCGAGGGTGTTAAGGGGCCCACAATATCTATGTGGACGTGTGTAAATCGAGCCTCGGGGAGTTTGAATTGCGCTGGCTCCAACACGTTGTGTCGGCTAATTTTGCAGCGCTGGCATTTAAGGCAGGCACGAGCCCAACTCGTGTGGTCTTTATTCATACGAGGCCATACGAACTTACGTCGAATGGCTGCAGCGGTTGCACGTCCGCTGGGGTGAGCCGGACCGTGAAAGGTCTCGAATACGCTCCTTCGCAGCTCTCCGGGAATATAGGGCCTGACTGTTCCCGTGGAGATATCACACCATATCTCGTCTGCGGATTGCTCGAGTGGGAACTTGCGCAGCTGAAGTGCTGTCTCTGCTTCGAGAAGAGACTCGAGCTGGTTGTCATTCTGCTGTGCTTGAGCTAGGTCGGCGTCGGCGATGGCGGCGCGTAGCTGAATGGTATCGATGCGGGATAAGGCGTCCGCGATAACATTCTGTTCCCCTGAGATGTGTTTGATCTCAGTGGTGTATTGACCTATCAGGTCGAGCTGCCGTTCCTGGCGTGGGGATGCATTCCCGGACCTCTTCCGGAATGCGTAGATCAGTGGCTTGTGATCCGTTCTGATTACTAGGGGGCGACCTTCTACCATGTGTCGGAAATACTTTACGGCGCTGTACATAGCGAGTAACTCCCGGTCGTACGTGCTATATTTCCGCTCGGCCGTATTAAGTTTCCTTGAGAAGAAACCGAGCGGTTCCCAGTTTCCGTTGCATTCTTGCTCCAATACTGCTCCCATGGCCGTGTCTGACGCGTCGCATTGGATGGCCAATGGTGCGCCCTCTGCGGGGTAACGGAGTAGGGTAGCATTTGCCAGCTGTGCCTTGGATTGACGGAATGCGTTGTCTGCAGCTTCCGTCCAGGCGATTGGGCGCTTGTCGTTCTTCTTTGCCCCCTTTAAGTACTCATTTAAAGGGGCCTGAATGTGTGCGGCGTTTCGTAGTGTGGGTCGGTAAAAGTTTAGCATACCCAGGAAACGGCGCAGCTCGCGAACGTTGGAGGGACGGGGAAATTGGGTTAGTGCTTCCACTCTGTCTGGAAGCGGGCGGATGCCTTGGCTGTTGATATGGTAACCCAGGTAGGTAACTTGCTCTTTGGCGAATTGGCATTTTTCTGGGTTTATTACGAGGCCAAATTGTCTGAGGCGTTCAAGGACCTGTCTGAGGTGTTGGTGATGCTCCGCAAGGTTCCGAGATGCTATTAGTATATCGTCAATATACGCGTAACAGCAATCCAGGCCGCGTAGTGCCGAATCGATATACCTCTGGAATGTCTGAGCTGCATTCCTGAGGCCAAACGTCATCACCTTGAATTCGAAGAGTCCGAAGGGGGTAATGACGGCGGTTTTGGGTACGTCTTCAGGTGCCACCGGAATCTGGTGGTATGCCCCGGTGAGGTCAAGAGTTGAGAAAACTGTACAACCGCGCAACTTGTACGAATAGTCGTAAAGATGGGCTATTGGGTACCTGTCGGGAACTGTTACTGCGTTCAGCTGTCTATAATCACCGCATGGTCGCCATTCACCGTTGCGTTTTTTGACGAGGTGAAGTGGACTTGCCCATGGGCTGACCGAGGGTTGACAGATACCTCGCTCGAGCATATATTCGAATTCGGCGCGGGCTGCTCGTAATTTTTCGGGGGCCAGGCGACGTGGGCGCTGGCTCACCGGTGGGCCGCGTGTTTCTATGTGGTGAAACACGCCGGATCTGTGTTGTTGCTGGTTGGAGAGGGGAATTGTTGAATTGCGAAATTCTTCCAACAGCGCGGGGATTGGGTCTGTAGAATCATCGGGTGGGTCGTTCGCCCCTATAGCTGCTTGCGGGGGGAGACGGGTTGAGACGTTGTGACTAACTAACCTCTTGTTGGCAGTGTCTACCAACAGGTTGTGTCTTCCTAATAGGTCAGATCCTATTAGGGGCTCGCTGACATCGGCTATCACGAAGTGCCAGGAGATAGGGCGTGGGAGACCCAGATCCAGTTTAAAATTTTTCCGCCCGTAAGTGGCTATGGGGGAGTTGTTCGCAGCGAACAACTGTAGGTGGCCCGGCACTCGGTTGCGCGGGGCGAAAGATCTAGGGATGACGGAAATGTCGGCGCCAGTGTCGACGGTGAAATTAATATTCGATCTAGAGTCCCTGATTGTTAAGCGACTTATAATAGGGGTGCCGGCCGTTCGCACTCGAACGAGGTTCTGCGCGGGGGCTGGCCGCGTCCAGCTGCAAGGTTGCCTACAATTTCTGGCGTTTGCACCGAAACGTCTGTGGTATATGCACCGGGCCTGTGTCAGAGCGCCACTAGGTGTATTTTGCCTGTTGTCTGGTGCGTTTTCGTTTGTGATTGGTGCTCCTCTGGGCGTGTTAAACTGCCATTGGGGGTTCCTCGTTTGTGGCCGTTGGTTATTAGAACGGTTTTGGATTGCGCGCTCGACATTTCGCATTTGGGCCCGCAGTTGGTTCAGGTCTCGCTCGAATCTCGAGAGCCTTGTTTGCTGGGTGCGCGGTTGAAATTCCTCACGGGAGGAAATCGTAGCTTGTGTTACCTCTCTTGGTGTGGCTTGTGTAAAAGGCGTTACTGGAGAAGTCCGGGGTGCTGTTAGTAATAAGGATTGATGCCGTGTAGGTGAAACGGCGTGTCGGCTAATCGCCGTGACCTGGTATGCTGGGGGTTCAGACTGTGGGTCTGAGCTTTCCATAATTGTGTCGGCTAGTTTCGCCAAATGACCCAAACTCTGGTTGGGTTGTACTATTAATGCCGCGCGAGCATATTGCGGGAGGCACCTCAGGAAATGAGGCCTAATTATGTCGTCCGAAATCTTGGTTCCAGCTATTGAGCGTAAATGTGTCAGAAAATTGGACGGTCTCATTCCAGTAACATTTGTTTCGCTCGCCAAACGCTGCTGTCTGCTGCTCCTGGGCTCGTCCAGGGCATTTATGAGTGTCTCTTGCATGTTGCTGTAGGGATTTGGTTCTGTTGACCCAATTATGTGAGCAACATGCGTCCGTTGCGTGTGGTTTAGCACTCGCAACAATTCTACTGCGCGGACTTCCTCATCGTGCATGTCGGCAACCCTGAAGAAGCGTTCGGCTACGGCGAACCATAGCTCTGGGTCCTTCTCGTCGAAAGGAGGCAAGTGTATGCTATGGGAATGCGAGGTGTGCTCGATGCTGGAAGCGTCTACGAACGCTTGATCATCCGAGCACGGCTGGGTCTGCTCTTGCTGAGCTGCCTTAGACCTAGTAGAGTGGGCCATTTTTTCTATTTGGAAAGAGTGGGTGTTTAGCAACGGAATAAGAGGAAGAGAAGCGAAGGAATTTAATTGCTTGGTGGGGAGCGGGCAGAGTAAATCGTCGTAGACAACAACGTCAGGAAACTGAAGGTAGGGTGCGCGTGCGTGAACAATGATGTCACGGGAGTCGATGGAGTTGGGTAAGTAAAGGATTTACTACCTTGCCTAAACTGAAACAAAGGCTGTGACACTAGGAACAATTTAGACTAACGTCCGGGGTGGTGCAGTAAGGTTTTCGGGGCCAATTGGAAGCTAAACTGGGACGGCGGAGTATTCGCGCTAGTCCAATCCGGCCTGACTGAAAAGAAACCACGAAGTGAAGTGGTCCGGACGGCTGAATGGAGTCGAGCTTGAAAGAGTTGGTGGAGTCGGTTGCAGTCGAGTGGTGTTGAAAAGAGGCGAAAAGAAGTTGCGAGAAGTTGAGCTGAGTCGTGTGCGTGCTGAGAAAGGTTGTGCGCTACTTAATACCCTGAAGGGGCTTACAAAATTTATTTTATTTTGCCTTTATCTTGTGCTGTTTAGGGATACAAATATATTTCTTCTTTTCTAATTTGTAACACAGGCTTTTATTTAAACAAATTTAATTTTGTTGTCAATATCATGTGAAGAAATTAGATACATATACTTGTTTGCAAAAATTTTAAGGATACAATAAAATGATGACAAAAAAATTATGTTTAAAATATAAAGTTATAACAAAAAACAAAAACTGACATGGAATATTATTAAATGCTTCTAAGTAATGCTAATGGAGTCAAAGTAGGCAGTTGCGTTCAAGTAAAAATAATCATAATAAGGCGATCAAATGGAAGAATGATTTTTATGAATTGTTCTCAATTAGGAACTGGTCGAAAAAAGGAAAATATTAAATCGGAAATACAATTAACGAAGATGTTGGTAAATAATTTCGTGTTTACTTTGTTGTTTTGTTTTTCACTTAGCATTTATTTCAGATACTCTATTATTTCGTTTTGAGTTATTTTATTCGTGTTGTTAATAATAAAAAAGGCACAAATTGTCTTAATTTTATTTGTATAGGCTGATGTTTTGTTGCTTATTTATTTAAATAACTGCAGACAACATTTCGTCAACTCCAGGCTAATAATACATTTTCCTACCCAAGATATCTGTATTAAAATTTGAAATCCTTGCCAGGCATCGTTTAATCTAATTACACATATAAGTATCTTTGCCAATCAGCCACGAAAGTAAAAAGGAAACAAACGTTTTACAGCTACAATGTTATTGATTTTTTTTTCTTTTTTTGTCTCACTTAATTTAGAATTATTATAAACTTTATTTAATATCTCCAAAACAATCAGTTAAACACATAATAAAACTTTGACAAAAAGGAAATGTACGTTAAGATACAAGCGAATAATTTAAAAACAGAAAGGAAGGATACCTGCTTAAATCCCTGGTGTTATTGATCGGATGCTCCTGGTGCTGGTGTAGTGTTGGGTAGTTGATCCTGTTGTTCCTGTTTCCGGTGAATGTTATATTGATCTTCGGCAATTGCCGCCACAATTGCTTACTGCCACTGCGTTTCCGGAAACACTCGGTTCGGGAAGATTGTCACTGTCACAGTCGCGGCACCGAATAGTCACTGTTCTTTAAACATTTTTTAGGACACGGTTCTGATCTGACTCCGAATCAGAAAATTGTGTTTACTCGCGTCGAATGGTCACCAATTGTGGGTATTTCACTGGTATTATGCCAGCCTTGGCAAGGTTCACCAAGATTTCCTCACGATAGTTCCGCCGAACACTGTCCTCCAAGGAAACAAAACTCCGCGACGGACCGTCCACAAGAAGTAAAACACACAAGCTCTCTCTGAGATTAACTTTATTACCGGTACTTAATTTGTTTTATGTAAATTAGGAACTGCACTATTACAGAAAATAAATTGTTTCGATCATGAACACAGTTGTAGACTTTCTTATCACTAATGAAATATAATTTTGGAGTTAGGAGACTTGTGCAAAGAATGCCGCAGCCTAGTTTGTTGTTCACGGTAATAATGGACTCCAGGAGACTCGACTCCTTTGCAACACTTTCATCGACTGAACTACTTTGCGCGCGGATCACCTTGTTGGCTCGTGATGCGAGCTCATGGGTGGTCGAACCGTGGGAATGAAAATTCCTGAAAAAGCATCTTCGGGATAAGTATTTGCAGTTGTCCAAATACTACGTTAGGGATTAGGATACATTTGGGATAATTACACAATGATGGTTGTGTTTACAACCATGTTAATTGTGTATTGCAATCCTAGGGAGTCATGGGTCGAATTCCAGTGTGAGTATTTACACTGGCATTGAATTCGGCTCTTGGCAGCTAGGCGCGAATTGCGCCGGTGCTTTGAAGATTGCATAAAAGCCGCCGTGAGTACTGGTGCAACATAAAAATCTGTTGCGCACGTGTGGGACAGTAAATGCAGGCAGACAGGGGTTCTGCTGATTGTTTTTATAATCCACTTCGGTTAACTAGTATGGCAACCGAAATGTTTTCCTTTTAGAACAATGCTGAGATGCATTGATGTATGCGGTACTGGCGTACCGAATTTCTTCTAGGGAAATTTATATAACGCGTTAATTGCGTGAATGTCCTTGATGGGCAGATGCTTGATGTTGGATGCTATTTGCATAACCGAAAGGTAATGAAATCGGTGGGAGAATGCTTGGGGAAGTTATTGCGCTTGCATGGTAAAATTATGAAATTAGTGGAGCTTTAGGAGGGAAGATTTTGAGGTAGATTGAAAAGATAGCAGTGGCGTTGGTAGATACGCCACAGTTCCAGTGTCTGCTCAAGGTTCGCTTTCCATTTGGAATAGTGTTCGGAGGAGCACATTCCCAATCAACAGTTCTAGAATTCGCCAAAGTTAATCAACCTAACGAACAACCGCCAAAGTTCCCTGTCCCGTGCGCTCTCCTTCCACGTTCTACCATCCGATCCGATCTCCTCAACATAACATTGTCCTCCCATCTCCGTCGCGGCCGCCATATCGGTCGCTTTTCCGCTGGCTTACCGTCAAGAATTCTATGCACGGTCCTATCGTTGCCCATTCGCGCCACGTGTCCGGCCCATCTTAATCTTCGCGACTTGATTACTCTCACTATTGTAGGTTTGCGGTATAGCTCTTCTCTGGAACTACGTCCCAGTATGCGTATTTCCGGTGCACTGCTATCTGCTCCGAAACCGCTCCAGCGGTTACCTGATAGCATCTTAATCAGTGCTATAGGCTAGTCTTTGTTGAGAGAAGTGTAAAGAAAAATATGTACGAAACCCCTACTATATTTAACATTGATTTTAAGATGAACACTTATTGTGCTACGATTACTCCATGAAGGTCAAACGTTTTTGTTTTGAAGAATTCAGCTGGATGACGTATTTGGAGTTCACGTGAAGTGGAATTATGCTGATATGGAAATGCAAGTTATTTATTTTAGGATGAATGCTTATTGTAATCCAAAAACCCGGGCAAATCAATCCTTTTTTGTTTTGAAGAATTAAGCTGCAGGTCGTATTTGGAGTTTACGTGAAGTGGAAATATTCCGATATTGAAATGGAAATGATTGCCCTTCTTTAACATATTTTGTTGCTTGATGGATGTTGTGCCTATCTTGTTAAGTATCAATCAAACAAATTCATAATTGCGCTGCTTGGGAAAATAACATTCCATAATAACAAATCATTGGTAATTTATTTTGAATGCTTGATTCAATTGTCAGTTATAGGGTGTAAAATATGGAAGCTAACGAAAATAAAATTCTGTATTTTTGACGAATTTTGTTTGATAAAGCCGGAAATACAAGGCAGGCGAAATTAGCGTTTTCTACATCTGTACCAAAACGAATTTTAGATGAACGGACTGATAAGAATTGAATTGGATATTGGTGGAATCCACCCGATTGCCTAATAAAATTTTAATGACTTACTGTTTTTTTTTTTAGATTCAAATTTACGTTCTTTTATTGAATGCCACAGAGTGTTAATGGGAGTGACTCCAGCGCCGCCATTTTGTACTTTAAATCTAAAAATTTCTTTGGCCACTTCAAATCATACTCGATAAAACACTAGTATTATTATCCTATAATACTATTTTCTATCAACGTAAAAGATCGCTAAAAGCCAACATATTTTCGATTTCTACTGTAGTGTTACCTCTTAAGACTTCACGAGGCTGATTAAACGAAGTACAAGCACACTCGGAAATGTAGCACCAATTCATTAAATAATTAATTTGTTTATTAAAATAAAGGCGTAATTAATACAGTGCCTATTTCCCATTGTAACTATAGCACTCGATATAAAGAAGACTTTCGAGTTTAAGTTATTGATGAAGACTTTCCACCGTTACCATAGAAATCATTTTTCCAAGGAAGCGAATCCTCTAGTTACCTACATTTCACTTCTAATTCTTCTTTAACTACACAAACATGAAGTCAAGGATTTACAAGATAAATGAACTACGAATAAGCGCATAGGATACCGATTCTCAGGGCGCTCCTGCCACCATCGCCATCGGTTTTCTTAACCTTGAAGTGATCCAACCTACTTTTTAACATAATCATTACCATTTCTTCATTTCCTCGATACGCCATTGACACACTGCAGGATAATTTGAAATCCTACTGAACGATCTAAAATAAGAGAACGGAATGAATATTTCTGAAAACCAAAAGAATCGCTATATCCCGCTGGCTGTTCAAATTGTTTTATTTAAAGCGCTGCAAAATCTGTACTCTAGCTTATCTCGCTATAAATATCTAAGTATGTCTGGCTTGTTTTGTATTCATGCAGCTCATTACCCTCGGGCTACTGAGGGAAATTTTGAAAAAGTAATCTATTCAGTGTTACAGAGGGCTGAACATTCCGTTTGTGGAACTAAATTAACCATTCAACACATTTCTTTCATCTTATCATGGACTCTGCATTTCATTTCCTTGCTACCCTTCCTGGAGCCATTCAACTATGCTGATTAACGTTTTACATAAGGACGATATTTGATATATTACATACTAGGTGAACATGATTTCTAATTGTTTTTATAGTAGGGTACACTTATTATACTTAAAATTGTTTACGACCTTAGAATAAATGCTAAATATAATTTTACATTTTTTTTATTTCATCTTATTATAAATTATTACCTAACATCAACCACTCTAAGCTCTGAATTAAAAACTTTTCGAAGTACGATTTTTTTAATTACTTTATTTTAAAAAAAATACTATAGGTAACAATTATTCCTGGGGAAACACTCTATCATATTTTATTTTCTATAGTTTTTATTATTTTTTTTTTATCATTAATATATTTAACGTATAAACTGTATTATACAAAGAATGCGAATATAGTACAAAGAACATGAAAAATTCAAATGTAGTTTTCGTTAACAAACCGTTAAGTGTAAGTTGAAATACAGCGCCGTAGTTTTTGTGCGTCGATCAAAAATGTATAAAGACCAAAGAGTCAACATTAAATTTGGTTTCAAAATCAGTTAAAATTCCACCGTGATTTTAGGACTACTTTAAAAGCGTCTGGTGATAATTATTTATCGAAAACACGAGTGTTTGTGTGGTTTCGACGATTTAAGGAAGACGGGGAAGACCTGCATGACGATAAACATTCAAGCAGTACATCTGATGTGATAAACGAAGAAATTTCAGTGAGATTCATGAAAATGAAGCGTAGTATACTAAAAACAAAAATCCATCGCAATGACGAAAACATCATAAGACCTTATGACTGCTGATGAAACAGGTTGTTTGCAATATCAACCAGAAAAAAAGTACCCGACTGCTCAATGGTAGTCAATTAGTTTTTTTGTTATTTTACTTTTACCAGGAAAGGAGATTTGACGACGTACCTTACCGAAAGGTGGAGCCATTCCTTCCACTACCTCGGTGAAAGGAAAGTAGTCACATTGGATATTTCAAAAGCCTTCGACAGAGTTTGGTAACCAGCTCTTTTGTCAAAAATCCATTCATATGGAGTGGACAATTCCCTAATCCGATGGATAAGAGACTATCTTTCTGGACGTTTCATTCAAGTGGTCCTTGACGGTGTCAAATTTGCCTCCCATCAAATTAATGCAGGTGTTCCCCAGGGTTCGGTACGCTCTCTTCTTTATCCTTATAAACGATCTCTTGTCAATTACCCAAAACTTAATTCACTCGTTTGCTGATGACACCATGTTGAGTTTCTCATACTCATATGAACATTCCTGTCAAGACTCTTCGAATGTCATTACCAATCAGCAGGTTATACTTGATAGATTGAACTCCTACCCCAACAAAATATATCAATGGGGATTATCTAACCGGGTGGTATTTAATGCCTTAAAAATTCAGTGCTGTCTCTTGTCGTCAAAGGCGAACACCAAAGTAAATATACTGTCGATGAACGACACTTGCAACGATGAAGCCAAGCAACATGCAATCTTCGGCACTCGAATTAATTCGACTCTTAATTGGAATGATCACATATTTGAAGCTCCCGCTTGGTAATAACCCTGACGTGGTGCGGGGGCTTAAACTACAATGAATCACTCAGGCTATGCTGATGGAAGCATACGCTTCCAGTAGGGCCACCCATGTAAGGTAGGCTAGCGAGGAGTAACAAACAAAGATCTACCACCCCCAATCCAGGGCGTTACGCGCCACCGTGCTCATTGGATAGTTTGCAGCCAGGAGTATACCGGCTGTATTATAACGTCTCCTCTCTGACAGCGGGTCGAATCAGAGCAGTAAGCAGACCTTACCATATCAAAGAGGGGCTCTGATATGGCGGACTATTTGAAACGCCAGAGTGTTCCGACGAAATGAATAATCAATATACGAAAACCAATCTCACGAAAAACCCGCTAGGCGTAGGTGTGATGAGCCGACACTACCATAAAGGAACAAATCATCAAGAAAACACCGATTCGGCAAAAAGAAGACGTAGGGAAAAACGGAAAAAGCGGGATATACGCGTAGGCACGTGGAATGTTCGAACGTTATATAAACCTGGCGTGACACAGACGGTCGTAGAAAACCCGAAACAATATAAAATGGACATCATCGCGCTTTAGGAAGTCCGACTCCCACATCGAGTAATCAAAACGAAGGGGTTTACACTGGTGTGTGGAGGTACCGATACACATAACCTCGGAACTGGCTTCATCATAAGCAAGAAGATTACTCCCCATGTAAAAGATGTGGAATTTATTAATGACCGAATGTCGGTGCTAAAAATACAAGGCCAGAAGAAAAATACGCGCCAATTCGCAGAGACAATGAGACTTTTCAAACGCAAAAAGAACACGAAGGGGAGAAGACTCGGATCGAAAAATGCCTAGAAAATTCCAGAACAGAGAACATCAGAGGTATGTATGTCGGCATAAATTCAATTAGAAATGACTACCGAGGAAGAGCCAAAATAATTCGAGAGGCAAACGGCTGTCTGGTCACAGAAACAAACAATATCGTGACAAGATGGAAGCAGCACTTTGAAAACCTGCTTAATGTGCGCACCCATCAACCACAAATAAATGCACCAGATGTTCATACCAGAGCCCTCTTTCAACGTAATTATAGACGCGATAATTCGATTGAAAAACAAGAAGGCTCCCGGAGTCGACTGCATACCGACAGCGCTTGTGAAGCATGAAGGAGAGACAACCGCTCGAAAGATCCACCAACTCATCAAAACAATATGGGATAAGGAAGTCACTCCGCAAGAATGAAAAAACTCAATAGTCGTCACACTGGAGAATCACACCGTACACCGAAGAAATACTGGGAGACTACCAATGCGAATTCCGTAGGAACCGGTTAACAAGCCACCAATTGTTCACAATAAGACAACTGGTCGAAAAGAAGTGGGAATACGGAGAGACGGTTCACCAACTGTTCATTGACTTCAAAAAAGCCTACGACTCAGTCACAAGGCAGAGACTCTACCATATTATAGTTGAGCTGGGAATCCCGAAAAAATTTGCTGCCCTCAAATTTGCATGAATGAAAACAAAGGGCGAGTTAGAATAGAAAACCACCTCTCAGAACCATTTGAAATCCGGGACGGACTAAAATAGGGGGATGGCCTCTCACCATGTCTTTTTAACCTTGTGCTCGAGTATGTCATCAGAAAGGTACAAGACGACAACATGGGCGGATCATCCCTGAACAGGGTCACATAACTGCTCGCATATGCGGACGGCATCCCCGTTTTGGGCGATAACCTAGGAACTGTAAGTAAAAAGTGTGAAATCAGCAGAAGAGGTGTGCCTAGAAACAAATGAAGACAAAACAAAATACATGACTACGGCGAGAGCAGGTGGACCTCAGGCAACACATATAACCGTCAGAGGCAAGATGTTTGAAAAAGTTAAAGAATTTAAATATCTGGGAACGATACTGACGGCCAGTAACGAAATGTCGAAGGAAATTAGCAAAAGACTACACTCCGGCAACGCTAGTTGGCACGTAGTCAGTAAACTGCTGAAATCCAAACTGCTATCACGTAACATAAAGCTCCGTGTCTATAGAACCATAATCATGCCGATTGTTCTATAAGGATGCGAAACATGGGGTCTCACAAAACGGGAGGAAAACAAATTCCGCGTATTCGAGAATAAAGTTCTAAGGGGTATCTTTGGTGGTAAATATGACGAGGTGGCAGGACAATGAAGGAAACTCCACAACCACGAATTGGAAGAGCTATACCGCAAACCTACAATAGTGAGAGTAATCACGTCGCGAAGATTGAGATGGGCTGGACACGTGGCGCGAATGGGCAACGATAGGACCGTGCGAAGAATTCTTGACGGTAGACGAACGGGAAAGAGACCGGTAGGACGGCCGCGGCGGAGATGGGGGGACAATTTAAGTTTGACCTTGAGGAGATCGGATCGGCTGGTCAGGTGTGGAAGGAGAGTGCACAGGTCAGGGGACGACGGCGGAGTCGAGTCGGTGAGGTCATGAACTTCCGGGTTCCTATAGGCCAATAAATAATAATAACATATTTGAACCTGTGAAAAGTGCAGCCAAACGTATGGGGTTCCTTAAGAAATGAAAAAGATACTTCACTCCATCCAATCTGGCCACTATTTACAAGGCGTATATTCATTGGCTCCTCGATAGTATAGTGGTTAGTATACCCGCCTGTCACGTGGGAGACCGGGGTTCGATTCCCCGTCGGGGAGCCTCTGGCGCAAGACTAATGACCTTGCCCTGAAAAAACAAATCATTATGGAAAATTTAACAAGCCTCAGGACTTGCTAAATAAGGCCAAGACTGGTTCCCGGTTGTAGTGCCGATGATGATAATGATATTCATCCCAAAATGGAGTTCAAGTCCCATATTTGGTCAGGCGCATCAAAAACTACACGTGCTCGATAGGATGCAAAAACGAAACTTATTGGGGATCTAGCCGTATGCCGATCAATACCGTCGTTAAAACATACTCTCAACGTATCATGCGTATGATCACGGTAGGTGTTCAAGTGAACTTGCTGAATGTTCCGCCCCTTTAGACATTTACCCGCGATTTCCGTCAATCTGTGAATGCGCATCAGTTCACGTTGAAAGTCAACTTCAAGCACACAAATAAACATAGATAGTCATTCTTTTGCCGAACCACACAAATGTGGAATGCTCTACCTGATCATGTGTTTCCCCGTCGTTGTAATGTACAGGTATTCAAGACCAATATATATTGATACCTCCTTTCCTTATCCATTCCTCACCATGTGCGAGCGCAGAGCCTCTGCTCTGACATTTATGGGTACTTCAAAATCCCCTTTTGTGCGCGCGTTAGTGTAAGAAAACAAAACACAAAAAAGATGATATAATACATATCTTAATAAATTAAGCGTTAAATTATACGAAGTATCGTCAAAATCGCTCATTTGATCACCTAATTTTTACAAGCCCTACTATCGCTAAAGACTAAACAACCGGAGTAAAAATAAAAACTAAAAAATTAAATAAGCCAACCTTAAACTAACCGCGAAAGTTATGGTAAGGTGATGCCACCGCACACATTCAAAACAACCAGCATCCTTCTCGTCAATTTATTTAATTTGATTGCCACCTTAACAACCAGAAGAGGTAAGTGATGAAGCGGGTCCTTTTTTCTGACAAAGGATGTCGTCTTCATTGTCCAAATTTAGAAGTAAAGTTAAACACTAAAATGGAATGATATAATCAAGGTCCTCTGCGGTCAAGTCGCCATGACCAAAGGATAAAGAACTTATCATTTACTCATTACGAAAAAGGAGAGTAAAAGGAAGTTTAATTTGACCCTATTAAAATAAAAAAGGATGGAAGTGTGCTTACCTTTCTAGGCCTACACAAAGCACATTCCATCCCATCCTGGACCGTTGTGCGAATTTATTTACAAAATTACGGTTTATATCCTTTATAAAATTTTGTTGAACTCAGTGAATTTGCACTAATACTTGAGGATAGGTGAATAATAGGAAATGTCCCAGGGAACAATTAGCATCTGAATGTTATGTATTACGGTTGATAGTCACGAAATTGTGTTGGGAATAAATAAAAAAAGCTTTCCTTTCAGTATGAGGTCCTGTTTCGGAATTAAATCATTTTAGTCTTGATTTGCGGACATCAGGTTGATCTGTATCCTCAAATTTGTCTTATTTGGTTTTATTTTTAAATGAAATTTGCGTATAAAAAGAATTTGGATGTACCCTTAACTGTCTAAACTAAACAAAGGATAAGGAAAAGGTGTTGATGTACGTTAACATAAATCAATGTTGAATGTCTGAAAATTATTGTCGTATTTGTAACAAAATAATGTTACCGCCATCTAGTTCAAACATTTTTTTAATATATTCAATCCTGTTGTGGATTTTGAATGCTGCTTGTTCTTGAATTTAGTTGGAGGGGTTATAGTGTTTGGCGACAAAGTGAAGAACGTGGTTCGAATGCACGCTATGAAAGAGGTGGAACTGATGTTTTAAACAGATCAGACCACGGTCATGGGCAGAAGATCTTTCATCTCGCTTCTTAAATTTTGAACTGCTAGGTTAAATGCCCCGATGCGCTGCTCTGAGGATTTCTTTTTCGATTCACTTATGTACTGCGTTCTTCACTACAGTTGTGTTCGTTTGTGTGTATTGTAATCGCCACACAATTTCGTAATATGCTACAATCATTTTGTGCATGGAACGAACGCTCCATTTGTGCATGGAACGATGGAGCCGAGCGGTCTGGGGGATCCTCTGTGAGAAAGTTACATAAACGCCTAGATTACCAACGGAGAATGTTTTACTACGTGTGCAGATTACGTTTGGGTCGCCAATTATTGGTTTTGGCCAAGTAACGAAAAACGTGATTCGAATCTAATGATTTATTTTTCGATTCTCTTTTATGCTGTGTCCATTACTAAGTTTGCTTATTCCTGTGCGTCTGTTGGGATAACACAGAGTCGTGGAACATCGCGTTAGCGGCAAAATATGCTATTTGCGGTTTCACGCTCTTTTGTGCTATTGACAAGAATGTTAGAGGAATGGATAAGGAGGTAGAGTTTTTTGAAAGTCTTTAGAATATACTCACATCTCGGCCATCTTGTCATAAGAGGCGACTAACAACCGAATGGTATATTGGGCCCCATTAACCAGCCATCCGACGAAATACGACTCCACTGAGCTCAGTGAAATTAGCAGGATAAATCTTTGGCCATCTATTGTAACATGGCTGAGAGAGCGGTTAAACAGGTTGATACACGTGATAGGTTGATCCCAAGTCTAGCTCTCTGGTGGAGTCCGTTATACTACTCATGTTACTCGATATGATCGGAATAAAAAGTTGATTGAATTTTTGATTTTTGTGAACCGCTCTTTGAAATCAAGAATTCTGGAAATAATCTAGTCCCCCGTTCGAATTTCTCGGGTGGACTATAACAGAAATCAAAGTATGGAAGTAGTTCAATGGGAGACTTAATGATAAACAATTTGTCTCGGTGGAATCGGGTCCGCTCGCGAAAGCCTGCCAATCCTCAACTAGTGAGGACACTTTGTGATAGCAAAGGACTCGGTTTCATGTGAATATAAATATCGTGCATCAGCATTTACAAATAAACTCGATATTTTCGCCCTAACCGAGACTCTTATTGACTCTGTGTTAGTAATGTATATCACACGGAGAACCAACCCACCATTCCTACCTAATTTCGACCGCTGACAACGCGTCACTATAGCCCAACGCCCTATTCAACTTGGAAGAATACATTTCCCAATCTGCAACAGCATCCATTCCCAAATATGCAATAGCATACATTCCCAAACTTGCAAAGAATACAATTCCCAATCTGCAACAGCACCCATTCCAAAATCCGCAATAGCATACATTCCCAAACTTACAAAGAATTTATTTCCCAATCTAAAACAGAATATACCCCAAATCTTGCAACAGAATACATTTTAAATCATCTCCCTCATCTACATCAAACGGCACGTATTTTTCCCAAAACCACTTCGGTTAATTTCCTATCTAAACTATATTTCTCGCTTGCAACCAAGCAGCATTAGTTTCCACGAAACCCATTTCGGCTCCCATCCTACCCAAACCATCTGAAATAATACCAATTCTCCTTACTGGCAAGATCTCTTGCATTTCCACGAAACAACCATCGCAACGACAAAGACCCATGCTCCCTTGTCTAACCGACAGCCCATGCCCATACTTGGTTATGCCTCCGAGACCGATTTCCCCGTATACACAGCAACAGAGGAAGCTAATCCAGCCTGTATGGCAGAAATTCCCCGAAACAAAATTGTCTATGTACGCATAGCAACCCTTCTTCATGTTCCTAGTAAGCGGCAGTGAGTTCAGTTAGCAATGACCCCACTGCCACGACACCCCGAATGGATGCTCGCATTCATTCAGTCAGTCTTATTCCAACCGCTGGTCGAGTCGGTCGCGTCGCCACCCGCTGTGCCTTGTGGACGGTACGGTGCGTATACACATGCAATTCCTTTTAAGTACGAGTCAGTCGGGTATCTGCGTAAAGTAATTACTAATATCAAGTTACTAACTAAGTGGTAGCATTATTTCGTACGTGTTTTGTAATATTATTGAAATGCTTCATAACTGATGTGAAAATAACAAACCCAAAAAATGTACATGTAAACTATAAAAATCAACCACAATAAAAAATCCGATTACAACTATAATAAATCTTGTATTTATTTTTCCATCCCCGTCTGGTGATCGTTTGGCCGTGGGATCCTGTGCGTTCATTTCAGTGCTGTGTTCGCTCCAGGCAAAATAATAACAGGGATTAAACTATGACAATTGGTGCCTCCTAGAAAAAAAAAGGTTGGAAGTGAACCCCGTGCCGTACGCCGGCACACATACCTCCGCGGCCACAACTCGTTAGCCTAGGCTACAACTCAAATGCACGATTTTGTATTCAAAGTGGAGTTTGCGTCTTCACCCAGTCCAATTTAATTTGCCAAAAGGTAGAAGCAAAGGAACCGATTGCGATCAGATTCGTTCTTAAATGTAAAATTTGTTGATGATGTTACCGTTCCCCAATATCGATCGATTTGTGACACTCATGGAACGTCACCCAATGGACTTGTGGCGGTTCCACTAACGCCACTACTTACCTTCCAAATTACCTCCAAAGCTTCCTGTCCCGAAGCTACACAACCCCATTGTTTTCCGCTGATGCAATTGCATTAGCACCTGCAAAAGTTTCCTGCATCAAGAATATCTAATGCATAGCCTGAAATACCCTGTAAAAGAATTCTTACCATTCATGCATCCAATGCATTTTCTAAATTTCCTGAAAGAATTCTTTAAATTACACATACATCATATATTCGAGGAAAAACTATTCGGCACCCTTGTTTGCCAGGCAATCTCTGTCCCACATTTGCACAGTAATTTTCCTGTATGCACATGACTAAGCAATGACCAGTAGCTTGCTTACACAGCTGCAATACTAATTACGGCGATCTATTTGTCCAATCGACAAACAATCAGCACATAGCCGCCCAAGCGGAATTCCTCAGCGTATACAAAAGCATACAAAGAATTCGGTTCTTCCGCCGACAAAGATACGATCTACAATTTCTATTGTGTAAAGTATCCCAATCCCTTGTAGCACCAATTCTCCAATGTCTTGCGAGCTATTTATTCAGCCCCAAACCATATCTCAAAACGTCCTTTGTTCCTTCTACGTTTCAGATTTCGTTTCTCGTGATCTTCGATGCATGAGCAAACAATGATCCATTAGCATATTGCTAAGATCACCACACACCACTAGGATCTACGTACCAGAGACCGTCTCCCATTGGTCACTGGACGAAAGGAAAATTCCATTTCCTTTTTACCACACCACCAAACTCACCCCGAACTGAAGGTTGAATCGAAAGTCGGAATTCAACCCTCGGAGAGTCGCTTTCCAACCACAGAACGGGTCGGTCGAGCCGTTTATCATCCCCTGTAGGGTATGCACGAAAGTGCACACTCCTGATTGTGTCCCTTCGCAGAGTCGATCGAGTTTAGTTCCTAAGTTCAGTCGTGTATCTCATATCGAGTAGGCTTAGTTTGGTGTTATGAATAAAGCGCTTTGTGGGCAACGAGTTCGTTTTAATCGTGAACTAACAATGTAACTTAAAGTCAACTAAACGTGCTGTAAGAGACTAATGTGAATAAAATAGAACCTATTAATAAATATTAACACTAGTGGCATGAATATATCAATGTCAACAAACAGATTACATCAAAGTGCTAAGGATTCTCTTTGTTTGTTTAAGTCTTTAGTTCCACCTCAAATCTTTGTTAAATGTGAACAATAAAAAGGAAGAATTAAAAATCATCTATAAACAACAAATTCCTGTGTGTTTTATTGTATTTTCTTTTTCCCTGGTGATCGTTCTTTTGTATTCGGCGGAACAGTTGACGTGTTAGTGGAATCTTCGTAGAACCAGTGCCAATGCCGGCACCGAGACAAAGATACTCCACCACAGACTGAATACACACTAACCAGCCAGCTTCTGAGATCGTCGACCTTGGTGACTTTAAAGTATACATTCCCAGCTGGTAATTCCATTCTATACTCGAAACTAGCTGCAACGTTCGATATTGGCCACAAATTAACTCAACTAGTGAAGGAGGTTACGCGAGTACCAGATAACCAGAGTGATTTTATGAACACCTTGGGTATTTTTTGCCATCTAAATCATGCATCTATTTCGTATAAACAACTGCGCATATTGCTTTGAAGGAAGCATGTTTTTTGTTTCTTTTTTAGATTCGAGGATCATTCCTTGGAATGGCGTCCGAATGTAGAGGATGCCAGCCAAATATTAGTAGATATACCAAGTATATCGGTTTATTTGGTAAAAAAATACGTAATTTTTTTTTATTCAAAATATTGGCCATTGGCTAATACACATTTCGCCAATCTTTCGGGTAATCTATGAATAGCATGCCAGAAAAACTGCTTGTCTTTCGCGGCAAACCACTAGTGGCATGAATTCCATTTCCAACTTCCTCGAAATCGTTGAAGTGCTGCTCTGCGAGCGCATGCCTCATTGATGCGCAGAGGTGATAGTCGGATGGCCCCAAGTCTGGGGAGTATGGCAGGTGCAGAAGGATGTCCCATCCAAGCGATTTCAAGGTGTCTTTCACTAGTTTTGCTGTGTGAGACGGCGTGTTCTCGTTACCAAAATCACTTTGCCATATTTTCTGGCCCATTCCGGTGGTCTGTCGATTAATACGTGGTTTCAATTAAGCATTTGTTGACGATAGCCTTGTGGACTAACGGTTTCGACGGGCTTCAAGAGTTCATAATACACAATACCGCTCTAGTCCCGCAGACACAGAGCATGGTCATCTTGCCGAAACGATTTGGCCTTAGTGTTGAAAGACTGGCTTCGCCAGGTGAAAGCCACGATTTTTTCCGCTTCGGGTTTTCGAAATAAATCCATTTTCCGTCATCCGTCACAATTCGATGCAAAAATGATTTCCTTTAGTGGCGTTGAAGCAGGATTTCACAAGTCACTATGCGATTTTCCATTTGACGTTCATTCAAATCGCGTGGGACCCATTTACCGAGTTTATTGATCTTCCCCATCGCTTGATTGTTTATTGTGGCAGATCTAATGCATCTGATAATTGCCGTTGTGTTTAAGTTGGGTCATCATACAATAACTCGAGCAACTTCCTCGTCTTCATATTTTTGTGGTCTACCAGAGCGCTCACTGTCTTTCATATTGAAATCACCACCCTTAAATTATCGAATCCATGTCTCACATGTTCTAATTGATGGAGCGTATTCACCATATGTTTCTACCAGCAAAAGAATAGTTCCAAAAGTCTTTTTCTATTAAATTAATAAGAAAAGCAATGCGTGCCGCAACTGTTCTTTTTCAGGCACAAAACTCGACATGATCACTGAAGGATAAAACAAAGACGATCGTTTTTGGCGGATTCAACTTGTGTGTGTTTGTAGTTGAATCTCAAACGAAGAAAATGACGTGTACTTTTCCCTGGCGCCATCTCTTAGTTAAACCAGAAAAACATATGCATACACCTGGTATATATATACAAGGTGGCGCAAAATTAATCATCCAATTTTGTGTTTGAATTACTTTTTTACTAAATAGAAAAAAGTTATTTTGCGTAATGGAAATCTTTATTTGGTCCTTTACGATTTTTTCTGTTAAGTGGAAAAGATAATATCCGTCTAGTGGCTGCCGCCAGTGTTGATACGCATTTGTACCCGTTTTATCGCATTTTTCATGACTTTCCGCAAGATTTCCGGTGATAACTGTTCGCATTCCTATCGAATATTCTGCTTTGGGCTGCGATTGTCTGAGGCAGTGTTTAAAAATGCCTTATAAGAGTATTAAAACGAAATCACGTGTGTGTAGTACAATTGTAAATTGAGTTTCCATCAATTGTGTTCCTGGCATCAACAACAACAGCCGTCGCAGCGAAACTGCACTGCACCAAACCGGTAGAATAACCGGCGAAGGAAGCATAGCCCAATGAGAAAATGAATACGTTATTTTATATTTTTATTATTTTGTAAGATAACTGCAACAGGTTTGAGAGATTCTAAATTCCTGTAAACAACGTGGAATCGACTGAATTGGTCCATTTTGAAGCGAAGCACTTATGGCTATAATCATTTCATCTCAGTAGCACAAGATCATACAAAATTGAACCGACTCGACTCCGCCATTGTGCCTTGTCCTGTGCACTCTCCTTCCAGGCTTGACCATCCGATCCGATCTCTTCGAGGTCAACCTAACATTTTCCTCCCATCTCCGTCGCGGCCGCCCTGTCGTCTCTTTCCCTTTGGGTTACCGTCAAGAATTCTATGCACAGTCCTATCGTTGCCCATTCGCGCCACGTGTCCGGCCCATCTTAATCTTCGCGACTTGATTACTCTCACTATTGTAGGTTTGCGGTATAGCTCTTCCAATTCGTGGTTGTGTAGTTTCCTCCATTGTCCTGCCTCCTCGTCATATTTGCCGCCAAAGACACCCCTTAGAATTTTATCCTCGAATACGCGGAATTCGTTTTCTTCCCGTTTTGTGAGTACCCATGTTTTGCATCGGGTATAGAACAATGGGCATGATTATGGTTCTATAGACACGGAGCTTTATATTACGTGATAGCAGTTTGGATTTCAGCAGTTTATTGAGTGGTGCCAACTAGCGTTGCCGGACTGTAGTCGTTTCTTAATTTCCTTCGACATTTCGTTACTGGCCGTCAGTATCGTTCCCAGATATTTAAATTCTTTTACTCTTTCAAATATCTTGCCCCTGACGTTTATATGTGTTCCCTGAGGTCAACCTAAACTCGCCGTGATCATGTACTTTGTTTTGTCTTCTTTTATTTCTAGGCCCACCCCTTCTGCCGCTTGCATGATGATTTTACTGTTTTTACTTACAGTATCTAGATTATCGCCCAAAACGGTGATCTCATCCGCATATGCGAGCACTTGTGTGACCCCGTTCAGGGATGATCCGGTCATGTTGTCGTCTTGTACCTTTCTGATGACATACTCGAGCACAAGGTTAAAAAGACATGATGAGCCATCCCCTGTTTTAGTCCGTCCCGGATTTCAAATGGTTCTGAGAGGTGGTTTTCTATTCTAACTCGCCCTGTGTTATCGTTCATGCAGATTTGAATAAGGGCGGCATATTTTTTGGAATTCCCAGCTCAACTACAATATGGTAGAGTCTTTGTCTTACGACTAAGTCGTAGGCTTTTTTCAAGTCAACGAACAGTTGGTGAACCGTCTCTCCGTATTCCCACTTCTTTTCCAGCAGTTGCCTTATTGTGAACATTTGGTCGCTTGATGACCGGTTCCTACGGAATCCGCATTGGTCGTCTCCCAGTATTTCTTCTGTGTATGGTGTGATTCTCGCCAGTATGGCATTTGTTATTATTTTGTATGTAGTTGGGAGCAATGATATTCCTCTGTGGTTTTCGCAGTCAAATCTGTCACCTTTTTTCAAAATGGGGACGACTATTGAGATTTTCCTATTGATAACTTGGTGTACCTTTCGAGCGATTGCCTCTCCTGCATGCTTCACAAGCTCTGCAGGTATGCAGTCAACTCCTGGAGCCTTGTTGTTTTTCAATCGATTTATCGCGTCTACAATTTCGTCGAAAGAGACTTCTGGGATCTGAGGCTCGGCTGTATGTACGTCTGGTGCATTTATTTGTGGTTGATGGTTGCGCACATTGAGCAGGTTTTCAAAGTGCTGCTTCCATCTTGCCACGATATTTTTTGTTTCTGTCACCAGACATCCGTTTGTGTCTCGGGTAATTTTGGCTTTCCCTGGGTAGCCATTTATAATTGAATTTATGCCGGCATATATACCTCTGATCTTCTTTGTTCTGGCATTTTCTAGGATTTTTTCGATCCGAGTCTTCTCCCATTCGCGTTTTTTGCGTTTGAAATGTCTCATTGTCTCTTTCCGAATTGTCGCGTATCTTTCTGCGTTGACTTCATCATATCTTTGTAAGTGGATCACTCTGCGGCGTTTACGTTGTTCGATCTTTGCCCTGCACTCATCGTTAAACCAAGGTTTGGACTTAATTGTTTTCTTAGATCGTAATACCTTTTGTGCTGTTTGTTTGATTGTGTCTCTGATCGATGCCCATTTAGTGCACAGATTATTGGTTTCCTCTTCCTCACTGCTCCCATTCTCTAGAATGCTAAATCCATTCGTTAGTTCATCTTGATATTCAGCCCTTTTGCGTAGGTCTTTTAGTTTATCAATGTCGAACTTTTTGCTTGTCTCCCGTGACTGCCCATGTGGGTTTGCTGCGAGCCGGCTCCTGATTTTGCCCATCACTAGAAGATAATCGGAGTCGCAATCTGCTCCTCTATATGATCTTACGTCCAGGATATTCTAGTGGTATCCTTTGTAAAATCGTCATGCAAGCGGCAGAAGAGGTGGGCCTAGAAATAAATGAAGACAAAACAAAATACATGATTACGGCGAGAGCAGGTGGACTTCAGAGGACACACATAAACATCAGGGGCAAGATATTTGAAAATGTCAAAGAATTCAAATATCTGGGAACGATACTGACGGCCAGTAACGAAATATTTAAGGAAATTAACAAAAGACTACACTCCGGCAGTAAACTGCTGAAATTCAAACTATTATCACGGAATATAAAGCTCCGTGTCTATAGAACCATAATCATGCCGATTGTTCTATACGGATGCGAAACATGGGCTCTCACAAAACGGGAAGAAAACAAATTCCGCGTATTCGAGAATAAAGTTCTAAGGGGTATCTTTGGCGGCAAATATGACGAGGAGGCAGGCCAATGGACGAAACTCTACAACCACGTATTGGAAGAGCTATACCGCAAACCTACAATAGTGAGAGTAATCAAGTCGCGAAGATTAGGATGGGCCGGACACGTGGCGCGAATGGGCAACGATAGCACCGTGCATAGAATTCTTGACGGTAAGCCAACGGGAAAGAGACCGGTAGGGCGGCCGCGACGGAGATGGGAGGACAATGTTAGGTTTGACCTTGAAGAGATCGGATCGGATGGTCGAACATGGAAGGAGAGCGCACGGGACAAGGAACAATGGCGGAGTCCAGTCGGTGAGGTCATGAACTTTCGGGTTCCTACAGGCCAATAAATAGTTATAGTTATAGTAATATGAAACTGTATTGTATTCTATAAAAAAAAACATCGAAACTATATCATTTAGGGTTTTCTTCGATAACCCTATTTTAGATATATTAATTAACCACAATTAAAAATTCGACCGGAGCCCTATTTAAACCTGTGTGTTCAAGTTAGTCTGAAAATAAAGGTCGGCTTTTTAAAACACAAGCTGTATTTTTTTCCTTTATTTTTTGTAGTTTGTAGAGAACTTTAAAACGTATACTTATAAAACTAAACTACAAAAACAGAAAATTACTTTTGACTTGATTAGCGGTCATGTGGACGCCCCTTTCGGTGGATGCTCGTAGAGCAGGAATTCTGTGTGCACTGGGATATAATGCAGTTTTGTTTTGTTGTTTTGCTCCCTTCTTTTGCCTCGATAGCATCCTCGCGATTAAATCTGACGCACATCCTCGACAAATCGAATACTACAAACAGGTTCTCAACGAAAGGATGTGTGTTTGTGATTTCATTGAGTAACGGCATTCGCATCCCCAGAAGCAAAACTCCTGTCCAGCTAAAATTCTTGACGGAAATGGGGCATAGATAAAGTTTCTAATTCAATTGAGCTCTCTATTGCTGCTTTTACTCATGTTTTCGTATCGTTTCAATTAGTAAATTTTTAGGAACGAAACCAAAAACCACATCTCGGATAGATTTTAAGTATGTTATTTCACTCTCGATTCCTGGGATTTAAAGTCTAATTTCGATGAAAGGCTTTGATTGACTTTTATTCTTATTATAATTTAAACGTGAGATTTAAGTGAGTTAAAAAATGTTGCGTGATAGTAGAACAGTTGTTACGGAGGTTAACCAACACTCATCCATACGCAGGTCCAATCAACGACTCAGGGTTTGTGTGGCCATATGGCAATAAATTAGGCATTTATGCCTATAAAATTATGGTAGGTTGCAGTGGCCTGAAAGTATCGATTTGCTTGTTTTCACCGAGCAACTGTCTATACCATTTAAAAGACAAATTTAATTGATCCTCTTCAACACTTGCCGACGGAATTTTAAAGAACAAATAATATTACTCATATATCATAGTGTGACGTAATTGTGCTATGACGTAATCTCTGTTCGCATTGTTCCTTGGTTAGTTGTTATTTCCTTGTATGGTTTCCTTTTATTGGAATGACTTGGCGTACTTGGGGACTCCTGTCACCGTGACGAATTCACTTATATTGAAATGAATTTATTTATTTTAACTTGCTAATGATAATTGAATCACAAGACCGCTTTATTTCCTTTACATCAGTTCGCCACCATTCCGTCTAACCGTTCTCAATGTTATATTAAATGTTACTCTTTTCTTTGTAGTTCTTATCACAGCTCAACATCCGTACTTTAGTACTATTCTCTTGATCTGTTTTCTTCTTTTTTTTCCAACATTTTTTATTTCCTTTTTTTCTTAGGATCTACATTATAGGGTAGACGCCCGGCTAGCTCAGTCGATAGAGAATGAGACTCTTCTCTTGATCTGTCCCCCTCCTCTTGTGTCAAAACAAAACGTTGTAGAACAAAACTGCTGTTACTATGGTCGTGACACAAGCCAAAAATGAAGTGTTATACTACTATTACTACTACTATTAGGCCAATAGTTCGTTCATGACCTCGTCGACTCGGCTCCGCCATCGATCCCTGTCCTGTGCACTCTCCTTCCACGTTTGACCGTCCGATCCGATCTCCTCAAGGTCAAATCTAACATTGTCCTCCCATCTCCGTCGCGGCCGTCCTACCGGTCTCTCTCCCGTTCGTCTACCATCAAGAATTCTACGCACGGTTCTATCGTTGCCCATTCGCGCTACATGGCCGGTCCATCTTAATCTTCGCGACCTGCTTACTCTCACTATTGTAGGTTTGCGATATAGCTCTTCCAATACGAGGTTGTAGAGTTTCGTCCATTGTCCTGCCTCCTCGTCATATTTACCACCAAAGATACACCTTAAAACTTTATTCTCGAATACGCGGAATTTGTTTTCTTCCCGTTTGGTGAGGGGCTATGTTTCGCATCCGTATAGAACAATCGGCATGATTATGGTTTATGAAGTGTTATACAAGAATGTATTATAATGACTACATTCTTGTCACCCCTAGTTGCATCTGCAACAGTGCCAGAGAGCTCAAGGATGGACGTACAAACGTCCAGAACGAACGACATTCGGGAATTCTACCATTGCGAAAGTGGAGAGAAAATTGCTTGAACAACGGCGTGCAGGGGTTCGCGGGTGGAACCCTAACGCCAGCAAGACTACTAGTAGTAAGATTTTGACAGAACATTTGCATTATTGTTTGTGCAAGTTGAAACCCCCCAATTCTCGCCGAAGACCATAAACGGCAACGTGTTCAATCGACAGGCATCTTCCGTGGACGCCTTGCAAAACAGACCATGCTTGGGTACACTACACGACACACGAAATTTGGAAAAAGTCTATTCGATGGCAGTATTAGAATTCGCTGAAGCCGCGAAAGTTCAAACAAACATTATCCGCCGACAGAAGAGTTGTATGACTAATGTATATGAAAAACCTACATCGCCTGCAAATCTGCATCGGTTGCAATGTTGGTAATGCCAAAAAAAAAACGGAAAGTAAAAACTTTCCATCAATCTACAATTCATTCATAATTCCAATGAAAGTGTTTTTCTATTTGAAAAAAAAATAGAGGCTTTTTATTTTACGAAGAAGCCTCATACTTCGACCCAACCAATATGGTCATTATTTACAACATCCTAAACTAATCTGCAATTCCTATGCAGTATGCAAAAGCAAGTAATGAATCGCGAAAGATTTCGCCAGTGTTGCACGCTATCTTTAGAAAACAGGGGCACTGTGTCCCGCCTATCTCTTTTCAGTACATATGGTCGTAAATGTATTCCACGTCATCAAATCTTTGCTTTCCATACCTGTCAATTCTAAATTGTGCATTAGTAAAAATTAACTACAGACGTACAGTTAAACATACACAATCTTTCTTCAGCCGAACCACACAAATGCCATGACTCCTCATACGTTTCCTCAATATTACAATAACGAGACATTCGAAACCAGTGTTCATCGATACCTCCTTCCATTCTCGCTATCTTATGATATGTACCTAAAAAAATATGAATGTGCCATAAACATACCATGTTTACAATCTTCACTGGAGCCAGGCCAAAAGGGTGTTCCATTACGGAAAGGATCATTATAAGAATAGAACGGTTATTTTTTATTACACATCTCTCGGGAGAGGCGAACCTATAGCGCCGAGATGCCACCAAATAACTGCTGCAGTTCCTCTTGAACAACTGCGGGTTGCAACGCTACGGGAACACTCGCGTGGGAAGGGAGTTCCATAACTTCCCCGCTCTGTAACGGAACGAGTTCTGATGCAGAGATATTCGCGCCGTCGGGAGATGAACTGCAAACTGATGCGATCCGTCGGATTGTCTTATAGAACGCATATAAACCGAATTGGGCGGAACAATACCACGAATCTCCGGAGAACAGTACCCGTGATATTATCTGAAAACAGATACAGATCAGCTACGTGCCTTCGATGTGACAGCGACAGTAGGCCCGACATCAGCGCCGTGTTCTCGATCAGGCGGCTCGTTCATCTTGGTATGCTCTCAAGTAAATCAAGGGTATGTTTAGGAGCAGAGTTCCAAACATGAGAGCAATATCCGACCACGGGTCTAATTTGAAATTTATACAGGAGAAGAAGTTGAGCCGGAGTAAAATATTTCTTGGCTCTAAAATGGTGGCTCAGTTTTCCTGCGGCGGATGCGGCGATGTTCGACACGTGCTTATGCCACAATACATCCTCACAGGCCGTGACGCCAAGCAATCTCATACTTTCCCCAGATTCGAGGGCCAAGCCATTCATCATCAGCTGTGGAACCGATGATCCACTTTTCTTTCTGAATGTTGTAGAGTATGTCTTCATTGCATTGAAGTGGAAGAAATTGGCCTTTCCCCACTACATGACCTTATCCAAATCCCGATTTAGAGGGTCGATCGGTTACATCTCAGCTGGTGCGACGTTGATGCACCAATCGGCCGATCACTCGAAAAAGAAGAAACAAGCGTACTAGCATGGGCAAAACTGAACACTTTCTTATCCGTTGACACCAATAAATCATTTATGTGAAACAAAAACAAGGTTGGGACCAAAGTAGGACCTTGGAGCACCCCGGAATTAACAGGATACAGATCCGAAAACTCACCGTCTACAACAACCCGGATCGATCGATTTTCGAGGAAGCTCTTCGTCCAGTCGCAAAGCTGCTGGGCAAGTCCATATGAACAAAGTTTGCTCAGCAATGCCCCATGCTAGACGCGGTCAAAGGCCTTGATCAATGCGACCGTCCGAGAGACATTGCGAGAGACGGTTCACCAACTGTTCGTTGACTTCAAAAAAGCCTATGACTTAGTCGCAAGGCAAGGACTCTACCATATTGTACTTGAGCTGGGAATCCCAAAAAAATATGCCGCCCTCATTCAAATTTGCATGAACGAAAGCAAAGGGTGAGCTAGAATAGAAAACCACCTCTCAGAACCATTTGAAATCCGGGACGGACTAAAACAGGGGGATTGCCTCTCAACATGTCTTTTTAACCTTGTGCTCGAGTATGTCATCAGAAAGGTACAAGACGACGACATGACCGGATCGTCCCTGAACGGGGTCACACAAGTGCTCGCATATGCGGATGACATCGCCGCTCTGGGCGATAATCTAGATACTGTAAGTAAAAACAGTAAAATCATCATGCAAGCGGCAGAAGAGGTGGGCCTAGAAATAAAAGAAGACAAAACAAAGTACATGATTACGGCGAGAGTAGGTGGACCTCAGGGAACACATATAAACGTCAGGGCAAGATATTTGAAAGAGTAAACGAATTTAAATATCTGGGAACGATACTGACGGCCATTAACGAAACGTCGAAGGAAATTAATAAAAGACTACAGTCCGGCAACGCTAGTTGGCACGTAGTCAGTAAACTGCTGAAATCCAGACTGCTATCACGTAACATAAAGCTCCGTGTCTAAAGAACCATAATCATGCCCATTGTTCTATATGGTTGCGAAACGTGGGCTCTCACAAAACGGAAAGAAAACAGGTTCAGCGTATTCGAGAATAAAGTTCTAAGGGGTATCTTTGGCGGTAAATATGACGAGGAGGCAGGACAATGGAGGAAACTCTACAACCACGAATGGGAAGAGCTATACCGCAAACCTACAATAGTGAGAGTAATCAAGTCGCGAAGATTAAGATGGGCTGGACACGTGACGCGAATGGGCAACTATAGCACCGTGCGTAGAGTTCTTGACGGTAGACGAACGGGAAAGAGACCGGTAGGACGGCCGCGACGGAGATGGGAGGACAATGTTAGGTTTGACCTTGAAGTGGTCGGATCAGATGGTCAAGCGTGGAAGGAGAGTGCGGAGTCGAGTCGGTGAGGTCATGAACTTCCGGGTTCCTACAGGCCAATAAATAAGAATAATAATAATAATAATATGAAAATATATTGTTATAATTTGTGTTATCTCTATTGTAAAAGATTGATCTATCAATCTATCATCAAGCCGATCTGGGTATATGGAATCCAATTATGGGGCTGTACAAAGCAATCCAATAGAGATATAATTCAACGAAGCCAGAATAAATTCCTTCGCATTATCACGAATTCCTACCGTTTTGTGACAAATCAGGAAATTCATGATGACCTAGAGATGAAATGGATTTATGAAGTTATCCAAGAATATGCTGTCAAACACGAAAGACGCCTACATAATCATACCAACGTAGAAGCCATTCAGCTCTTGGATATTACCCACGAATTGAGACGGCTAAAACGAACGAAACCTCATGTATTAATATGTTAAAATCTAACATACTAAAATCGAGTTGGGAGCTGAACACTGGTCCAGTAAACCCTTACACGCTCTACTTAATTACACTAAATTAAGTACAATTTAAACCTAGTATTACATTAAATTGTTAAGATTGTACTATTCATATCCAATAAAGGATGTTATTAAAAAATATATATATATTTAGTGTTGGCCGATAGCCTGCTAAAAACTTGCATAACCCCCTCTATAGGAAGAACCAATATTAGGCCTACAATCAATTGCAGCAAAGTCTGCAATTATCTATTAACATAAATCTGTTCAAACCGTGAAATGTATTTTTAACATCCAAACTACTCTCACACAAGAGAAAACAATTCAGAAGTCATTAAATAGAGGAAATATGCAAGTGTTAATTTTTTTTACACAAGGGTCGTACACAAAGGACTTTCATGTCCCCTCTAATGTCAAGGTATAGTGTGAGCGATAGAAGAGGAAGAGGATACCCAAAGGTGAATTGGGGTGAATATCTGGATATTATGACGATAAGGAAACACATAATCAGATAAAACATCTATTCATTCGTGTGGGTCAGCTAAAGAATGATTCTCTGTATGACTAGGGTTAATAGAATATTGAAAATTGCCTGTAACATCCATACTAGGGTAGGTATGAATCCGTAATTCGAGTGCTTAGTAAAAGCCTAATCCATCCCATATTTGATATGAGAGTTATTCAGAGAATTTATGGGTGCTCACACCGACAAGGTATATGACATCCATTTTGGGGAAAATTTTAATCCTACAGGAGCAGAAATTCGAAATGATTAATAACAAAGATTTGTGCGTAATTCCGAATTAATGTAAGTAACGAAAACTTCGCTTCGAAAAATAATGAGGGTGTAAAGTAGAAAGAGAATGATTGTTTAGTGCAGTTTTTGTATATACTTCTTCTCAAGAAGAAATGAACACCTATAGCTCTGAGCCGTAAGAAGTTGTTTTTTCCATCGACTGGGTCCCTTATGTCAAGCTCCGAAATATGGTTGCTCCAACCGTTTCACGGAGTCTATGACTTAATGGGGTAGTTCTGTACCGGGCGGCTGGACTTGAGACCCAACTTACCACCGAGTAATTGCGCCGAATTGCAACAATAGAAAACGTGGTCATTTGAACCCACGTAACCATAAAGCAAATTCATGATACAACCCCAGGAACTGTGTCAAGCTCTGAATGCTCCGTTGTTTGGTTTTTATATTTTGTGATCACTCTTTAGAATTAAAACTGAACAAAGCCACCTTTTTCTTCCTTCTTCTCATTTCGTACTCCATTCTCCTATCTCTGTGTGGTATGACACAATAATTTTTATAATGCTGTTTCTTGCGCCCGATTTATAAGGTAACGATTTTCCATTCTTCAATGACAAAAGGCCCCTTCACATCATATATTTTGTTGAGTGCAAAAAAAAGGAATACAAGTATTTGCATGGCACGTGGGTTATAAAACTTTAAACTTAAGAGCGGAGTACATTTCGTGATTTAATATG
This sequence comes from Microdon myrmicae, assembly GCA_963931805.1. Classification (NCBI taxonomy): domain Eukaryota; kingdom Metazoa; phylum Arthropoda; class Insecta; order Diptera; family Syrphidae; genus Microdon; species Microdon myrmicae. The sequence continues at coordinate 103,111,319 of OZ007496.1, forward strand.
CTTCAATCAATAAACATTTTTGCACGCTTCTTCGGGGGTAAATTTTATTCATTCACATCTAAAAAATTTCAATCCATCAAAAGGGATTGCCTCGAAGTCTTTTCTTACCGGGTACAATATTCAAGTTCTTTTTTAAGGCACATGAATAAAATAAAATAAGAAGGAAATCTAAAGAAAAGAGGATCTCGCCCAATACAATTGAATTAAGAGATATTCGCATTTGCCATTGAGGACATGTGAAACAGAACACACTCAATGCATTTTAGTGTATTTGGTTAACAGTCGGCAACACATCTAGAGGACTAATACGTGTTGAGAAGGCACAGGATTACGAATATCCTCCTTCAGTTGAACTGAATAGTTGTACATATCGATTTTTACGAGGGCTTCGTAAACATGGGTATGTCGAAGGTAAAGAGAATTATTCCACTTGATTGGATCTTGCCTCCTACATTGCCTAACTACTTCCATATAGGGGCATTACCTCGTGAACTGAATTGGTGAATAAATTCTACAACCACCTACTCACTCCAAATTCCTTTCTTTGTGTTGTTGCAACCCTAATACGTTGGGTGTTTAATCGATTTGGGGATGGTGAATTTTCGAGTTTGCTAATTTTTCCATGAATGATTTATTTTCCTAAGTCAATGCCGACGGAGTCCTATTTACTTACATTTTATCTGAAGAAAAATGGCCAATAAATCATTTTGTTGCTGGTTTTGGGCTGCGTAGTATAAAGACGTAATTGGAAATATTGTGTCATTGTTCAAGAAGAAGGATAAACAGGATAAGAAATAAGCCTATGCGGGTTGGTGGAAGGATACACACAACCGTCGTGGGACACAATTGGATCTTTATGGTTTGTTTAAGACAAACAATATATTACTACTTTTCACCTTCTTCAAGTCTCATATTAAAGCTTACATGCTCTTAAAAAGGCACAGGTAAAACAAATTTGTCATGGTGTTCTTTGAAAGTATAGGAGGCATTTAACCAAATGAATGGGTTTACGTAGAGGATTTACAACGACAAAGTAACGAATGTAGTAAGTCGAATGGTTATATTGTGATATACGTAACCACCACACACTATTTATTAATATAGAATCGATAGGTGGCTTTTGTTATCCCCAGTGCGGTAAAATTGAGTTCAGGTGTGAAAACTTTAATATACGAGGGTGGACTGAAAAGTTTCCGACCTCAACGTGAAGCAATCCTCAATAAAAGCTAGTGAATGTAGTTGTGCATCTTTTGACAGTTAGTCACCAAATTTCACCATTTCAGCCATTTTGGAGGCGTACTTTTTATTTGACAGTCGTGTGAGTGAGTCGATGTGAGTGTTTTTGTGAAAATGGACAAAATTGAGTACCAAGCTGTCATTAAATTTTTGTTTTTGAAAGGCAATATGCCTACGCAAATCAAAGATGAGTTGGACTCTGTGAACTTGTAAAGTGTCTTGCACGTTATGCTAATACGTACGCAGCGTCCACCAATAACTGGTGGTGAGATATATTGTCCGCTGCTGAACAAGAAGCTCCTGGCGTCAAAAACACAGATTCCTGAAAACAATGGCTTATTTAATGGAAAGTGGACCGAATACCTTTGATGAACTCCAGCAGAACATCTTGGTCGACTCTTCAATGAAACGCGTTGAGTATTAGTGACAAAATCTTCCTTTATTTGTCTTGATTAAATTAATTGATTTGGATTCAATTTGCAAACGTGTCTATATCGCTTGAATAATGTTACGGTGTGACAGCTCATTTAAATATTATTGAATGTCAGCTGTTTGCTGACATTTGTTATTTGTGTTGTCAATGGCTTCATTCAATAGTGCCTGTGCTGATTGCATCCAGTGCGGCCGTCGTGTCATCTCCAACAGGGACTCCGCACTATCATTTACCACAGCAAAATTTTGGGCAGCTGAATTTAAACGTGGCCGTGAGAGCTTGGGAGATGATGAACGCTCGGGACGTCCAAAAATTGCAACAACTGCCGATAACATCGCTAAAGTTCACCAAATGGTGCCACACGACCGCCTAATTAAAGTGAGAGAGATAGCAGAGGCTATGAAAATGTCCAAACAACGTGTTTGTCACATATTAAATCAAGATTTAGGCATGAGAAAGTTGTCCGCGCGTTGGGTGTCGCGTTTGCTCACCTTAGACTAAAAACATGTTCGAATGACCATTTCCAACCCTCTATTGGCGCATTTTAGGCGCAATAAATCCGAGTTTTGACTCCGATTAATTACTGTCGATGAAACTTGGATACAGCATGATATGCCGGATATAAAAATACAGTCAAAACAGTGGACTCCAAAGGGGGAATCAGCTCCAGAAAAAGCAAAAAACATCGACTCACTCAAGTAAAAACTGTTTTTTCGACTGAGAAAGTGGTGGCGACTGTTCTTTGGGATAGTCATGGAGTTATTTTAGTTGATTATCTTCAAAAAGGAAAAACCATTACAGGAGCATACTACGCATTATTACTTGACCAACTGGCAGAAATTGCGGAAAAACGGCCACCTTTGCAGAAAAAGAAAATCCTGTTTCACCAAGACAACGTGCCGTCTCACACCTCAGCGGTTGTCATGGCGAAAATCCACGAATTTCAATTTGAACTGCTTGACTACTCACCAGATCTAGCTCCAAGCAACTTCTTTTTGTTCCTTAATCTAAAAATTGCCCTCGGTGGACAGAGATTTTCGTCAAATGAGTTATTTTGCAGAGAAAAACGCCGAGTACTATTTGGACGGGTTAGAGAGATGGGAGCATCGCTGGGAGAAGTGTGTAAAGTTACAAGGAGACTATGTAGAAAATAAAAATCAATTTTAAGAAAAAATGTCTTGTATCTTTGTTAGCTCGAGAACTTTTCAGGCCACCTTCGCAAGGCACCCATAAATATAATCAAGGCAGCTTGCTGAGACGTGCCTGGTGCGTTCATTAACTGGGCATACAAGACGGTAAAAAGCAAGTAAAGTTAAGTAACTACATACAGATCCATCCAAGACATTGATAGTAAAATCACCCAGAATAAAAATCTTCAAATTTACCTTTAGATAATTGGAAAAAACTGTCAACATTAATCGTATGGAGTCTATAGACACAAAAGAACACGAATATAACAGGGCTAATTTCAACAGAAACCCTTAAAACGTCAGCGCTTGACTTGTATTTCTCTCTTACGAAATAAACATTCATCTAATGGAGTCTATAGGCACAAAAGAACACGAATACAACTTGGCTAATTCCAATCATCATCATCATCGACACTACAACCGGGATCCGGTCTTGGCCTTATTTAACAAATCTCTCCACCGGTCCCGATTTCGAGCCGACGTCACCAAGTTTGCCACTCCCATGCTCTGGGCGTCCTGGTCTACGCCATCCCTCCATCACAGACAAGGTCTGCCGCGCTGTCTCCTTCCATACATCCTTCCAAAAGGGACGTCCCGGGTAGGCTTCTCTTCGCTCAGTCGAGCTAGGTGTCCCACCCGCCGGAGTCTACCGAGCTTGATTTTTCTTACAGCATTCGCTTCAAGGTAGATCGCGTACAACTCATGGTTGTAGCCTCTCCGGAATCGTCCTCCCTCACATACGGACCAACAATTCTCCTTAAGACCTTCGTGGGGGTCCTCTATATTACATGGAGAACCAACCCACAATTCCAACCAATTTTGAGCGCAAACAGCGCGTCACCTTAACCCAACTCTCCCATTCAAAACCTGCAAAGAATACACTTCCCAATCCGCAACAGCCCCCTTCCCAAATCTGCAATAGCGGCTACATAAGGAGCAAATGTCGTGTCCAGCCCGGGTGTCCGAGTTTTAATATACTTATTCCATTCATGTACGTCCGAAATTGTTTGCAACCAGTAAATGAATAGGCGGACAATAACAATTTACATCCGAGTGCGTTTAGAACAATTAATTAGCGAATTCAATGGATTAGTAGAACTAGTTACTGAAACCAAATCGTCATTTCGTGTAATACGCTCCTGTTTCCCCACGAAGGTGTCCAGTAAAATGCATGCGTGCCATATATGTTAAGTGCAAAGATTTTCGTTGTTAATATGCTCTTTTAGAATAAAAATCATTAACATTAAAACTACATCAGTGTGTTTTCTTTCGTGGCCTATTCCTGTTGGTGACCATCTTTGTGCGGAAAATCGTCGGCGGGTGATTGTGAACCTGTGCCGGACGCCGGCATCCATACTTTCACCCCCACACCTTCCTCTCTAACGCGGCTTAGAGTTCAGAGTGCCTTTTATTGAGCACCCAGGTCTCGGATCCATACATGAGTACTGGTAAGACCATGGTCTTTTACAGTAGTAGCTTGGATGTTCTGGATAAATTTCGGGATTTAAAGAGCCTTGAAAGACCATAGTAGGCTTTGTTGGATTTGATCAGCCGTTTGCGTATTTCTTCTTCCATATTGTTATCAGCTGATACTATTTACCCAAGGTAGTTAAAGGATTGCACTACTTCAAATTCGTGTTCCCTAGCCTGATAGTTTGATCAACGTTAGGTCTTCTCTTCACAGAAGTTACCACCATGTACTTAGTTTTCCCCTCATTAATGTGCACTCCCAGCTTTTGTGAAGCCTGCTCGATCTGGGCGAATGAGTCCTCTACAGCCGATTCAGTTTTACCGATGATGTCGATGTCATTTGCGTAGGCAAGTATCCGGCTGGACTTGGTGATAATAGTCCCTCTAGTTGTGACACCAGAGTCACGGATTGCTTTCTCCAACGCCAGCTTAAAGTGGAGGCAGGCCAGACCGCCCCCTTGTCGGAGTCCATTAAATATGTTTATTAATTTGGACAGCAATCCCACTATTTTTACTCAACTAGTTACGTTGGTCATGGTCAACCTACAAAGTCGTATCAATTTGTTTGGAATGCCGAACTCTCTCATGGCATTATATAGTTCTACCCCTGCTATGCTGTCGTAGGCGGCCCTAAAGTCTATAAATATGTGATATAATGGAATCTTAAATTCCAGACTTTTTTCCATCGCCTGCCTAAGGGTGAATATCTGATCAATCGCTGATTTGCCTGGGATGAAGCCACACTGATATTGACCAATGATGGCTTTAGCGTATGGGGCTATACGATCTTGTAGGATAGTGGAGAGTATCTTATAGGTGGTAGTCAGCAATGTTATATCCCTATAGTTGCTGCACAGTGTGATATCTCCCTTCTTATGTATGGTGCAAATTATACCACGACTCCAATCTTCCGGCATCTCCTCTTGCTCCCATACGTACACCACGATCTCATTAATTGTGAGATGTAATGCTGTCCTTGTCCTTGTTTTATCAATATATGATGGTATGCCATCAGCTCCGGGGGCTTTTTTTGATTTGAGCTGTCTTATGACTTTTAATGTTTCCTCAATGCTTGGTGGCGGCAGCATTTGGTGATGATTTTGCTTTGGTGGACCCTCCAATTCTTCTGTGAGTTGATCATTTAGCAATTTATTAAAGTGCACTTCCCATTGCTTCAGAATGCCTTCAGGATCGGTGATCAGATTACCCTCTTTATCCTTGCAGTAAGTACAGCGTGGTGTATTCTGCGTCATACTGCGGATTATTTGGTAGAACTTCCGCCCCTGGTGCGGACCTCGCTCTCTACTTTTCTCTATTTCACAGACAAGGTTTTTTTCCCATTGTTACGTTTTGTTTTAATGTAGTATGATGGTAAGGTGGTGGAAGAATTGCACGATCCACTTGTGAGTGTTCGAACACGCCCCGATTCGAGTGTGGATCGTGGGCGGGTTCGAATTCTGTTTGTTTTTGTTTTCGGGGTGGATGTTGAGGGAGAGCGAGGGAGAGAGGCGGCAAGACATTTTTGGATGCCGTTTGTCTAGTTTTTCGTTGAGAAGACGGTAGCAGAAGGAAGAGTGGGGAAACGGTTAACAGTGGATACTGGCCGAAAAAAGAATTTTGAAGAGCAGAAAAAGTGGTTCCCGTTTTCGTTGTTCTGTTTTTTGAGCATAAAGTGAAAGAAAAAGTAATTTTAATCAATTGCAAAATAACTTTAGAAGAGTCGTTCAAGTTAACAGTTGGAGGATTGTGAACAGAAGAATAAATTGTAAAAGAAAAACATTTTGGAAATAAAAACCAAGAGACAGAAAAGTCCAGAAGAAGAAAAGAAGAAGGATTTTTTCCTTTCGTGGAGCGCCGTTTACGGACCCAGGTGCCCAGACTTGAATTGGGGAAATCTATCCATCGTGCTTCGCTATAAGGTCACCAGTTATCGGTGGCCACCCATTTCGTATTAAAAGGGAGGAACCTGAAGGAGCCTGAAGAGGAAGAGGAGTCCTAACGAGTCTTGGAGGCGAAATAATAGACGCCCTCCCTCACTGAAAAAAAAAACCCAGGTAACCAAGTTGTAATACATATTTAATTTTCTGTGGCAAAAACTGTCACACCATGCACTTTTCTTTTGACTGTGGTCTTTGTTCTGATTTTCTGAGCTCTTTGTATTTCTCCTCGGGTACCCGCGTCCTATGAGACTATTGCTTTGCCCGGTATGCAGCATTCTTACGTTTAGTGGCTAGTTTGCACTCATCATCAAACCAGTCGCTCCGATCTCTACAACTATTGCCTAAGATGGAGTTGGCAGTACTAATGACAGTATTCTTAGGGAGTGTCCATTTCTCTTCTACACCCGGCATACTGGCCCCAGGACTTACTCTCCCTCCGTCGAGCTCTTCGAGGGCGAGTCCTAGCGCATGACCAAAGGTGTTACTGGTATTCCCATTGCGTAAGGCAGCCGTGTTGATTCGAACCTGATCCGCGGATGCAATACGTCTCCGTAAATCGGAAAACCATACCAACAATATAGTGATCCGAGTCGATGTTGGCACCTCGATACGTTCGAACCGTCATCAGGCTCGAGGAGTGGGGGAGTCTATCAACACGTGGTCAATTTGATAGGCTAATTCCAATAGAAATTTTGGGTGCTTTTGTCTTCGTACTTAGGATATTCTTGGGGAAGTGTTCCGCCGAACACTGTTCACACAAAAGAGAAGAATAGAACGGAACACGGAGAACACTGCCACTGCCAAATAAAATACTGAACTTTACTTTTTTTTTTTGTGATTATTTAGGTTTGTTCTTACTTTTACACTGATTTATTTGGTCTCTTTATTAATTTCGAACTCGCTTTATCGCTTTATTAGTAATTATTACATGAGAACTCGCACTGACACACTCTGAACTACTTTCTTCGTTTTTTTCAATACTCCGATACCTCCACCGCGAATGTTAACTCTGCCCTCGTTAGCGGATTTTCTTTTCCTCTCCGATTATATTCTCAAGGACTGCCTCGCGGATCACCTCCTTGTTCGGTTTCTCTAACTGTACTAACTAATTTCCCTATCCATTTCCAATTCTCTTCCCCTCATCTGAAAAGGATATTTTTCCATCATAATAATTCTCATCCTCCTATCTGTAAAAGAATATTTCCCATTTCGAATCTCATTTACAACTTCTTATCGGAATCTTATTTCGAAGGATCAAGCGTACCGCCACTTATTTCTCGATCCTTTCATGGGGTTTGTTTGCGTTACCCATCTGGCTTAGAACAACAAGAGTTTTCGTACGCTTCAGATGGGTAACAAAAGAACCGTAGAATATGGATGTCGGTTTCTAGATCGTATTTCCTAGCCATAAAACATCTGGCGTGAAATAAGCGCTAAGATGTTTATGGTTGCAAGAATTGTGTGTCGGTGGCGAATCGCTATGCCTTTTGTTTGCACACATACGCTTCTTGGTTTTGGAATCTTGCAAGGAATTTAGGGTGCTAATTGCTATTAGCTATATGAGGAGATATGCATTATTCTGTTTGCTTTTGGAAAAATGCGTTTAATTGGATGAATTGAGTGCATTGAATTCAATATTAGGACGTTTTGAACGTTTAGTTCAATGAATTCAATGTTGGGTATATGGAATCTTACCTTTTGTTTCAGGCGGAAAAAAGCACTTTTGAGGAACGTGTCTTTGGGCACGTGTAATGGATATAGGTGAGTATGTTCCTTGGTGGAACGACGATATCTCAACCTATAGTGGATTGTGCGGTTCGTAGAACCGCCACAAAATCCTTAAAACGTCAGCGCTTGATTAGTAGTCCTCTCTTACGAAACAACCATCTCAGCCTTCAGCATACTGTTGATCCATTTTAGTGAGAAACTTGAAACCTGGCAAGGTATAATCACACATCTCGATGACATAAATCCAAATTGTGATCTTTGTAAAAACAGCTAGTTTGTGCCAACGCCCACCGACTCAAACAAGTACCACCGGATCATGCTACAGCGTCCATGAAATGGGAAAAAAAGTCGCTGACCCCTTTTCGAAGCTTGGCTGATTGATGTGTTTAAACACCCAATTGCTACCGCATGCATCGAAACCAAGTCGATTCTCGACCTCAATATTTCAATTGGATATCCAAAATGAATTTATATATTCAAAGTTTCCAATCCAGAACCGATTCGCATACTCAAAACTTAAATTTCACATACGAAATCGATTCCCTTGTTCTGCCTCTATACCACCTTTTCGATTCTATACGTTTTTAAAATGAAATTTAATTTGCAACAATGAATCTGTATTAAATTTTGGGTTGAAAATAAATTGAATGGTGCGAGGACCTTTTACCAAAGTGTTTCGGTAACGATACTCTTAGGAAGCGAGTCGTCTACCAGTGGCATGAACATGTCAAAAGTAGTAGTGAGTCCCAAGAAAATAACGACCTGCTAATGCGGCCCTTAATAACAAAAACTGACGAAAGCATCAACAAAGTGAGAGTGTTGGTCAATAACAGCAAATTAACCATCCCTGATTTGACCGAAGATTGCCTATAGATCCGTTCAATACATTTTACTTAATGATTTGGGTTCCCCCGTGTTGTAACAAAGTTGGTGCCGAAAGAGCTGAGTTTCTGGCAAAAAAGGGACCAACTTGACACTATTACCAAGGCTGAATCTGACTCAACATTTCTCAAACACGTCATTTCTGGGGACGAAATGTGGGTTTATGGACACGACACGCAATCTACACATTAGGTGAGTGAATGGTGCATCAATTAGCCCAGGCCGAATTCCAACCAACCACTGAATTCACTTGATTTGCCTCTCTACGACCTCTTTCTGTTCAATCAAGTGAAATTAATGTAATGATTACCTACCTTAATTTGTATTTATGGATCACTAAAAATAATAACAACTAAAATGGGAACATCATTGTTTATTCATTTATTTTGTTCTTGCGTAAATAATTACAAAATAGAGTGAAAAATATATCGTAAACTATGCCACTGCATATTGAGAATGAGTACAACAGTTCCCCTTCAATTGACACGGAAAAATGGGGAAGAAAGGAAAAAAACCCCACTAGAAATCCAATAAGACTGATTCGTAAAATAAAGCAAAGAAATAAGTGAACGTCACTTAAGGGCGATTATTTTTTTATTTCAGTGCATTTATTTTATTTTATCGTCACAATTGAGTACATTTGAGGGTTTAGTTCTCGAGAAATGCGGACTAAATATTGATGAACAAAAGAAAATGCCTTAAAAATAATGGCTAGCCATTAGGCTTTTAGAAATGAAACCCCGTGCGCCGACGAACTGAAATATTTGGAATTGGGATAAAAAACCAAATGGATATCATTTTCCTTGATTGTCGGAATCCATGCCACAACGCATAAAACTCAGTAAAATGCCCCATAAAATGCGGAAAGGTGTGTCATGTAAGGGAAACATTAAACTCGCGCTAAACGGCTTTCGGTATATTTTCTCTTTGCGTTAGATTAATTAATTTGATCTATTTACTAGTACTTTCATAGTGCTTCGTTTTTATTTCCTTTGAAGTTGAACCTACCCACCGAGTAGACGAACGTTACACAATAGAGGAAACATGAAGACTAAGTAGATGAATCCATAAGGTGTTCTCACACACTTTAAGTTTTTCAATTGAGCGATAGATTACACAACATCACGAATAATCCGTTATTCTACAAAACATTACTCCTATTCTAAACAATCACAAATAATATTGATTGAATTTGAAATCAATCAAAACAATCGATAGGAGTTTAAATTTAATAAAAATACAAAAGGATTTCTTATTATAACGGATATCCTAATGTATGTAAGGTTTCCAATAAGGACGACATGTTCTTACAATAAAACCAAATTCAAAATGTTTAAGATAAATGTGGCGTTTCTGGCAGATACACACACGAGTAGTAAAGAACAACACCACCAAAAGCACATCCATTAAAGCCGTATACCATAGCAATAATATACCATTTCCAGATTAGTCGAATGTATTTGAGTTTAGAAATCAAATTTACATAAGCGGCAGTGGCCTATGGGTTGAGCTTTGGTTCTATCTTTTAGTGATTCTAACCGTGATAGCGTCGGTTCGAATCACTCGCTCTTCACTATCGTCGCAAACGCTATATAAAAGCAGAACTTGTTGTTGATGAACCTATTCTATAGACAAATGACAGCTAGCAACATTTTTGCTATTTTAAATATGGCTGCCATGACGTTTCAAAAATGTATGATACCTACTGGGCAACCCATTATTTAATTTCAAAAATATATCGAACTTATTGGAAAACTCTGTAATAGAAATCATCAGGAAACCATCAGGTTATAGAGGTATAATTGTTGCCGGCCGGTTTTGAGAATCAGAGAGAAAAAAAACCTATGAACTTACAATATAGCTAGAGCCCGGATTCTGCAATCGAACTGGAAATTCAAGGAATTTGTATCGTCAACTCGTGGTAGCTTCACTTTGAAGACTCCATCTTCTAGCAGAACTTCAATTTTTTTCTTCTGTCCGAAATAAGCTTGATAGATGTAAAATCGAAAAAAGTCGGCCCATGGGCTTTGCCTGAAGCTTCGGGTACGATAACAACGAGGGTTGCCTTTTATATTTCGGGATTAGAGAACAAAAACAAATATTGATCATCGAAAATCACTTTATTGTTTTTCAAAATATTCCCCATGAAGATCTATACACTTTTGCATGCGTTTGAACCAATTGTCGAAGCACTTTTGCCACTCTGATTGAGGTATCTCCAACACATGCGTTCTGAATGCAGCGACCGCTTCTTCAGGTGTCGAAAAACGTTGACCTCTCAGTTTGTTTTTTACGTACGAGAATAAAAAGAAGTCATTCGGTGCCAAGTCAGGACTATACGGCGGATGACCCATCAAATCGATGTTTTGGGTGCTCAAAAATGCAGTTGTCGCAGCCGATGTGTGAGAGCTCGCATTGTCGTGGTGAAGAGTGATCCGTCTTTTGCGGTTGGTTTTCCTGATTTCTTGGAAGACAACTGGCAAACAAATGGTAGTGTACCACTCAGAATTGACTGTTCTGCGTTGTTCTAGTGGTACGGTTGCGACATGTCCAGTTTTTCCGAAAAAACAGGCGACCATTTGCTTGGAAGTGCTTCGTGCGCGAACAACTTTTGTTGGATTTGGCTCATCTTGAAACACCCAGACAGTCGACTGCTGTTTACTTTCGGGCTCATACGCGTAAATCCACGATTCATCACCTGTCACGATGTCATAGACGTGTTTCGAAGCACCGCGACCGTATTTTTTTAGCATTTCTTTCGACCAATTGACACGAGCCTTTTTTTGGGCGATTGACAAATTGTGTGGGATCCAACGCGAACAAATTTTTTTGACAGTCAAATGTTTATGCAATATTGAATGTATACTGGTCCCACTAACGCCTAAGGTTGTCTCAATCTCACGATAGGTAACATGACGATCTTCCAATATCAGTTCGCGCACAGCATCAATGGTTTTCGGAACAACAACTGATTTTGGACGACCTTCACGAAATTCATCTTGGAGTGAACTACGACCACGATTGAATTCACCATACCATCGATAAACACTGGTCATTGATGGAGCTTCATCGCCAAAAATTGAATTAAGTTCATCCATGCACTGTTGCTGAGTTAATCCACGCCGAAAGTTGTAAAAAATAATCGCACGAAAATGTTGACGATTTAATTCCATTTTTGGGCCGAGATGAATCTTTTAAGTTACTGTAAACAACACAAATAGCGCTCGTATGTCAAAACGTTCTGAGTGCGTATAACCTCAAAAATGTCCAACTTTACGACAGAGCTGTCAATTGCCGGATTGCAACACTAGGGTTGCCAAATCCTGAAACATAAGAGGCAACCCTCGTAATGTCCTTTGGAGATTATGCTGGCTTCGACTTCTTGCCAAATCGTCGAAGTTTGGGTATAGTTAGAGAACTGTTTTTAACCATCAGTTTTCCATGGCAACACTTGGATGAGTGATTAGAGAGCAGAACCCTCAGTTTATTTCACTTAGTAAAAGTCGTGTAAACATATAAACTTATAAACAGACTTACGAACTACCTTAAAAACCAAGGCATGCGGTTTGGGGGTGCGGGACTAAATTTAAATTAACTTAAAAATGGAATGGGAAAATAAACAAAGATGGGTAGAATAATAGTCTAAGTGGTAGGACAGGTTGTGAGTATGACTGCGGGAGAGTGTGGGGGGGTGAACGGGGTAGGTTCAGAAGGGGTAAGAGAGGAGACGATGTTTGAGAGCAGGAGAGGTGACATTGAAGTCAAAGAACGCGGGGTGAGAGTTTGCCCATCCCTGCATCACGAAATGGGTTCATTACAGCCGTAAGACGTTTGATTCTATTCTATTTACTGGCCTGTAGGAACGCGCAAGTTCATGACCTCACCGACTCGACTCCGCCATTGTTCCTTGTCCTGTGCGCTCTCTTTCCAGGTTCGGCCATCCGATCCGATCTCTTCGAGGTCCAACCTAACATTGACCTCCCATCTCCGTCGCGGCCGTCCTACCGGTCTCTTTCCCGTTCGTCTACCGTCAAGAATTCTAAGCACGGTCCTATCGTTGCCCATTCGCGCCACGTGTCCAGCCCATCTTAATCTTCGCGACGTGATTACTCTCGCTATTGTAGGTTTGCGGTATAGCTCTTCCAAGTCGTGGCTGTGGGGTTTCCTCCATTGTCCTACCTCCTCGTCATATTTGCCGGCAAAGATACCCCTTAGAACTTTATTCTCGAATACGGGGAATTTGTTTTCTTCCTGTTTTGTGAGAGCCCATGTTTCGCATCCGTATAGAGCAATCTGCATGATTATGGTTCTATCGACACGGAGCTCTATATTTCGTGATAGCAGTTTGGATTTCAGCAGTTTACAGACTTAAAACTAGCGTTGCCGGAGTGTAGTCTTTTGTTAATTTCCTTCGACATTTCGTTACTGGCCTTCCGTATTCTTCCCAGAATTATAAAGTCTTTGACATTTTCAAATATCTTGCCTCTGATGTTTATGTGTGTTCTCTGAGGTCCACCCGCTCTCGTCGTAATCATATATTTTGTTTTGTCGTCATTTATTTCTAGACCCACCTCTTCTGCCGCTTGCATGATGATTTTACTGTTTTTACTTACAGTTTCTAGGTCATCGTGCAGAACGGCGATGTCATCCGCATATGCGACCACTTGTGTGACCCCGTTCAGGGATGATCCGGCCATGTTGTCGTCTTGCACGTTTCTGATGACATACTCGAGCACAAGGTTAAAAAGATATGGTGAGAAGCCATTGCCCTGTTTTAGTCCGTCCCGGATTTCAAATGGTGGTAGGAAGTGGTTTTCTATTCTAACTCGCCCTTGCAGATTTGAAATAGTGCGGCATATTTTTTCGGATTCCCAGCTCAACTACAATATGGCAACGTTTTTGCCTTGCGACTGAGTCGTAGGGTTTTTTCGAAGACAACGAACAGTTGGTGAACCGCCTCTCCGTATTACTCGTTCATGCAGATTTAAAATAGTGCGGCATATTTTTTCGGATTCCCAGCTCAACTACAATATGGCAACGTTTTTGCCTTGCGACTGAGTCGTAGGGTTTTTTCGAAGACAACGAACAGTTGGTGAACCGCCTCTCCGTATTACCACTTCTTTTCCAGTAGTTGCCTTATTGCGAACATTTGGTCGCTTCTTGACCGGTTCCTTCGGAATCCGCATTGGAATTCTCCCAATATTTCTTCTGCGTACGGTATGCTTCTCGCCAGTATGACATGTGTTAGTATTTTGTATGTGGTTGGGAGCAATCATATTCCTCTGTTATTTTCGCAGTCAGATCTATCGCCTTTTTTGAAAATGAGGATGACTATTGGGGTTTTCCATTCTTCCGGAGTGACATCCTTATCCCATATTGTTTTGATGAGTTGGTGGGTCTTTCGAGCGATTGCCTTTTGTTACGTGCGGTTTCCGCCACCCCCATCATTTGATAGTTTTAAATTAGTTTTGTTTTGGTATAGTTTGATGGTGGGGTACGATCCACATGTGAGTGTTCGAACACGCCCCAGTTCGAGTGTGGATCGTGGGCGAGTTCGAATTCTGTTTGTTTTTGTTTTCGGAGTGGACGTTGAGGGAGAACGAGAGAGAGAGAACAGGTTAGTGTTTTGAAGGAACACTGTTTTTGAAAAGATTCCGTTTGTTGTCGAGTCGGGGACATACTGTTTTTTGCATCCCGTTGAGTGTGGAGTTACAGCCGAGGAAGAGGAACAGAATCCCCGTTCATCATTGTCGAAAAGAAAAAGTGAAGTTTAAGGATTAAAATAAGAAAGAAAATCCCCGTTGATTATTGTCGAAAAGTAACAAGTTAAGTTTGGAAATTGAAATAAGAAAGAAAATCCCCGTTGATGATTGTCGAAAAGTAAAAGGTTAAGTTTGGAAATTTAAATAAGAAAGAAAATCCCCGTTCATTATTGTCGAAAAGTAAAAAGTTGAGTTTGGAAATAAAAAGGAAAAAGAAGAAAACCCCCGTGCCTTATTGTCGAAAAGTAAAAAAAAAAGGAAAAATGTAACATATTCGATCGACCAGTTTCGAAGGGCAAGTGTTCAGTGTTTTGCTTGAGCATGTTACTCCAGTGCGGGAAGACCTTATAATGGAAAAGACATAAGGAAGCTTCCGGCTCATAATTCTCATGCACAGTGGTTTGTCTCGTCATTGGGTGTGCACCATCGTCTTGTGCTTCCTCCCGTGTGCCTGTGAACCTTGTCTAAGATAAACGAGGAACAAAGGAAAATCTATTCATTTCCCCATCAGCCCGGGACCAGTGCAAAATTGTTAGTTACGAAGGAGTTGGAGACCACAGCCGGAAGGAAGACTGCAACTCAGACCGGAGCCGAGCAAAGAATATTTCCGAACGAGTCTCCTGAACATCAGGTAATTTATCTACATATATATATATATATAATTTTCTGTGGCAGGAAAAACACCACACTTTCCTCCATGCTTCACAAACTCTGTCGGTATGCAGGCTTGCTGTTTTTCAATCGATTTATTGCGTCTACAACTTCGTTGAAAAAGGGCTCTGGGATCTGAGGCTCGGCCGTATGTTCGTCTGGTGCGGTTTTTTTTTTTTTTTGTGGTTGATGGGTGTGCACATTAAGAAGGTTTAAAAAGTACTGCTTCCATCTTGTCACGATATTGTTTGTTTCTGTGACCAGACAGCCGTTTGCGTTCCGAATTATTTTGGCTCTCCCTTGGGAGCCATTTCTAATTGAATTTATACCAGCATACATACCTCTGATGTTCTTTGCTCTCTATTTTCTAGGATTTTTTGATCCGAGTCTCTCCCATTCCCGTTTTTTATGTTTAAAAAGTGTCGTTGTCTCTTTCCGAATTATCGCGTATCTTTCTGAGATGACTTCATCATATCCTTCTAAGTAGATCACTCTGCGACGTTTACGTTGTTCGATCTTTGCCCCATACTTATCGTCAAATCAAAGCTTGGACTTAATTGTTTTCTTAAGTTCTAATACTTTTTGGGCTGTTTGTTTGATTGTGTCTCTGATCGATGCCCATTTGGTGCGCAGATTATTGTAGTGCTCCAAGAAGCCCTACTATTTTCCTCCCACATACATTTCTACCCACCTACTATGTCATGCATCCATATCCCCAAACTATAACAATCCAATGTTTAAACATCAAATCCTTCCTAAATACTAAACACCACAATGCACATTTGCATATTCAAACAAACCCATATTAAAACATATCCATTTCATTCCCATACACACAATCCTAAAATCCAGCCAGATGTGTATATTCTAAAAATAGATATCACATCCCTTTTCTCCAGTACTCGACTCCAGTCGAACTACATTTCGAAATTCTGCTTGCATTTCGATGCATCCGCATCCGGATCCGCATCCCGATAAGATTTTGTATAAAAGGGTGATGAAGTGCAGATTCGAGGATCAGTCTCTAGGTTGGCGTCCGATGTTTAAGAACGCCAATCACATAAACTAAATATTGAAATTAATAAAAATAGCTTCAATTTCAAATACCTGCGTTTTATTGGATTCGACCGAATATCAGACGTATTCAGCTCAGCAATCGGTTGTCACTCTTCCCGGGGGCCAAGGAGACGCTCCCTCAGAGAAGGACCATAACATTATTGGTTTCCTTTTCCTCACTACTCCCATTCTCTAGGATGCTGAATCTATTCGTTAGTTCGTCTTTATATTCAGCCCTTTTGCGTATGTCTTTTAGTTTATCAATGTCGAACTTTTTGCTCGTCTCCCATGACTGCCCATGTAGGTTTGCTGCGAGCCGACTTCTAATTTTTCCCATCACTAGAAAGTGATCGGAGTCGCAATCTGCTCCTCTATATGATCTTACGTCAAGGGTATTCGAGTGGTGCCTATGATGAAGTGGTCTATTTGCTTGTGCGTTACGCTGTCGGGTGATATCCATGTGGCTTTATGGATTTGCTTGTGGTTGAACATCGTGCTTTTCACTACCATCTGGTAGTGACGCTGCGATGTAATGACGTAATGATTCGAATTCCATTATCATTTGAAACGTCGTGTAGGCTTTCTTTACCTATAGTTGGTAGTTGGTTGGAAGATATCTTCCTTTCCAATTTTTTCATTGAGGTCCCCGAGGAGGATTTTAACATCGAATGATGAGATCCCATCAAATACTTCCTCTAGGATCTCGTAGAACATGTCCTTCGTTTCTTCGTCCGTAGATTCTGTTGGGGCGTATACGTTTACAAATACATAATTGTACCATGGGCCCTGTATTTTGAGCACCGACATCCGGTCATTAATAAATTGCACATCTTTTACATGGGACGTAATCTTCTTGCTTATGATGAAGCCACTCCCGATGTTATGTGTATCGGTACCTCCACACGCCAGTACAAACCCGTTGGTTTCAATCACTTAATGTGGGAGTTGGATGAGCGCGATGATATCCATTTTATATTGTTTTGCGTTTTTTACGACCGTCTATATCGCGTCTCCTCGATAGTATACTGGTTAGTATACCCGCCTGTTACGCGGGAGACCGGGGTTCGTTTCCCCGTCGGGGAGCCTCTGGCGCAAAACTAATCACCTTGCCCGGAAAAAACAAATCATTATGGAAAATTTAACAAGCCTCAGGACTTGCTAAATAAGGCCAAGACCAGTTCCCGGTTGTAGTGCCGATGATGATGATGATGATATCGCGTCTGGTTTATATAACGTTCGAACATTCCACGTGCCGACGCGTATATCCCGCTCTTTCCATTTTTCCCTACATCTTCTTTTTGCCGAGTCGGTGTTTTCTTGATGATTTGTTCCCTTATGGTAGTGTCGGCCCATCACACCTACGCCTATCTGGTTTTTCGTGAGATTGTTTTTTGTATATTGATTACTCATTTTTGTTCCCACGAGTCTTGGAGTTTCAAATAGTCCGCCATATCAGAGCCCCTCTTCTCAGATTAGAGAATTCTTTCGACCAGCGTTTCACAAAACCAAGGACTGAGTTGGCCTTCAGAATAATGTCATCAATATGTGAGATGAAGTTAAGCTCTCTATCACATAAGATGCCAATGTCACGAATCGTTTATACAGGTGTTATCTGTTGGTTGAGTAAGACATAGGAACGTAGCGGTTCAAAACCAGGGGAGGATAGCTTAAAGAGAATGAGATTGTGTGAAATTTGGTCCAAGTCCTTGCTGAAATCGGTTGTGATTACATCGACTTCGTTGCCGTTCTTTAAGGCATGAAGTCTCACTCTGCGACTAGTCTGATTAAAATTTGTGGTTAATATCTAGATACCTATAAATGAAAACTATAAGTAAACTTTGTTCTTCTGGATTATCCCAACAATTGTGTGATTGGATGAAAAGTTTCCTCGACAACCGATCGATTTGGGTTGTTACACACGGCTTGTTTTTGGATCTTCTTTCTATTATCTCCGGAGTATCTCATCATCATCACCAACATCATCATCAGCACTACAACCGGGATCCGGTCTAGGCTTTATTTAAGTCTGAGGCTTGTTAAATTGTCCATAATAATTTGTTTTCCAGGCAAGGTTATTAGCCTTGCGCCCCGGAGTATCTCAGGATTTTATATTAGCATCAAATTCTTTTTTGCTTCATACATATAATAATGAATTGCTGGTAGCAAAATACTGTTTTGTTGAGAATAGTAGGGTTGGTGCCGGTTTGATTTGGGTAGGATCTTGCAATGGGGAAAAAGCAATTTCGTTGACTTCAATGCAACGAAAACGCACAACGTTTACAAGAAAAACAGACCATCTGTGCTCGTATGATAAACATCCAGATCAATTCAACTAAAAAAGCCACGAATTTACTTGGTGTCACTGTTCAAAATGAATATGCCGTAAACATATGTTCAAAACCGCCAAGTTTGTCTATAAGATAATATACAATTTTTTCAGAGCTTGAATATGCATCTTCTCCTCTACAAAGCCAAATCAGAGCGCTCCTGGATACTTTTCAGATTTTCGGGATTTTGCTCTTAATCATACCAATGATCTACTCAACAGCATTCAGAGACGACCATGCCGCTTGATAACATAGCACTGACAGCAATGCTACACTCAGATGATATGCAGCGGATCAGTATCCAGCTAACCTTCAATAGGTATGGATCGTCCCGTCTTTCGTTCGTCTTACACTCTAATTGTCTTCCCGCATTACGCGACTTAGCAGTTCAAATACCTGAACAATATATTTCGACTTTAGCGCGTTGTTTTGTTTTGTGAAAAGTGACAGTAGTAGTGAAGATATTGTTACGTAGTAACTCCCACACCGCCTTTGTCCCAACGAAAACATAAATAAAGCTACATTACATATAAAACATGAGGCAGCTCAAATCAAATAAAGCACCTGGAGCTGATGGCATACCAGCTGAGCTGATCGAACAAGGGGGGACAGCGTAACATCACGCAATTCATGAGATCGTGGTGCACGTATGGGAGCAAGAGGAGATGCCGGAAAATTGGCGTCGTGGAATAATTTGCCCCATACATAAGAAGGGAGATATCACACTGTGCAGCAACTATAGGGATATAACAGTGCTGAGTACCGCCTATAAGATACTCTCCACTATCAAGATCGGATAGCCCCATGCTCTAAAGCCATCATTGAACAATATCAGTGTGGCTTCATCCCAGGCAAATCAGCGAT
The DNA here is from genome assembly GCA_963931805.1 of Microdon myrmicae. Lineage (NCBI taxonomy): Eukaryota > Metazoa > Arthropoda > Insecta > Diptera > Syrphidae > Microdon > Microdon myrmicae. Next base: position 103,130,858 of record OZ007496.1, read on the forward strand.
TGATCATATATTCACCCTTAGGCAGGCGATGGAAAAATGTCTGGAATTTAAAATTCCATTATATCATCTATTTATAGACTTTAAGGCCGCCTACGTTAGCATAACGAGAGTAGAAGTATATAATGCCATGAGAGAGTTCGGCATTCCAAACAAATTGATACGACTTTGTAAGTTGACCATGACCGACGTAACTGGTCAAGTAAAAATAGTGGGATTGCTGTCCAAACCAATAAACATCTTTAATGGACTCAGACAAGGGGACGGTCTGGCCTGCCTCCTCTTCAACCTGGCGTTGGAGAAAGCAATCCGCAACTCTGGAATTACAACTAGAGGGACTATTGTCACCAAGTCCAGCCAGGTACTTGCCTACGCAGATGACATCGACATCATCGGTAGAACCGATTCGGCTGTACAGGACTACTTCACCCAGATCGAGCAGGCGACACAAAAACTGGGACTGCACATTAATGTGGCGAAAACTAAGTACCTGGTGGCAGCTTCAGCGAAGAGAAGACCTAACGTTGGTCAAACTATGAGGATAGTGGGCACGAATTTGAAGTAGTGCAATCCTTTAACTACCTTACGTCAATAGTATCAGCCGATAACGATATGGAAGAAGAAATACGCGAACGGATGATCAAATCCAACATAGCCTACATGGTGGCAACTTCTGAGAACAGAAGACCTAACGTTGGTCAAATTATCAAGGTAGTGGAGCACGAATTTGAAGTAGTGCAATCCTTTAACTACCTTGGGTCAATAGTATCAGCCGATAACAATATGGAAGAAGAAATACGCGAATGGCTGATCAAATCCAACAAAGCCTACTATGGTCTATCAAGGCTCTATAAATTCCGAAATTTTTCCAGAACATCCAAGCTACTACTGTACAAGACCATGGTCTGACCAGTACTCATGTATGGATCCGAGACCTGGGTGCTCAATAAAGGGCACTCTGAACTCCTAGCCCCGTTCGAGAGGAAGGTCTTAAGGAGAATTGTTGGCCACGTATGTGAGGGAGGACGATTCCGGAGACGCTACAACCATGAGTTGTACGCGATTTACCTTGAAGCTAATATTGTAAGAAAAATCAAGCTCTGTAGACTCCGGTGGGCGGACACCTAACTCGAATGACAGCCTGCCCGGAAAATCCTTTGTGGCAGGATGTGTGGAAGAAGACAGAGCGGCAGACCTTGTATTCGATGGAGGGCTGGGGTATACCAGGCCGCCCAGAGCATGGGAGTGCCAAACTGGATGACATCGGCTCGGAATAGGGACCGGTTTAGAGATTTGTTAAATAGGGCCAAGACCGGATCCTGGTTGTAGTGCCGATGTTACGCCACCCCATAATACTTACCCCTTTGGAGCCAATATCCACCACTAATTGCGATACACGACAATAACAACCACTTAAAGGATGAGACACTCCCCAAGCCATAGCATTACCCCATGCATCAAATGGTCCCACATTAATGCAATACGAAACAAATTGAACTAAACGTTCAATTTGCTCACGTTGAAAACGTAGATAGAATAATTGAACCAGAGGATCAATTGGATCCCCTAGGATCCAAATGTGCGGACCAGATGTCTTTCTCCAAACAAAATCATTGAGAATCAGAAAATGCGCGCTAGCAATTTTATGATCATCTAGAAATATGGTTACCCAAAACCATTAACACGATCAGCGTCGTTTTCCGTTTTAACCAAACAAGTTACGAGGGTTGCCTTTTATATTTCGGGATTAGAGAACAAAAACAAATATTGATCATCGAAAATCACTTTATTGTTTTTCAAAATATTCCCCATGAAGATCTATACACTTTTGCATGCGTTTGAACCAATTGTCGAAGCATTTTTGCCGCTCTGATTGAGGTATCTCCAACACATGCGTTCTGAATGCAGCAACCGCTTCTTCAGGTGTCGAAAAACGTTGACCTCTCAGTTTGTTTTTTACGTACGAGAATAAAAAGAAGTCATTCGGTGCCAAGTCAGGACTATACGACGGATGACCCATCAAATCGATGTTTTGGGTGCTCAAAAATGCAGTTGTCGCAGCCGATGTGTGAGAGCTCGCACTGCCGTGGTGAAGAGTGATCCGTCTTCGGCGGTTGGTTTTCCTGATTTCTTGGAAGACAACTGGCAAACAAATAGTTGTGTACCACTCAGAATTGACTGTTCTGCGTTGTTCTGGTGGTACGGTTGCGAAATGTCCAGTTTTTCCGAAAAAACAGGCGACCATTTGCTTGGAAGTGCTTCGTGCGCAAACAACTTTTGTTGGATTTGGCTCATCTTGAAACACCCAGACAGTCGACTGCTGTTTACTTTCGGGCTCATACGCGTAAATCCACGATTCATCACCTGTCACGATGTCATAGACGTGTTTCGAAGCACCGCGACCGTATTTTTGAGCATTTCTTTCGACCAATTGACACGAGCCTTTTTTTGGGCGATTGGCAAATTGTGTGGGATCCAACGCGAACAAATTTTTTTGACAGTCAAATGTTTATGCAATATTGAATGTATGCTGGCCCCACCAACGCCTAAGGTTGTCTCAATCTCACGATAGGTCACATGACGATCTTCCAATATCAGTTCGCGCACAGCATCAATGGTTTTCGGAACAACAACTGATTTTGGACGACCTTCACGAAATTCATCTTGGAGTGAACTACGACCATGATTGAATTCACCATACCATCGATAAACACTGGTCCTTGATGGAGCTTCATCGCCAAAAATTGAATTAAGTTCATCCATGCACTGTTGCTGAGTTAATCCACGCCGAAAGTTGTAAAAAATAATCGCACGAAAATGTTGACGATTTAATTCCATTTTTGGGCCGAGATGAATCTTTTAAGTTACTGTAAACAACACAAATAGCGTTCGTATGTCAAAACGTTCTGAGTGCGTATAACCTCAAAAATGTCCAACTTTACGACAGAGCTGTCAATTGCCGGATTGCAACACTAGGGTTGCCAAATCCTGAAACATAAGAGGCAACCCTCGTAAAACAAACAACTCGCGCCATAAAACGAACTACATGTACGTTTATCGCCGACCGACACAAAGGATCGTAAATGCTCTTCGGCAAGATCCTTTGTTGATTGTTCTTTTGTGTTTCCTCTTTCGAATCCAAATTTGGGAAAGACAAAGAAAGGAAAATCCTTTTATCTGCAGGATAAGAAAAGTTTTCGTCCGATGAAAAAAAGGACATCGAGAGTGGGTTAAAAATCTGAAAGGGAGTGGTGTTTCGTGTCAAGTCCAGAACGGACGTAAGAACATCTATAGTGTAATACTAAAGTGAAAGTTGAACGATTAAGTTGTGATCGAATCTCTATAATAAATAAAGTAATACTAAAACGAATAATCAAAGTCTATCAACAAACATTGTACAATAAGAAATTATTAGTAAGTGACTTAATATAAATACAACGTTAAATATATGCAGTTAAAAAGGAATTAAGAATGTTTCATTTAAAGTGTGTGTTTGATTCAAAGATGGATTCCAGGTGTTGTGTAGAAGAGGATTAACATCTCCGTATTGCAACAATAAAAATCATTACACCGATGAAGATGATGATAAGGCATTTCTTTAAAATGGGATATACTATTTCCGTCATTATTTATGTCTTCTGGATAGCATGAGAGGGCTCCTCGATAGTATAGTGGTTAGTATACCCGCCTGTCACCCGGGAGACCGGGGTTCGATTCCCCGTCGGGGAGCCCCTGGCGCAAGACTAATGACCTTGCCCAGAAAAAATAAATCATTATGGAAAATTTAACAAGCCTCAAGACTTGCTAAATAAGGCCAAGACCGGTTCACGGTTGTATTGCCGATGATGATGATGATGGATAGCATGAGGGTATCCAGAAGACATAAATAATGACGAAAATTATACGATTCAATAAGGTTTATTTAAGGTATAAAAAATTGATTAAGTCATTTTATTCTAAAAACGGACAGAACTTTCTGGGAGACCTAATATATTTTAAGGTCTATTTCGCGGAATGATGAATTTATTTTTTTTAAAGTTCATTCAGAAGTCACAGACTTATCAAACGGTCTCCGTATTTATGTTAGTGAAATATTATTCGCAAAATTAAACTTGAATAAAAGACATATTTATTCCAAAATTAAGAGAGGCTAAGAACAATTCATTATTATAAAAATTGTATTTTTTTATAATTTCATATCATTATAGATTACATGACGATGTACAGAAAAAAACATATCCTTCAATCATTTCTTCAATAAATACGTCTGAAAAACAAAAGAAAACAAATCAAAGAAATACATAAAGGATATTCAATAAGAGTGTGCATTTAAATATCCCCTTCCTTGATATTCAGAGTAGCAACAAGTCAGTAAACCAGATCCACTTGATTCCCACATAATAAAAGCAAGTATTGACATACTTTGTGTAATAATTTAATCCGACCTTATGCTTACACATATATCTTTAATTATATAGAATAAAATATTCAACAGTAGGAAAATGGGTATAATATAGTAACTTACCTTGGAATGCCGCTTCAACGTTCAGCTCAGCCTCTGCGCTTTTGGCCGCAGTCAGCACCGTGATGAGGATGAATCCATTGAGCCACATTTTGCTGTATGCGATTTATCCTGAATGCGAATTATACATCCAAACAAGCATATCTAGTGACACTTCTATAGTTTTATACACACATAAAAAGTAACGTATTGTAACTTTGTTTTTTTTTTATTTAATCAAATAATCCAAGGTAAGACCTGAAAGTGATTACAGGGAAATATAGGATAACAAACAGAAACAGCCTCATAAAACGTAACGAAATATATACATAGGTGTACACGTTTAACACGCAAGTTAGAAATCGGAGCAAACACACATTCTACAATGTCCTCTCTACTACACAAAATAAATATATGGATGAGTGTAATACCACGGCAATAGCACCGGCTCTGGGAGTCCCTCTTAACTTTTGTTTTAATTTGATACCTTAATTTTCTTTATTATCGACGACGGAAATTTTATTACTTTTTCCTAGCGGTTTTTATTCACTGTGATATTGAATTCAATTAATTTACTCAAGAACACCGTACCAATTTAGAGCTAATTTCGATACTACAAAAACAAAAAAACAAAAAAAAGGACTAAGAGAACGGAAATGAATACGTGAATAGGTTCGATGAAGCTTCCATTTTGTTTTTGCAGTGAGCTTTTCATAAAAATCCTTACGAAAAATATAATTATCAGCGATTACAAATACAGTTTAAGCAAAGGAGCTATGGAAAATCCGTTAATGTCCGCCTATCGTCATTCGTCACCAATGAGAAGTAATTTTTTTCACTTTCGAGAAGTCCTTAAAGCGTTAATTTTAGCCAACCATTTTTCACACCAGTCAGTGGTTGAATAGCGTTAGTGACAAATGACTCTGTCAATAATATACAGGTGCACATAAAAGGAGCATACGTATGTATCATTAGATGTATATATATATATATATATATATATATATATATATATATATATATATATATAAATATATGTGCAACCAAATCAATATACAATACTATAACAGTACAAATCAATTCAGGACTGTATATAAATATTTACATAATTTTCTTGTAAAAGAATTTGTTATCACTATAAGAAACCCTGAATCAACTAAATCGTATTATTTATTATTATTTGTTGACGTTTTTTTACTCTTTGATTTTACTCACTTCACTTTTCACACATGGCCGCCGTAAATTTTCGAAAAGGTAAAATAATTATACTTAATGAAAATGGACTTTAAAGGGAGCACTGTAGCACTTTCAGATATTTAACAATCACCACAATAAGTACATATACAATTATCTACCAATAATCTTTCGAAACTTTAGTTTATCTGCTTTACAACCAAAATTTAGTCAAATACGATATTAATCATATTTTTTTAATTAGATTTGTTAGCCGCAATGAATGAGTAACGTTGTTAAACGGATATCCGTGGCAGTGTAAAGTGATTTCTTTCAACTTCACAACTCTTTTGTGTTGGCATTGGATTTCAACTTTTACTCAAGAATGGCAGTAGCTCGACGGGGTGGTAGAAAGGTGAAATGAGAAACCACGAAGGGTTGTATATGAATACGTGGACACAAACCAATGCTGACCATTCTCTGGCCGAGTGTAGCGCATGTGCGGTAAGAAAGGAGAAAAGAGCAACACCAAGAAAACTAAGGCAGATAAGGCGCAGCTGATCACCCCAATCTCAGTACAGGAAAAAGTGCTAGTTCGATTTTCATCAAAAGTACTCAGGCGAAAACTTGGTGCCGTCGTGTGCTTTGTATATAGTAAATTTAACTGGAAAAATCGATAAATAAACAGAAAAGAAAAAACAAAATACAAAAGAAAAAATGACGAAAATGAAAACACAGGAAGAAGTACAAGGATGACTAAAAACCAGAATGCCCCACTAGGTGTACAGCCGTGTTATGGTAGTCTATTACATTTACATAATCTTTAGTTTGGGAGTTGAAAATGAGGCAAAGATGGGTAATGCTTCCCGCCTTTTATTAGAGGGAAAGAAAAACGTTGCGTGCCTAAGGCCAATTGGCAATATGATAATCATCAGTATTACAATATGTTAGGCAATATGAACAAATATTTTGGACTTGTTTTAGGTTTAAAGTTGATTTCGTATGACCGGCCGGTGGCATTTGCCAATTGATCATTTGCTATTTTGTCCGCCATATAATAATTCATTAGAAGTAAGTACTATATGGTCAAAGGTATGACGACAAATCATTGCATAACAACCAATTAAAGTGGGGGCCAGATTTTTCCAAAGGATATCAGAGTATCATGATATATAAATTTAATGCCTAAGGAATGTTAAGTAGAAAGGTCAGCGTTGGTGACAATATAAATATCCTTTAGCAATAAAGAGGAATTCCGAAAAAACCTGAAAAATAACATTTCAAAACACTTAAGCGCGCCTATGATATTATAGGTTGGGTGAATATTTCGATAACACGATAATAGTAGGTCAACATAACCTAAAGTGCTGTTTGGGATTATAAATAATAAGTGTGAAACAAAGAAGTTTGCTGATTTGAATTGGGCGCTTTAAAACCACGGTTGCTCCAGAGATGGTGGGACGAGCAGAATTGAAAGTGTGTTGTATAAAATTTCGCTATGCATAGTTTAGGCACCACCATGGAGTAGACAAATACAGACCGCGCGTTCAATTTCGAATCGCACTTGTCTAACGGATACATCATCACCTCGAGGGTAAATCTGTAGTTGCCAACACGATCGCCTGATTTAGAAGCCTGCGACTTTTTTATCATCATCATCATCGGCACTACAACCGGGAACCGGTCTTGGCCTTATTTAGCAAGTCCTGAGGCTTGTTACATTTTCCATAATGATTTATTTTTTCTGGGCAAGGTCATTAGTCTTGCGCCAGAGGCTTCCCGACGGGGAATCGAACCCCGGTCTCCCGGGTGACAGGCGGGTATACTAACCACTGTACTATCGAGGAGCCCGCGACTTTTTTATGCTCTATCTGAAATCACTTGTGTATAACGATTTTCCCAAAACCATCTTTCAAATTGAATAACACTTGTCAGGGTGTAGCTATCATACCCATTAATACTATGTGGGGGTTCTTTAAAGCATTCACAAAGAACCGCGCATTCCCTTTAAATCAACCCGTCTTTCCACACCCAACCAAGCCATTTTGCTTACCTGTAATCGAGCAGCCTTACCATCTTGCCATGTCATCAATTAAGACCATTTCGGTTCGTCTGCATGAACCGATCGGTTACTATGGGCGATCACATGCCCGTCAAACACAGACCAATACTTCCGAGTATTCTTGTTCACTAATATAAAGCATAGCGCAACTCGCGCCTAGCTGCCAAGAGCCGAATTCTTTGCCAGTGTAAACATTCACACTGGAATTAGATCCTTGACTCGCTACCAATGAAATGCACAATTGACGTGGATAAATACACAAACCGTCATTGTGTAATCATCCTGATCACCAGATCAGGTCCCACGGTATCGTTCCCCTAATCAACCCATATACCATTGGCTAAGCCAAACAAGCGCGTATCTTAACGCATGACCCTCGAAATAGCGTTCTGTTGACATAACACTGAGAAATCTAACCCTGCATCAATGAATCGCTATTTTAAACATGACAACCTTTTCCGACCGCTATATGAGCGACTATCTATTTGCACAGCTGACCTATTCGAATTCAAATATCGTTAGTCAGTTTTTGTTGTCGTTTTTCCTTATTCGTCTGCAGCCGATACATGCAGTACTGTTCTTCCCAAAGTACTTTTTACTTGAAATTATAAACCAGCAAATTCTTATGTTCCGCACTGTAGCTGGTGAAAAATGTTGTGTTGTTGACGAATAATATTTTAAACCAACTCTTGCGTGAAAGGCTACTTTCGAATAAGAGTATTATTAAAGGCTATTTCCGAACAAGAGTATGACCACCCTTTACCGTTCAATTCGGAAAGAGTGTTAATAGTAGATTTAGGATTTAGGCACTATATATATTGATTTTTTTTTATATAAAAGCAAAAATTTAAGACAAAACGATTAAAGATGTAAACAACAATTCAAAAATAAAACTAAAATATGAAGGATGAGAAACGGGGAAGGGGGGCTTGCACCTAAAAGGCTTACTATATTCAGAGACATGCATGAGGGTGTTCTGAAAAGTTTCCGACCCAACAAAGATACAAGACATTTTTTCTTATAATTTATTTTTATTTTTCTACATAGTCTCCTTGTAACTGTACACATTTCTCTCAACGATGATTCCATCTCTCTAACCCGTCCAAATAGTACTCGGCGCTTTTCTCTGCAAAATAACTGTTCAGGAAGGTGATTGCCTCCTCATTTGACGAGAATCTCTGTCCTCCGAGCGCCATTTTTAGATTAGGGAACAAAATGAAGTCGCTTGGGGCTATATCTGGTGAGTAAGGCGGATGGTCATGCAGTTCAAACCGTAATTCGTGGATTTTCGCCATGGCAGCCGCTGAGGTGTGAGACGGCACGTTGTCTTGGTGAAACAGGATTTTCTTTCTCTGCAAATGTGCCTTGCGCCACAATTTCTGCCTTCATTTGGTCAATACTGGTGCGTAGTATGTTCCTGTAATGGTTTCTCCTTTTTCAAGATAATCGATTAACATAACTCCATGACTATCCCAAATGAAACAGTCGCCATCCCTTTCCTAGCCGAAGAAACAGTTTTCGCTTTTCTTGGAGCCTATTCCCCCTTTTCAGTCCACTGTTTTGACTCTATTTTTATTTCGACCATATAATGGTGTATCCAAGTTTCATCGACAGTAATTAATCGGCGCCACAATTCGGATTTATTGCGCCTAAACTGCGCCAATAGAGGGCTGGAAATGTTCATGCGAACACGTTTTTGGTCTAACGTGAGCAAACGCGGCACCCAACGCGCGGACACCCTTCTCATACCTAAATCTTGATTTAATATGTGTCAAACACGCTCTTTGGACATTTCCATAGCCTCTGCTATCTCTCTCACTTTAATTCCACGGCCGTGTGGCACCATTTGGTGAACTTTATCGGTGTTATCGTCAGTTATTGCAATTGTTGGACGTCCTGAGCGTTCATCGTCTCCCAAGCTCTCACGTCCACGTTTAAATTCAGCTGCCTAAAATTTCACTGTGGTAAATGATGGTGCAGAGTCCCCATACACAGAGTCCAACTCATCTTTGATTTACGTAGGCGTATTGCCTTTCAAAAACAAAAATTTTATGACACCTCGATACTCCTTTTTCACAAAAACACTCACATCGACTCACTCAAACGGCTGTCAAATAAAACTACGCTTCGAAAATGGCTGAAATGTTGGTGAGTAACTGTCAAAAGATGCACAACTACATTCACTAGCTTTTATGGACAAGTGCTGCTATCTTCATTTTTCAACCCACCCCCGTATTTGGGGTACTCGCGAGACCGCTGCTCTTTGCTACTTGATTTTGCTGCCGAATCGCTGAAGGTAATAGTTTGGGTGGGCGTTGTTCTCTGCCCTCTGATGCTGCTGCAGAAACGCTGGATCCTACAGGAGCTTGTATATGCGGAGTCGTCTTCCGATAACGGTATCGAAATCTTAAATTTCGCTTCAGAGTAATCGGATGTACTCTCATAAATTATTTATATTTTAAAATAAATAAGAGCCGTTAAATCGATTTTGAATTAATATAACACTTTATTAGTCCGTAATACAACCGTTACTTATACCGTACACTTAACGATTTCTTTACTTATCGCTTCCGTACTTATCGCGTCTTTTACTGCTTACTTCTCACTCGAGACGTATCGCTTGCCTCACTGTCTTACTTATCTCTCATTATGCTCTGTGTGCGCCGTATTTATACTGTTTCAGCGCTTCGTTTCCGTCCGTTCCATTGCCTTGAATGTTCTACTGTTCCTAGTCTCCAGTTTTCCACTACTTTATAGAATATTCTAGTACTCTGTTTCGGGCTGTCTAGAATATTCTAGTACTGATTGTCATATGCGTCACAATATATTAGTTTATCTCGGTTATGTGAAAAATTCAAATAAACTTATCTCAACTGCTTCCATTCAACATTCATCGGTTGCCCCTTGGATACATATCTCATTACCTGTGCTCCTGGCTCCGCCGATGATTATCGCGTCGTCCACGATGCCCTCGGGTGTTCCGTCGGTTCAGTATCCACACTCAGTTAAGCATCTAGCTCATTGGCTGTTACCTTCAATCTCCTCGTTGTACTTCGTTTCGAAACAAAAAAGGCTCCACTGTGGATTTCTCCATAGAGCTTCGCTGATGCCGTTTTAGTTGAGACTCCACATCGAAATTTTCTCAATAGTATATTGTTTTCGACTAATACAACAAGTCAGAAAACAATTAGCGACATTTTATATTACACTGAAGCCGTACTTGGAAAAAATAACAAAACCGAAACTATACATGCTACCAAGGGTTCTTTATTTAACACAAAACTCTTAATCGTATTTTTAGAAATCATTTACACACATTTTTCTTATTTGAACTCTCTCAAAAAACATTCCGGAAAAAAACTTTTTCTTTTTAAAAACCCATAGCTTTTTTTCCTCCGCCTTGCCTCAACCGCACACAAAAACAGTACGACACCGACCACACCGGGATAAAAAAATGGGAAATGAAATCTTTTGAAAGACAAAACTGTGTTTTTTTCCGTTCATCAATGCCGTTATTTCAGCGAAGAAACTTGGGTACGATCAACTTCGGCGAGTGCTGCTATCTTCACGCTGAGGTCGGAAACTTTTCAGCCCACCTCCGTAGTCCTCTCTTCGTCATTAATCCACCACCAGTTGGGATGAGATGGGTCTCTTTTCGATTTATCTCCTTCACTTATCACCACACTGAAACGTAGGCGATCTGGAGCATTAGAGATATAGCTATCATGGAGAATTCGCCTAGCCCTGGCACCGCGAAAAGCGTGGTAAATAAGAAAAACTCCATGTTTGTCCTGGATAAGACATTTTCTCTCCAAGAAGAGGAAGGGGGCTTTTGGAGGAATAAACCCATTCTGGAGAGTAATCTCCAGACACATATCATTGGGATAGAATGCTGCCGAAGTAATTTCATTCACTGGACATTATCCTTGCAGTGTGACCACGGATAATTTTGATTAGTCCTGATTTGTCGTACAGCACTTTATTGGGGTAGAACTCCTTATGTTGTGACTCTGGGCTTCTCTACAATCCGAGAACGCAAATATTGCCTCTCGAAAACCCAAACTTCTCCATGTAGAAAGGGTATATGTTATACCATACCGGGCAACCATACACCAATATTGGTCGGATGACCTTGGAGTCCAAAAGACTACTACGGAATAGACTTCTTATCATAGCATATTTTAGGGTATTTAGGGCCTGTGAGTAGGGCGTTAGAGCATTTACCCCTGTGAGTAGGGCATTAGAATATATGCACAGCTAGGCCAGCTTGTCGTAAGGGGCGACCAAAGGCCGAGTGGTGGGTGCGGTCCCAACACCCTGTCGCCCGTTGAAATACCACCCCATCAAGTTATACGCTCCGTGAAATGGTCGGGAAAAATCCCTGGCTGTCTTTCGGAGCTTGGCTGGTGGACAGGTTCGAGAAAAGGTTGGTTTAGGTGGTGAGTCGGTCCCAAGGTGAGATACCACCCTGTCACGCTGTACATTCCGCGATATCGTCGGGAGAAATTTTCGACTATGTTTTGGATATATGGCTGGTGGTCCGGACTGACATGGAGATAATTCATGATGGTACCTTCTGCGATAAAGAATTCCGGAGGTAAACTAGTTTCCCATTCGGTTCTCTGGGGAGATTACGTCAGGGGGAACATCATGCAAATATATACCATATCATATCTTCGTTGCTCTGGATAGGACTTGCATTCGAGATTCCGTTTTAAGGGTGGAGTCTGCGTTTTCACGCGGTCCGATCTGGCTGGCTAACGGATGGAAGCGTTAGAACCCAATATCTTGGACATCATGTAGTTGAAGGTGGTGGTGAAGAATTCTATTAAATTTCTTTGTTGTCTTTAGCGCTCCCCGAATGACGATCGACTAGTGACATTTTTCGAACATCTTTCACGTACCATCGACTGGATATAGATCAACCACCCACCTTCTGAAATGGTCCTCCTTGGCGATTTTAATGTACACAGCTCCGGCTGGTTGGTACATTCAACAGAACCGACGAGGGTGTAAGGCTAGCAAAGATATTCGCTGTTACCCGCAATTTGACTCAACTCGTGGAGGAACCTAAGCGAGTGCCGGATACCAGAGGTGGTTATGCGACCACCCTGGATCTGTTTTTGACATTCGAGCCGAGCGTTTATGCCGTGGAGGTTGCTGCGCCACTGAGAAACCCAGATCACTGCTTGGTATTGGTCCCGCAACCACATGCATCTCAAACGAATGACCAACCAAGGCGGCTTCGTCGTGTATAGAGGTATGTGGCTGCGAACTGAGATAATTGCGAGATTTCTTCCCATCCTTTCCCTGGTCGGAGGTGTGCTTTGGAGACTCCAATGTTACCGCATGCGCACAGTCGGTCACGGAGATTATTCTACTCGGGGTGGAGATATACATTCCGCATTCTATCAAAAGAAATTCATCTGATAAACCTTGATTTGATAAAACATGCGAACAGATTACATGGGGAAAATAGGGATTTTAAACAACAGCGCACCGATCCCACCAAGGTGAACCGAACAAATTTTGTTAGAATCAGCAACGCGTGCAACCAGACGATTGATATCGCGGAGAAGGCCTGTGGCGAACGTACAAATTCCCCACAGGAAAAAGTCCAGACCAACTTGAGGTAACGCACTCACCTGGACAACATCACGTCCACAGACGCCATCCCAAGCCCAGCGGGGGCCGCCAGTAACCCAACGTTGAGTCGACACCAGAAGGCAAGGAACTTAACGTCCCCAAAGCCTCTAATACCGAGCTAAACGCTCCAAACCTACGACCTGAAACAAGGAGAAACATTCATGCATCCTTCGACGTGTGCAATCGCAAGCTAAGTGAATGCCAGCACCTCAAGTCGGCAACCCTGAACATCTGCACGAGATGCAGGGATTTACAATTAAAACAATTAACCGACAACGGACGCGGTGCGGTTGATCTAAACATCAGATCACCCAAATATTCACCGCAAACAAAGGAGCGCATTCCTTAGCCTCGTAAAAACCCAGATGGCGCGAAAAACCAAGCACCACGTAACTCCAAACAATACTTTGTTTGGAGTTTTACGAAGGCCAGCTGCAATAAATAAATACGGCACAGCATTGCGCCGTTGCCACTGTCCGCCAAGCAGAAATGCATCAGCGGAATGTTTGTTTTTCACACCATGTGAAAAATTCTCTGGGATCTCAAATCCAATAGATACCAGCGGACTAGACGTCCAGGCGATCGTCAACACCAGATGGTTGACCTAAACAAGCAGCGTGGGAATAGAATCCACCGTCAACAACGACGGTGAAGCTTCCTTATGTATGCGTGAGAATCTTCTCCTTACAGTAAAATGTGTCTGCACAACTGCAGATACAAAAAACACAGATACTGGGAAAACAGTATCCGATAGGTTGCAAGAGGGGATTCGGTGAGATACAGACAATCCGTCTGACAGAGAGTTTTGAATCGTCAACGAGACGAAAAGGAGTCTTTATCAAGAGACTGACGAATAACGCCGAACTAAGAGGTCGAAAGATAACATCCAGCGGAAGTAGAGCCTGAGAAACCCCGTCGCGGAGATAAACGCAAAGTGAAGAAAGACAATAAATCAAGGTAGCGGGAGTAAGTGAGGTTTGTGAGCTAACGTAGTAGAAACTAACTCGTGCTGTGGAGTAACAAAATTGTCGTGCGCGTAAACAGCAACTTGTAATATCGAACCGTGGTGATTAAGAAAGTCGTACGTGCACTAACTGTAATAGTGTAAGGAAAAACTTGTAATATCGTCAGCATTATCTGTATTACATGGACATAGTGAACTTGCAATGTCTAGTGTAAGGAAAAACTTGTAATATCGTCAGCATTATCTGTATTATATGGACATAGTGAACTTGTAATGTCTAGTGTAAGGAAAGAATCTAAAAGCTTAAATAAAAAATCAGATATATACACGGAAGTCTTGCGTGTTTCAATTTTTGTACTGTATGCGCTCCGGTGTGTTTGAATTTCATCTGCGATAAACAGTGTTCGGCGGAACACTTGGACAAATACGAATCACGACTAAGTTATTCAACGTACACCGCCAAACTGGTGACAGCCCGACGCGGGTAAAAAGAACACGTGAAACACAATTTACCGTGAACTCTCGAGATTTAGACGCAAAAGAACACGCTCGGGGTAAAAGTGAAGAATAAAAGAGCAGAACAAATCCGCGAAAATTCCCCAAGACAAACGGTGACATTAACAATAACAGACAGTACCAGTGAAGTGAAGTGACCAAACCACCGGACTGAACCCACCTGCGCCATCACGACGCCCAAGGACACAAGGACAGACAAACACTACGAGCAGTGAGTTTTTAGAAACAAACATTTTTTTTTTAAACATACCTTTTTTTTTTTTTTTTCCTTGTGTAAGCTCTTTCCGAGCTAAAATTTTGATACGGTGGTTTCCTTTAATTATAGTTAGTAAGTAAATCGAATAGAGTAAAAGCTACTATGATACAATGTATGTTTTTTTTTAAGTAAGAAATATATAATAATTTTTTTTGTGCTAATTTCCTTTTCTTGTGACTTGTGAAAAATTTGTAAAGCTCCTTCGAGCCCAAAAGTGAGACTGTATTCGTAAAATTTGTAAAGCTCTTTCCGAGCAAGAAAATTTTAAACAATTTAATAGTGAAAAACGATAGAACCACTGTAATTTTTTATTTTATATCAAACGAATAATTCAAAATAATTCTTCCGCCGAAAACGGTGAAGAAGTCATAGAATATAAATAATTTCGTGGCTAGGTAGGAAAAATCCTAAAGAATACCTATTGAAATTTGAACACAATGACCCTAAATAAAGTGAGTAACAATACAGCTAGATGTAAGCAAACAGCATACTAAATAAATTAAAAAGTAGTACCTTCACGAAAATCCCGCGACATTCTTAATAGAATATTTCTAAGTAAAACAATTGACATTCAAAACACCAAGTGAATAAAATTGAGCAATACTATTAATATTTATAAAACCCATGTCAAATTAAACAAACAAAAATGTTTATTATGCTTTCACAACTTCACTTCAATAATTTTATTCTCTTATTATGATAAATCCCAATTAAAAAAAAAAAAAAAAAAAAAAAAAAACCAGTTAAGAATTTCAAACAATATATAAAAAAATAAACAATTTTGTAAGCTCCCTCAGAGCAACGAAGGACACGCGCGAACCGACGACACACTCGACAAATTTTTTTTTTTTTTTTTCGTTTTTCTCCTTTCGTAACGACCGCGAAATACAAGGGAAATTAATCCCCCGAAATAAAGGCAACGAAGAAACAGTTGCGCATCCGCGAAAAAACTTCGATAATCCTCACCTCCTCGTACTTCTTGACCTCTTCCAGACTGAAAGCGTTCTCTTGTCCGTCACTAACACCGTCGTATTACCCAAAATATCCGCTGGTGTAGGCCCATCCTTGTAGCATCTTTGGAAATCAGATAGCATCCTTTGTGCTAGGCCTTTTCCCTGACTCCACCTTCGGACCCAGCAGGTTGTTTCGCCGCGTCCACTAATTTAAAGGAAAACTCGCGCATCGAGCGACCGAGTTACAGGGCAAAACCCCTGGAAATTAATGACAACCACGAGGTTGCAGGCGGCGACCCAGAAAGTAAAAACGTTGAGGGGAAACGTAATCGCTCCCTCACAGAGAAAATCGACGCGAAATCTCCCGAAGTCAACGATAACGACCAGGTCGAAATCCACAATTTTTAAAGCTACAATGGCTAACAATGCCGAAGCTTCCCCAACGACGTCGCAGGCCGCAGCCCTCCGTCAAGAAGTTAATATTGCAACACAAGCGGACCATCGTTCGAATCGTTACATTAAATTACCGGACTTCACGTCCGATGACCCAGACTTTTGGTTCGGTTACGCCGAACAAACATTTGCCTGCGAAGGCATCACCGGCGAACAGGAGAAATTTCTCCTAGCAACTCGCGATTTAGACCCTGTCTTGCTCCCGCATGCGAAGCATCTAATTAAAACGCCATCTCCACTACCATATACAGCATTCAAGGAGATGGTGATTAATGCCTATAGGGAATCGCCACAAAATCGCTTGCGACGTTTGTTACGATCGGCCGACACCTCTGGGATGCGACCATCCCAGCGCGCCGCTTATTTCCGTGCACTGGCCGGCACGGACATGTCCGAAACAGCCTTAACGGCTATATTCAGAGAGTCTTTGCCAGAATACGTTCAGGCAATCGTCGCGCCTTTAGCCGAATCTGGCCTCGACGAATTAGCGCGACACGCCGAGGCAGTCATGGCCACAGATAGATCCCGATTGGATCTCCAGCTTCCACTGGCGGCGACGCACGTCCAAATTCCACCCCAGCCCCAGCCACGAACCCCCACGGTTACATATACCCATGCGACGCACCCAAGCGAACTCGAAGACTTGAGAGTGCAAATTAGACAAATGCAAACGCAATTAAATAATCTCAGCATGGGGAACAATTTTCGAGCTGGCCGTGACAGATCGCGACGCCGAGACAGGTCGCGAAACAATTCAAGGCGTCAGCATAGCAGACCACGCACGCCAAACAATGAGAACACCTTCGGCAGGTGTTATTATCATCATCGATTTGGAGCGCAGGCCAGGAATTGCAGACAGCCCTGCAACTGGACACAAAACCCAGCATTACCGGCTAGTTCTTTAAACTAGAACTGCCGACCGACGAAAAAGCGCAAACGGCCGGCAATCCCCAAATAAGTCGCTTGTCAATTTATGACTCAAAATTAAACATGGACTTCATAATTGACACAGGTGCGGATATTTCCGTTCTTCCTCGCTCGTACGCACCTGCCACTCGGTTGCCGGATGAATTGAAATTGTTCGCCGCGAACAATACCCCTATCAAGACATACGGTAGGAAGTTAATGACACTTAAAATAGGCCTACGTCGACCAATTCGATGGTACTTCGTAGTAGCTGATGTCACCGATCCCCTAATAGGGTCGGACTTGCTGCGACACTATAAACTAGTAGTGGACGTAGCACGTAATAGACTGATGGACCCGTTAACGTCTCTTTCTCAGCCAGTAAACGCAAAGGCGGGAAAGGCAGTGACGTTAACGTGCACAACCGCAAACGGTCCATTCAGCGATCTGTTGCGCGAATTTGCGGACATTACAGTTCCGCTTAGTAATCCCCGACGCGCAAAAGCCGGCGTTTTTCATCACATTGAAACGCGCGGCCCCCCAGTGAGCCAACGCCCGCGCAGATTGGCTCCTGAAAAATTGCGTGAGGCTCGTGCAGAATTCGAGTATATGCTCGACTTAGGAATCTGCCAGCCATCCGATAGCCCTTGGGCGAGCCCACTCCATCTCGTCAAAAAGAGCAACGGCGAGTGGCGTCCATGCGGTGATTACCGAATGCTGAACGCGGTGACGACACCCGATAGGTATCCGATAGCAAACCTGCACGATTTCTCCTATAAGCTGCAGGGTTGCGAAATCTTTTCGACCCTCGATCTCACGAGGGCATACCACCAAATCCCAGTGGCTCCCGAAGACATCCCCAAAACCGCGGTAACTACACCTTTTGGACTGTTCGAGTTCAAGGTGATGACGTTCGGTCTTCGAAATGCAGCGCAACCGTTCCAGCGCTACATTGACTCAGCTCTCCGCGGACTTGACTTCTGCTATGCGTATATCGACGATATACTCATAGCATCGAAAACTATGACAGAACATCGCGCCCACTTGAAGCAGATGTTCGAACGCCTCCGAGATTTCGGCCTGGTAATCAACCCAGACAAGTGCCACCTCGGAGAGGCGGAAGTCAAGTACCTTGGCTACTGCATTAACGGCCAAGGAGTCCGCCCATTACAAGACAGAGTGGATGCATTAATGCAATTTCCTCGCCCCACGAACGTGCGAGAATTAAGGCGTTATTTGGGCATGCTGAACTTCTATCGCCCAACACTCCGAAACGCCGCGCAGGTCCAGGCTCCTCTCAACGAATATCTAGTAGGAGCCAAACGCAACGATAAGCGACCAATTAAGTGGACCGAGTCAGCTGATCAAGCATTTCGCGCATCAAAAGAACAGCTGGCGAATGCAACGTTACTTCGACATCCCGTCGAAGGAGCCCCATTGGCCTTACAGTGCGACGCGTCCGACACGGCAATTGGGGCCGTACTCGAACAAGAGTGCGACGGCAGATGGGAACCGCTAGGTTTCTTCTCGAAAAAGTTGAACCCAACCCAGCGACGATACAGTGCTTATGACAGGGAGTTACTAGCGATTTACAGCGCAATAAAGTACTTCCGGCACATGATCGAGGGACGTCAGTTGACGGTAAAAACCGACCACAAACCACTGACGTATGCATTCCGAAAGAAAGCGGGAAGTTCAACCCCGCGACAAGAACGGCACCTGGATTTCATCGGGCAATTCACCACCCGAATCGAATATGTCCCAGGTGCGGACAATGTAATTGCAGACGCCTTTTCGCGTATCGATGCAATTAAACTCCGTGCGCAAATCGATGGTGCCGACTTGGCACAAGCACAAGAAGACGACCATCAACTCGAGTCACTACTGAAAGCGGAGACAGCACTAGTTTTGCGTAAACTCCCTTTCAACGACTCAAACGATGAAGTCTGGTGCGATGTTTCGACAGGGACAGCTCGACCCTACATCCCAGAAAATCTGCGAAAAAATGTGTATGAAACATTCCACAACCCAGCCCACCCAAGCGGACGCGCAACCATTGCCGCAGTCCGACGCAAATTTGTCTGGCCACATATGGCCAAAGACATAACAAAATGGGCACGAACTTGTTTGCAATGTCAGCGTTGCAAAGTCGATCGACACAATGTGCTCCACCCAGGACAGTTTAAGCTCCCCGAGGCACGATTTGCCCATGTTCACATCGACATTGTGGGACCGCTTACGCCGTCGAGAGGTTACATGTACCTCCTGACGATGATCGATCGTTTCACTCGGTGGCCAGAAGCAGTGCCACTACGAACAGTGACCGCAGAGAATGTAGCCAAAGCATTCTATTCGACTTGGGTCACACGTTTCGGCGTCCCAGCTACCCTCACAGCCGATCGAGGACCACAGTTCGAGGCGGCGATTTTCAAGCAGCTGACCGATCTACTCGGCTGTCAGCAAAGCCACACAACAGCCTATCACCCACAGTCCAATGGGATGATCGAACGTTGGCATCGCTCTCTTAAAGCCTCACTGATGTGTCATGACGACAATCAATGGCTGGACGCACTACCAACAGTTCTTTTAGGCTTGCGCACAAGCGTAAAAGAAGACCTGGGAGCCTCAGCAGCAGATCTGACGTACGGAACCAATCTGCGCCTCCCAGGAGAGTTCTTCGCCGATGGAGAACCACCCCTCGAACAGTTGCCAAATTTGGAAAACCTACGCAAACTCATGCGTAAGGTCAGGGCAACGCCGGTCGCCAGACACGGTTCCAAGAGGTTATTTGTTCATCCAGATATGGACAGCTGCACGCACGTTTTCATCAGGGTGGACAAAGTTAGGAAACCTCTAGAACCGCCCTACGAAGGGCCATACAAGGTGCTGGAGCGAATAAACGACCGAGTTTTCTCCGTAGACATCGACGGAAAGCCGTACACCGTCAGTGTCGAGAGATTGAAACCGTGCCACCTGGAACTACCGCCAGATACCGTGCCAGGAGAGGTACATCATCAACCGTTGGCGGCAGCCGAAACCCGCCCAGTGTACCACCCACCACACTCCCAGGAAACACCAGGCACGGTAAGAGTTGAGAATCAACCTAACCCTCGCGAAATGGTTGCTCGTGGGGCATCGGATATCCTGCACGGACCGATAACGCGGCAACGCGCTCGAGATCTGCGCGCCCAAGAAGACGCCGCAAGGATTCTCAACTTACGGCAACCACTAACCGAAACCACCAACAACGAAAGCGCGACTAACACCCACAAAGAAACAACAAACGCGATTGCTTTCGCTCCTTTACCGCCTAAACACCGATCACGATGGAAAGGAGCACTCTCCGACCTTTAACAGCACCCTCCATACTCCTACCTTTTCCTTATCGTGACTACGTCACTGGGGGGGGAGTCCTGTGGCGAACGTACAAATTCCCCACAGGAAAAAGTCCAGACCAACTTGAGGTAACGCACTCACCTGGACAACATCACGTCCACAGACGCCATCCCAAGCCCAGCGGGGGCCGCCAGTAACCCAACATTGAGTCGACACCAGAAGGCAAGGAACTTAACGTCCCCAAAGCCTCTAATACCGAGCTAAACGCTCCAAACCTACGACCTGAAACAAGGAGAAACATTCATGCATCCTTCGACGTGTGCAATCGCAAGCTAAGTGAATGCCAGCACCTCAAGTCGGCAACCCTGAACATCTGCACGAGATGCAGGGATTTACAATTAAAACAATTAACCGACAACGGACGCGGTGCGGTTGATCTAAACATCAGATCACCCAAATATTCACCGCAAACAAAGGAGCGCATTCCTTAGCCTCGTAAAAACCCAGATGGCGCGAAAAACCAAGCACCACGTAACTCCAAACAATACTTTGTTTGGAGTTTTACGAAGGCCAGCTGCAATAAATAAATACGGCACAGCATTGCGCCGTTGCCACTGTCCGCCAAGCAGAAATGCATCAGCGGAATGTTTGTTTTTCACACCATGTGAAAAATTCTCTGGGATCTCAAATCCAATAGATACCAGCGGACTAGACGTCCAGGCGATCGTCAACACCAGATGGTTGACCTAAACAAGCAGCGTGGGAATAGAATCCACCGTCAACAACGACGGTGAAGCTTCCTTATGTATGCGTGAGAATCTTCTCCTTACAGTAAAATGTGTCTGCACAACTGCAGATACAAAAAACACAGATACTGGGAAAACAGTATCCGATAGGTTGCAAGAGGGGATTCGGTGAGATACAGACAATCCGTCTGACAGAGAGTTTTGAATCGTCAACGAGACGAAAAGGAGTCTTTATCAAGAGACTGACGAATAACGCCGAACTAAGAGGTCGAAAGATAACATCCAGCGGAAGTAGAGCCTGAGAAACCCCGTCGCGGAGATAAACGCAAAGTGAAGAAAGACAATAAATCAAGGTAGCGGGAGTAAGTGAGGTTTGTGAGCTAACGTAGTAGAAACTAACTCGTGCTGTGGAGTAACAAAATTGTCGTGCGCGTAAACAGCAACTTGTAATATCGAACCGTGGTGATTAAGAAAGTCGTACGTGCACTAACTGTAATAGTGTAAGGAAAAACTTGTAATATCGTCAGCATTATCTGTATTACATGGACATAGTGAACTTGCAATGTCTAGTGTAAGGAAAAACTTGTAATATCGTCAGCATTATCTGTATTATATGGACATAGTGAACTTGTAATGTCTAGTGTAAGGAAAGAATCTAAAAGCTTAAATAAAAAATCAGATATATACACGGAAGTCTTGCGTGTTTCAATTTTTGTACTGTATGCGCTCCGGTGTGTTTGAATTTCATCTGCGATAAACAGTGTTCGGCGGAACACTTGGACAAATACGAATCACGACTAAGTTATTCAACGTACACCGCCAAAGGCCTACAACGGCAGAGTGACCAATAAACTCTTTGAGTGGCCGCCTGGTTCGCGTTCCTTCTGGACAATGGCGAGGGCCGTCGACAGTAACTTCGCTTCCTCCTCTTTTCCTCCTTTAGTGACGGTTAATCACTATTCAAAAGATAAAGCTAATGTGTTCGCGAATTTATTTTCCGCGAATTCAAACCTCGATCCCGGTCTTTTGGAACCACCTGTGATCGCGCCAGTAAGGTCTTCGAGGCGGGATGTGAGATTCCGCCCGCGTACTCCTCAACGCATTCTACGTGGACTGGACTCTAGGAAGTCAACCGGCCCGCACGGAATACCAGCAATAGTCCTTAAGAACTGTACTCCAAAACTGTCACCGGTTCTTGACAGACTCTTCATCTTATCTTATCGACGGAGGCCATTTCCCATATGCTGGAAAATCGCTCGAGTTCAGCCAATCCCAAAGAGGGAAAAGGGGGTTTCCTACAAAATTACCGACCGATGGCATTACTGTCTATGTTATCTAAGGTGATGGAAAAGGTCACCAACGCCGAGTTAATTACATATTTGGAGTGCAACGGACTTCTGAATGATCGTCAATACGGATTCCGTAGCTGGCAGTCCACGGAAGACCTTTTGACTCTTATAACCGATATATCGACATCTGCGGTTAAAGGGCATGGTAATCAAGGACAGTCGCATCGGTCAAGGCTTTTGACCGCGTCTGAGATGTAGACAGATTGAGTCTCTGAATCGGAGTTGTGTACAATAAAATCGCCATGAACGACAATTTCAGAAACTGGGTGTGTGATCTGTATCCAGTGGACGGTATGTGAAAGATGTTCGAAAAGTGTCACCGGTCGATCGTCATTCGGGGAGCTGTAAAGACAACAAAGAAATTTAACAGAATTTCTCAGCACGACCCTCAACCACATGATGACCAAGTTATTGGGTTTCTAACGCCTCCATCCTTTGCCAAGCCAGCGCGGATCACGTGAAGACGGAGACTCCGCCCTTAAAATGGAATCTCGAATGCAAGTCGTATCCTGAGTAACGAAGATATGTCGAATCAGTTGACGAATCGACCTGGGTTTCAGTTAGGGCAAGGATATCAGGTTTTGCCGTTTGCAAATATTGGTGGACGGCGTTTTCGTTCATCTTGCTGAAACCGACGCCCAGTGATTTTACAAAATGCCGTTAACAATCGAACGTCGACAGAGTTTCGAGAACGAACCTGATTACGCGATGACAAGTTTTTTAAAGTTCGGTTGTTTATCAAAATATGCGCCCGATGTTCCCCCTGACATAATCCCCCTGGAGATCCGAATGGGAAACTAATTTACCTCAGATGGCACTATCATGCCTTATCTCCAGTTCAGTTTGGGCCATCAGCCATACATCCGAAACATAGGCGAAAATTTCTCCCGACGATATCGTGGAATGTATAGCGTGAAGGGGTGGTATCTCACCTTAGGACTGACTTACCTAAACCAACCGTTTCTCGAACCGGTTCATCAGCCAAGTTTCGAAATACGGCCAGGGATTTCTCTCGGCCATTTCACGAAGCCTGTAGCTTGATGGAGTGATATTTCATCGGGCGACAGGGCACTGGGACCCCACACACAACTCGGCCTTTATAATAATAATTACACGATAGCCTACGCCATTCGTCGTCAGAGTTGTATCCCGTTGACATATTGAATCGTGTCCGGGCGTGATTGCACTCCTACTTTTCCAACGGAATTATGGAATATTCCTTGGTTGGATCCAATTTCACTTTTATGCAGTCGATGGTTTTGGGACAATCCATGAAACTGAGTGCCGCTATTTATGCGCTTTTTGACTTTTTCAAAATACAATTAGAGAGTAAAATCCTCGCTTGTACTTGCTTTGGCACCAAGATTACCTGCTCCCAGATTTTTATTGGGAGCCCAATTATTGCTCGTGCGCGCCCTGGTACTAACTAACGCCTGCTCAGAAAGATTTCGACCTCCGAAGGGCTTGTTGGTTAGCGCTCAACCAACGCCTCCCCTTCTTTATCGTCTTCCGGCTTTCGGGGTTTAGCCTTTTTGGAGTAACGGGGGTTCGACATTTTTTAAAGCACCTCGCGACCTCTTCCCCGACAGGTCCCCCTAGTGCAGTTTCCCGTTAGGCTCCCTTATGCCGAATCTTCCCCGTCTTATTATTTGCAAAGTTAACAGAGAAACTTTCGGGATTTATGTTCGATTGTGGAAATTCCAAACCACCCGATCCACCAAACTTCCAATTTTTCGACAGGAAGTCTTTACCTAACAGCCCGTCTCCGATAACCCCCACAAGGAGTCCATTATCTGGAAGCTACAGGGAATCTCCTGGCGTAACTTGAAACTCCCATAGCGATATCCCTTAGACTTTCCTTCGCCAAAAAGCGTCTGGAGGGTCGTTGCCTTTTGAGCATCCACTGCATATTTCAGGTGAAGTGCTTTCCGTTTTAAAAGGCTGATCTCAGCGCCGCTGTCCACAATTAGAAGCGTGGTGTTATTACGGCGAATGTACAAAGGAAGTTGGACAATTAGGATTTTGGTCGGCGAAAGTTGAGAACAGCTTTGACTGATTTACGAGTTTCGTGCGGTCGAGTAGGGGTTTACGGTCCCGACCTCTGGGAGCTTTTCGATTTCTCCCTGTTGCAGTACGGCAACATGAGTAAAACATTAATCAGCTCAAATGTTGTAGGTTTATATTCAGAATATAACCAACTCTGTTGCGGCCGTTATCAAAAAGGATTTTTGAAATAATAATACATTTACGCACTAAGCGCCTAAGCTTATGCAGCAAAAGGAAAACGGCCACTGGCAAAAGTGCAGCGGTAAAGTAATCATGTCACTAGAATTCGAGGTCTGTTCTCAGACAACGTGACGTGAGTAATCTCCCAATTGGAACCGTTGCCAATCGAGTGATTGAATTTCGAAAGAAACGGACTCTGGCCATTTACCTCGACAACGGTTCAATAAAACAAGACGGAAGAACCTGTTGTTTGCAATCGTGAACCGGTGATTTTAAATAGAGAGAACGAAGTTGCTGTTTGGATACCAAGGGAGAAAGGTTAATTGTGGTAGCTTTGCGAGGAATTTTTAATCGCCCTTTGCGTTGAACAAGAAAAAGTTTTTGAGTGCTGTATAAAGGTTTTGAAAGTGTTTTTTTTTTAATAAAGGTTCGTTCTGTATTTCCGTTTTTGTATAAAAGGTGACAATCCGTCCAAAGAAAAAATAAAGGTTAAATTGGAATTAATCTTTTTTTTTTCTTTTTTATTGCTCCATTTGCTGGTTTGAAACACAACCACACCCATTTTGTTTTTTGTCGAGACCCTACCACCGTGTGGCTGCGTCGACCGCAAAATGTGCACTGCTTGCCGCTCTTAATGGAAACGTCGCTCTGCTTTCGAGCCTCCGTAGACTCCGCGCTAGCAGAGCTAGAGCAACTTCGGACTGCCTTGGGCCGACGGTGTTTTGGTCAGAGTTTCTGGTGTTTGCTGCTGTTGCTTTCGTACACGCGGCTCTGCTCTAGAGCCATCGTAGGCTCGGAACTAGCAGATCTGGAGCGGCTTCGGTCTGCATAGGACCGATGGTGTTGTGGTCGGAGCGTCTGGCGTTTTCCGCGATCCTTTGGTTTCCTTGACCTGTCATTCGAAGTTGATCGTCCAGGTCTATGGGGTCTGGCGTTGAAGTTTAATCCCGCCCACTTGGGTACTTGTATTGTTGTTGTTGATTGGGAATTTCGGGTCTTTTTCCACTTCATCCTACATCCGCACCTTTTCCATTTTGACATTTACGGCCAGAAAATTCGCAGCAATATCGAATACTATAAGCCCTATGGTTCGATGTCCCCGGTTTCTTCGAAGTAGAGGGCTGGTGGGGTCCCTGATTTGTGTTCTTCTGGTGCTCCCTCTGCTGATTCTGTGGTCTACTTTGCTGTGGGAGTCTGGGATTGTATTGTGGTGGTGTATGATGCGCACGGGAATCCTTTATGTCCTGCCCGTATTCTCTGCAATCGCGGCAGAACAGTGTCCCGCCTTTTTAGGCACTCGTCGTGTGTGCAACTATCGGGTGCAACTGGCGAGGACCTTAGACCTGCGTGGGTTAACTGGGGTAGTACCAGTCACCACCGCCCCTTTGTGGAGCTGGACTTTTGGTCCTAATGGTGGAAACCCGCCCTGTGGTTGGGACGGGTGTCCATTACAGATGCTTCCAGTCCATACTGGAGTTGACCTGTAGACATCTGGGCAGCGTCGACCGACCTACCATAAATGACCCCAGTGGTTTAAAGAACAAAATCAATATTTTGTTAAATAACATAATTGACGCTTATATCATCTCGTACCAAAGTGTTTTAAATGGTTTTGTAGGGGTTCTCTATATTACATGGAGAACCAACCCACAATTCCTACCTAATTTTGACGGCTACCAGCGCGTCACCTTAACCCAACCCCCCATTCAAAACTTGCAAAGAACTCATTTCCCAATCTGCAATAGCATACGAGGGTTTCCTTTTATATTTCGGGATTAGAGAACAAAAACAAATATTGATCATCGAAAATCACTTTATTGTTTTTCAAAATATTCCCCATGAAGATCTATACACGTTTGCATGCATTTGAACCAATTGTCGAAGCACTTTTGCCACTCTGATTGAAGTATCTCCAACACATGCATTCTGAATGCAGCAACCGCTTCTTCAGGTGTCGAAAAACGTTGACCCCTCATTTTGTTTTTTACGTACGGGAATAAAAAGAAGTCATTCGGTGCCAAGTCAGGACTATACGGCGGATGACCCATCAAATCGATGTTTTGGGTGCTCAAAAATGCAGTTGTCGCAGCCGATGTGTGAGAGCTCGCATTGTCGTGGTGAAGAGTGATCGCATTGTCGTGGTGAAGAGTTATCCGTCTTCGGCGGTTGGTTTTCCTGATTTCTTGGAAGACAACTGGCAAACAAATGGTTGTGTACCACTCAGAATTGACTGTTCTGCGTTGTTCTAGTGGTACGGTTGCGACATGTCCAGTTTTTCCGAAAAAACGGGCGACCATTTGCTTGGAAGTGCTTCGTGCGCGAACAACTTTTCTTGGATTTGGCTCATCTTGAAACACCCAGACAGTCGACTGCTGTTTACTTTCGGGCTCATACGCGTAAATGCACGATTCATCACCTGTCACGATGTCGTAGAAGTGTTTCGAAGCACCGCGACCGTATTTTTTGAGCATTTCTTTCGACCAATTGACACGAGCCTTTTTTTGGACGAGTGACAAATTGTGTGGGACCAAACGCGAGCAAATTTTTTTGACAGTCAAATGTTTATGCAATATTGAATGTATGCTGGTCCCACTAACGCCTATGGTTGTCTCAATCTCACGATAGGTCACATGACGATCTTCCAATATCAGTTCGCGCACAGCATCAATGTTTTTTCGGAACAACAACTGATTTTGGACGACCTTCACGAAATTCATCTTGGAGTGAACTACGACCACGATTGAATTCACCATACCATCGATAAACACTGGTCCTTGATGGAGCTTCATCGCCAAAAATTGAATTAAGTTCATCCATGTACTGTTGCTGAGTTAATCCACGCCGAAAGTTGTAAAAAATAATCGCACGGAAATGTTAACGATTTAATTCCATTTTTGGACCGAGATGAATCTTTTAAGTTACTGTAAACAACACAAATAGCGCTCGTATGTCAAAACGCTCTGAGTGCGTATAACCTCAAAAATGTCCGACTTTACGACAGAGCTGTCAATTGCCGGATTGCAACACTAGGGTTGCCAAATCCCGAAACATAAGAGGCAACCCTCGTATATTTCCAAATCTGTAACGGAATGCATTTTTAAAACTTACAACAGAATACATTCCATATCCTGCAATAGAATACATTTTAAATCATCTCCCTCATCTACAATCAAACCGCATTTAGTTTTCCCCGAAAACCATTCCGGCTCACTTCCTACTTGAACTATTTTTCTCGCTTGCAACCAAGCACCATACAGTTTTCCCAAAAAACCATTTCAGTTCCCATTCTACCTAAACCATCTAAAAACACATCAATTCTCCTTGCTGGCAAGTCACCAGCATGATGCGGTTTCTTTCCACGGAACAACCATCGCAACGGTCAAGACCCATGCTCTTTTGTCTAACCGACAACCCATAACCATACTTACGCTTACCGATTTCTACGTACACAGCAAACAGAAGAATCTAATTCAGCCCGTACGGCAGAAATTTTCTGAAACAAATTTTCTATGTAGGCATATCAACCCTTCTTCATGTTCCTAGTAAGGGGCAGTGAGTTCACTTAGCCATGACTCCACTGCCACGACACCCGGAATGGATTCTCGCCTTTATTTAGTCAGTCTAGTTTCATACACGTTAGAGTGTCCACGAAGAGGCAGCCGAGTTAGAGCGCGCGCCGGGCAAACATCACGCGCACCGTTCCCATTGTCACAATTTTTGAACCTGAATTTAAATTAAAAACAAACGGATTTACGTGAAGATTGTCAACAAATATCCGCCAGAAATATTTTATTCAACAGTCATCCTCGACTGTTACGCCCTGTTCATTTGCAATTAGTGTGTTGTATGTTTATTTCGGAATCAGTGTATATATTATATTCGAGAAACTATTGTCACAACTCATAAGACGGTTTTTGTATGCTCCATCTCGTCGGCAGCCGATGAGCTGTTTTGTCCAACTTACAAGCGCCATTTGGATACTAAACTCGAAAGTGTGATTAATTAATAAAGTATTTGAATTATTGTTTGTCTTATTGGCCACTGAATAAAATACAATTGTCACCAAAATCTAAGCTACAGTTGTTAATAAATCGGACCTACTTAACGGAGCGTAATTGGAGACAGCGTTTTATTATTTTGACATTTTTCCGACCTTCTCTTGTGTGCCTGGTGATTTGTCTTTTCCTCGGTGGGAGGTTTAGTGATCATGCGCCCTTGACGGCGCCCCAACGAACCTACCCCACAGTTTCACCTACTTATTTTACTTCAACTTTACGTTGATATCGTGTAGAGCACCGACATCGTACGAATTCGATTTATATTAAAGAAAAGGGAAGAAAGAAATCAAAAAATGATTAGTTTTCATAAACATCTATTTTTTTATTAAGAAACTGTGAGACGAGTGTGACGCAGTAAAATTATAATCTTCAAGTCTTAATCGGAAGCAGCTCGCGCTATTGTTAGTCCAACGGAGGTCGGTGTCCAATTTTTCAGGTTTCCATCGCTAAGCATAATAACATGGCGGTCAATATAACAGAATAGTTTGCCCACTCGATAAACCTGGAACATAAGAAAAAAATGATTAAAATAATAAGAATACATGATTTTAAAATGACGAAATCGTTCCCTTAGGTGTTTATTAAATAGTCCTAATTCTACGTTAAACAACACAAAGTTTTTAGAGCAAATGAGCCGACGTTTTAAAGATTCCTTTTTTGGGATAATGAAATCAAACCATTTTCAGGAGAAGCATTTAAACCTAGCTAATTGTCATAGATTACGCCGCCTCAAGGAACAAGTACATTCATAAACAGAAGAAGTATGTTCAACGTTTACACACCAATGACGACGAAACATACAACTGAACGGAAACATAAAACGCAAGCACAAAGTTGGACAAAATAATATCAAGAATAGCACCCTCCGATACCCAAACGTAGTATTGTGTATTACTATGACCCGGAATTTTCATTTTAAATTGCGGGGGTTTATCGTTTTTTTTTCTAACCTGGAGTTGTTTCAACTTTCACGCCATTTTCTGAATAACCACTATTGTTTTGTGAGCAATAAAAGTGAAATTGGCGATCTTTTATATTATAAAATATGATTTGCCTCACCTTCAAAAAGCAACAAGATACGGTGAAGAGCCATAAATAGGTATCTTCAAAGAAAACAAAAGAAAGTCCACGAAATAATTTCTATTCTTGCTGAATGTGCAAACAACGGCAACGAAATGCAACGTCACTGTGCTAAATGCAACTAGCCCTGTGAGTAGGGCATAAGAATATACTCACAGCTAGGCCGGCTTGTCGTAAGAGGCGACTAAAGGCCGAGTGGTAGCCGGGGTCCCAACGCCCTATGCGCCCGGTGAAATACCACTCCATCAAGCCATAGGCTCCGTGAAATGGTCGGGAGAAATCCCTGGCCATCTTTCGGAGCTTGGCTGATGGACCGGTTTGAGAAAAGGTTGGTTAGGTGGTAGTCGGTCCCAAGGTGAGATACCACCCCGACACACTTTACATTCCGCGATATCGTCGGGAGAAATCTTCGACGGTGTTTCGGATGTGTGGCTAATGGCCGGACTGGCACGGAGATAAGTCATGATGGTACCTTCTGACATAAAGAATTCCGGAGGTAAACTAGTCTCCCATTCGGATCTCCGGTAAGGGCTGTGGCGGTTCCTTCGAACGCCACTGCTTATCTTCTCGCCTATGATGCGAAAACACCCCCCCAGCTTACAAAAACCTATAATTCAGGCTTTTTGGCAAGTACAGCTGAGCGCCATTACTTACCCGGCAATTAAGCATACCAACTTCCACCTAAAGCGCATAGATCCTGGAAAGCATTTACGCACCTTCCAGTTATCTGCTTAAAATGTCTCCTAACCACGTAAGCCATATTCTCGCTAATTAATAGCACGAGCAACAAGAGACATTTTCCCCAAGGGCATGATTGCACGAAACACATCATATGCCTAGAAAGCAATTCGTCGATTGTATGTTGCATCATCAGATTTCCTAGTAAGAAATTATAAACGCAGAATACACCCAGAAAAACCATTCGGCGCTACTCAAATATACTTACCCTGCTACGCACATGCGCGAAAATCATCGTATTCATCCCAGGTCACAGCAAGTTATCCAACCAACGAAACTTGCTCACCTATCTCGCGCCCAGACGTCGGAAGCAAATTCTGTGGCATTAAAACATGCACACAAGAATTCTGAGTAGGCCACCAGCATCGGTACGACGACACAATTATCGCTATGCGAGTGTCTTTTCCACTGATGGCATATGTCGTCCCATGCACGGGCAAAATGATCATGCACCCCTGCTATACAAGTTTGGCCCAGCTGCAGATCATTGCTCATTGGTGTTCCCCTTATGGATTTGGTTGATCCACGGTCCGCATACTTGTGGACACACACACCATGAGCAACAGAGGCAAACATCGTTTATGTTTCGCGCCCTTTGCGCTGAGACCAATGCTTAGAAAATCATCCCTTGTCGGGCACCGAAGCGATGAATGAAATTTGCTATGCTGTCGTTTTCGGTGACTTAACCAATTGTAAAACTGATTCCGTGGAGGGAAGTCGGCCCTTCCACGCTAAACAAGTAATAGAGTCTGAATACATCTCGCGTTGCAGTCGGTCGCGCTTTTGATAATTATGCATCAAACACTAACGTTAATTACGTTAATTTGTGAAGTGTGTTAGAAAGTTATAATAACATTAGGTTCCATAGATATGCGTTCCAACATTAATTGTGAAGTGTAATATAAACTTCCGAGAGCATTAAACTCTGTAAATAAGTAACAACCAAGCTTACATGTTAACCACTGTGTAATTTAAGTAACCACTAAAGACTTTTGACGTGCTGTACATTTATCATTCGTTCTTGGACTAAGAATCAAGGAGTGTCGTAGTTCGTGCAGGAAGTTGCACTGAAAGGATAATAAGTGGTGATGTCTTTAGCCCAGGTAAAACTACCCACAGGACTATGTCAGGGGGAACATCATGCAGATATCATGATAAATAACGGAACTTTAAGAGCTTCGTCATAGCATAACCGGACTCACTCTCGAGGCTCTGCCCACGCAGAGGAAGTTGCACTGAAAGGATAATAAGTGGTGATGTCTTTAGCCCAGGCAAAACTACCTACAGGACTATGTCAGGGGGAACATCAAGCAGATATCATGATAAATAACGGAACTTTAAGAGGTTCGTTATAGCATAACCGGACTCGCTCTCGAGGCTCTGCCCACGCTCGCCTGGTGGCGGCATTTTGTAACATCAGGGGCATCGGTTTCACCAATACGAATGTAAACGCCGTCCACCAATATTTGCAAACAACGAAACCTGATATCCTTGCCCTAACCGAGACCCAGGTCGATTCGTCAACTGATTCGACATATCTTCGTTGCTCAGGATACGACTTATATTCAAGATTCCGTTTTAAGGGCGGAGTCTGCGTCTTCGCGCGATCCAATCTGGCTTGCCAGAGGATGGAGGCGTTGGAACCCAATAATATGAACATCATATGGTTGAGGGTCATGCTGAGAAATTCCGTTTAATTTCTTTGTTGTCTTCACCGCTCCCCGAATGACGATCGACCGACGACATTTTTCGAACATCTTTCACATACCGTCCACTGGATACAGATCAACCACCCAGCTTCTGAAATTGTTGTCCTTGGCGGTTTTAATGTGCACAATTCTCGCTGGTTGGTTCATTCTAACAGAACCGACGAGGCTGGGAGGCTGGCGGAGATGTTTGCTGTAAACCACAATTTGACTCAACTCGTGGAGGAGCCAACGCGAGTGTCGGATGCCCGAGGCGATTATGCGAACATCCTGTATCTGTTTTTGACATCCGAACCAAGTATTTATACCGCAGCGGTTTCTGCGCCACTGGGAAACTCAGATCACTGCTTGGTATCTGTTGCGCAAGCACTTGCATATCAAGCGAATAACCGGCCTAGGCAGCTTCGTCATGTATGGAAGTATGGGGCTGCTAACTGGGACGATTTGCGAGATTTCTTCGCATCATTTCCATGGTCGGAGGTGTGCTTCGGAGACTCCGATGTTAACGCTTGCGCGGAGTCGGTATCAGAGATTATTCTTCTGGGGATGGAGATGTATATTCCACACTCCATCAAACGAAGTTCGTCTGATAAGCCTTGGTTTGATAAAAAATGCGAGCAGATTACAGCGGCAAAAAATAAGTCTTTTAAGGAATGGCGCTCCAATCCCACCCATGTTAACAGAACGAATTTTGTTAGAATCAGAAACGTGTACATCCAGGCGATTGATACCGCGAAGAAAACTCACAACGACAGGGTGGTCGATAAGCTCCTTCGGTGCCCAACTGGTTCGCGCTCCTTTTGGTCAATGGCAAAAGCTGTCAGCAGTAACTTCGCATCCTCCTCTTTCCCTCCGTTGGTGACAGACAGCGGGATGTTAGGCACAAATTCAAAGGATAAAGCTAATGTGTTCGCGAATTTATGTTCCGCGAACTCAAACCTCGATCCCGGCCTTTTGGAGCCACTTGTGATCGCGCCGGTACGGTCTTCCATGTGGGATGTGAGATTTCATCCGCCCACTATTTAACGCATTCTACGCGAACTGAATTGTAGGAAGGCAACCGGCAACCGTCCCGGACGGAATACCAACACAGTTAAGAACTGTGCTCCAGAACTATCGCCGGTTCTTGGCAGACTCTTCCGCTTATCTTATGCACGGAGGACCTTTCCTGCCTGCTTGAAAACCGTTCGAGTTCAGCCAATCCCAAAGGCGGATATCTCCAAGGCTTTTCACCGCGTCTGGCGCGGCACATTACTAAGCAAACGTCGTTCATATGGACTTTCCCAACAGCTTTGGGACTGGGCGAGGAGCTTCCTTAAGAATCGATCGATCTGGGTTGTTGTGGACGGCGAGTGTTCGGATCTGTATCCTGTTAATTCGGGGGTGCCCCAAGGTTCTATTTTGGCTCCAACCTAGTTTCTGCTTCACATAAACGAGTTGTTGGAGACAACGGATAACAAAGTGTTCAGTTTTGCGGATGATAGTTCGCTTGTTTCCTCCTTTTTGAGTGTTCGGCCGATTGGCTCATCTGCGTCGCATCAGCTGAGATATAGACAGATTGACTCTCTCTGAATCGGGATCTAGATATGGTCCTGTAGTGGGGAAGGGCCAATCTCGTCCCATTCAATGCAGCGAAGACAATATACAACACTCACAAAGAAAAGTGGATCGTCGGTTCCACAGCTGATGAATGGATTGAAATTACTCGGCGTCACGGTCTGTGGGAATGTATCATGGCATAAACACGTGTCAAGTATCGCCAGGTCAGCCTCAGGAAAACTTAGTTATCTTTTTAGAGCCAAGAAATATTTTACTCCGGCCCAACTTCTTCTCCTATATAAATCCCAAATTAGACCCACGCTCGAATATTGCTCTCATGTTTGGAGCTCGGCTCCTAAACATACCCTCGACCTACTTGAGAGCATACAGAGAGGAGCGATCCGCCTGATCGGGGACTCGGCGCTGACGTCGAGACTACAGTCACTATCACATCGAAGGCGCATAGCCGACCTCTGTCTGTTTTACAGATATTATCACGGGTACTGTTCTTCGAAGATTCGTGGTATTATTCCACGCAATTCGGTTTATATGCGGTCCACAAGACAACCCGACGGATCGCACCCGTTTGTGGTTCATCCCGACGGCGCGAACATCCCTGCATGAGAACTCGTTCCGTTACAGAGCGGGGAAGCTGTGGAACTCCCTTCCCACGCGAGTGTTCCCGGAGCGTTACAACCTGCAACTGTTCAAAAAGAACTGCAACAGTTATTTGGTGGCATCTCGGGGCGCCCACTCGGCGCTATATGTTTGCTTCTCCCGAGAGAATAAAAATAAATAAAAAGATACAAAATAGTCGAAAAGTTGTTGAGTCAGATGACATGTATTAAAAATTAAAACTGAGACGTTTAGCCATCTTTGTAGAATGCGGATATGAATACTCGGAAACACTGACAGGTTTCGTAAAGGAACCTATTCCGACGGCGGTAGACTTCAAAACCGATCCGTCTGCGACGTCTATGATTTAGAAAATATATAAAATCGTATCCCAAAGACAACAAGGAGATCCTCGTGTCGGATACTTCGGAAGCAGAGGTCAGGAGCCGTGTGAACACTCTCTGAACGACAGCACGATACCCAGATTGCCTTCATCGAACGATTTCAAGCCCCCACGTAAATTCCACCTTTGAGCTGTATTTTGAAATCACTCAGATCAAAACATGGCAGCAAAGGCATACTCAGCCAAGTCATCAATGTCCCGGTAGTCGCCGAAACCATAGTGAAGACTTTGCTTCAGAGATCTCGATGGCAACCGCGCATTTAACATAAACACCAAATGACGCACCTCATAACAAAACGACCTAGTTGCAATTCCTTATCGATAAGAGAATTACAATGATATTGTTAAGACGATTGATTTAAGAGGACGTTTTTGAAAATATTTGCAATGCTGAAAAAATATTGTCAAGCGTGTATCCGTGAGCTCGGACAACGAACCCCTAATAGCGCAGCAGAGCACCTCGATGTAGAACTTTGATGACTGGCCAACGTTTCGAGAACAAAGAGGAGACCCGAGAACATACTCTTGGGTGAAGTATTACCCTTTCCAGGCATCTACCCTGGCAAACCATATACTGTTCATAATGGGGACTGACGAAGTCCGAAGAACAGGCAGACGCGGAGTCCATTCGAACATCAGCTGGTGAAAATCTTCAGACTCAGAGTCTGTGAGTTTCTATTCAGCACGTTCGTGACATCCGGCAACACTGGCAAACTGCCAACAATGAAGATAATTAATTATGGAAAACTATACTACGAAAACTATTATTATTGAAATCGATTCCCAATTCCATAGAATTCTGAAGGAAATAGCACAAGAACGTCTTCGTGATGATTGGGCAACCGGAAAAGCCGATTCTTTTTTTAGGCCCCCGTTGTCGTAGAGTCCAACCAGGACATTTTTGTTTTGTAGGTAGATGTCAAGGAACCCTTTAATTGAGTTACATGGACGAGGAGGTTTTGGTTTGCGGTGGAGGATCCAGTGGGGTTCGATCGAGCGAGCTGAAGATATCATGGATCTGAACCAAACGGAATAGTGTATCCTGTAGATAGGAAGAAATCCATTTCAACAACCCAGGTTCGAAGCCGATGATGAATAATTTGAAGAGGATTAGATTGTGGGAGATTTTGTCGAATCCTTTACTGTCGGTTGAGACCATATCGACCTCAACCTCGAGACCATGGTGCCGTATACCAGCTCAGTATGGATGCGCCTTCCTTTATGCTTGTCATCAAGCCTTAGGGGACGTCGGGCCATTGATTGTTGTTGAGACATTAATGAAGCTTTTAATAAATCGTGTCAACGTTCTGTTATCCTGTTGGATGAAGCATGGTACGTTGACTTTTATGATAGTTAAACCAATTTTTTAATTGCTTAAAATAGTCACCTCAAATGGTGGTCCTCGATCATATATGAGCGTCGATGGAACAGCAAAATGTGAAGCCAAAATCCAATATAACGCCTTTACGATGTTGTCTACTGTAACGATTCGTAATGGCATTGTCTCCAACTACCGTATAAAAATATGTATTATGTCGTTTTCAATTCCACTATGCCAATATGGAAATTGGCGAAGCGTATGTCCCGCGGATCTTGAATGGGTCCAGTTACCAAACTATTTATACTTGCCACTAATGACAATGTATCCAAACGTCAAACTTTAGATTGTTGACACTGGGTGCTGCTGTGGGCTTGAAACGGACAAACTTTCATTGGACTGCTGCCGGGATTTCACGTCCTACTGTACGATAGCGGATGAGGTAGGTCTCAAAAAATCCCCATAAAAGTTTTTCGGGGGAGAGCGATTCCTTTGAGAATTTTTTTTCTAATTTCAAGAAAGCCGAAGCTGTAGTGCTGTGTCGGTGCCCTGAGATGCTATGCTTTCTCGGTGGAATCTATATGGCAAACTCAAGAATTTCTCCCAACCATTTCACGGAGCCTATAGTTAATGAAGTAGTATGTAACCATTTCACCGAGCAAATGGGATTTTTTTTTTACACTAACGCGCGCACAAAGCGGGATTTTAGATTACCCTTAAATCTCAGAGCACAGTGCGAGCGGAAGTAGGGGAAGTGGATAAAGAAAGCAGGCATCGATGTGCATTGGTCTTAAATACCTGGACATTAAAATGACGAGGAAGTACATGATCACGTAGAGCATTCCACATTCGTGTGGTTCGTCTAAAGAATGACTCTCTATGTTTATGTGTGCGTCCGAAGTTGACTTAAAATGTGAACTGATGTGCATTCACAGATTGACGGGTATCACGGGAAAATGTCTGAAGCGACGGAACACATTCAGCAAATTCAGTTGAACAACGAGTGTGATACGAGTAATACCTATAGAAAAGAGATAGGCATGATACGTTGCGCCTATGTTCTTAACGACAAAATAGGTTGGCTTGCAGCTCGGTCCCCAATAAGTTTCATTGCTCGTTTTTACATCCCATTGACACGTGTATCGCAGTTTTGGATACGCCCGATCAACTATGGGAGTTGAACTCCATTTTGGGACAAATGTACGCCTTGTAATAGTGGCCAGGTTGATTGGAGTAAAATACTTTTTCCAGCTCTCAAGTGTAAAGTAATGGGTAAGATACCTAGTCCTGTTTCTGTGCCCTGTAATGTAACATTTGTATCTGGTCCAGACAGTGCTAGTAGGGGTAGGGTGTGTTAGAAAGGGGATCTTCGTTTAAACATCCGAATGCCATAAGTATCTTTCAAAAATAGGAATGTATTCAGAGGGCAGGACACGAATGCCATAAAAGTCTGCTTATAGTTTACTTGATTCTGATTTATTCTTCAATAAATC
Source organism: Microdon myrmicae (assembly GCA_963931805.1). Taxonomy (NCBI): domain Eukaryota; kingdom Metazoa; phylum Arthropoda; class Insecta; order Diptera; family Syrphidae; genus Microdon; species Microdon myrmicae. The sequence goes on from OZ007496.1 coordinate 103,168,892, forward strand.
GGTCCTTAAATACTATAGTGTTTCCCCCATTAACATTCCTGATGCATATTGATACCTAGTAGGACATATCACATCATATTTCAATCATGACCTGAAAGCTATGTTCCTAATTTCAACACTTAATGCACATTGCATAGCAAATCCACAATGAATCACTTCTCAGATGACATGTTAATAGGTGAATATCATGCACTGCTCCTCGATAGTATAGTGGTTAGTATCCCCGCCTGTCACGCGGGAGACCGGGGTTCGATTCCCCATCGCGGAGCAAGACTAATGACCTTGCCCGGAAAAACAAATTATCATGGAAAATTTAACATGCCTCAGGACTTGCTAAATAAGGCCATACTCATACATACTGGTAGGGTAACCCCTTGGAAAAGAGAGCATACCCAAGGGAAGGTTTTATTTTAGAGAAAGAAAGAACAACCGGATGAGTTTGCCCTCCTTCAAAAAATCGTTACAAGTTAGTCCAATGATAACATCCGCAGGGAAAAGATCGAGAAAACGGGCGAGTGTTCCGGCGCGAGTGTCGCCAAAAAAAGTGTTAAAGAAAAAACAATTATAATAAGTAAAAAAAATAATAATAAATAAATAAAACCAAGTAAAGAAAAGTGACTTGAAATTATGGACAGTGTTCGGCGGAACACAAGCATCAGTCAATAAAAATACACCAACGATTCACAAACAAACTTTCATGTGATACAAAAAGGCAAATGGCGACAACGACAAGAGTTTGATTCTTGATTCACTGTTCTGACCGATGAGTGAATACTGCGTTCTGTTATCTATGAACTGTTGGGAAAATGGAGAAAGAAATTCAGACAGGTCAAGCAAGCTCTTGAAGAGGACAACTAGGAACACATAGATACCTTCTTACGCGACCATAAAGTCTGCAATGACAAGACTTACAAGGGCATCATCCATTTTCACAAATTCAGATCCATGATGTTGAAGACAAACATAGATCAGATTTGAATGAACCAATTCCATCTGTGGATAGCGTAATTCCCACACGGGCTTGAAATTCGTCTTGGAAGTTTTTGTGCACTACTTACGGAACCAGCGTCTTGCAAAGGCAATTAATAAAATTACGAATAGATCCCACACAGAGATTTGACAGATGTCAACTCCATCGCAAAGCCTTTTTTTATGAAATTGAGACCTTCAAACATGCTACTGAGAGATAAAAAAATCGAAGATTGATAGAAGCCGAAGTCGGATGTCAATGTAGAAAGCGAAGCTGGTATCATAGCTGCCAAAACAGGTTATCCCGATCCCCAGACAGCGTGATACTTTTTGTTTATTTAATTTTTCTTATTGCCACTTATAACCAAAGCTGCCTGCGAACTTCGACAAAGTTGTCATAATCATGAATTAATGATGATTGTTTTTCTCTTACCTGCTTCCCAAATTCTCTGCGTCCCGGCATAGGTGCGAAAATAATACCGCGCTCTGCACATTTCTGTGAAATGAGTTCTTTGAATTCTAATTGGGGCGTCGGCGCTACAGGTAAAGGTATCTGCATGTCAATCAGTGATGACGGATTTGTTGCTGTAGAATTTATCGCTGGTGGATCTATTGGCAGGGTGCTGTTTGTGGGTTGAGTTGAGGGATTTTCAGTGGCTCGGTGCATGATTTCTAATGCTTTACGTAGATAACCTTTTACAGTTTTCTGTTTTATTATCTCGTCTCCAAAAATTGCTTTCCATCCAACATACCACCGAGAAACTTGCTCATAATCTGGTGATTGATTCAGCCAAAGGACAAGTACTTGCATCCATTTCGGGAAGAAATATTTATCAAGTAATTGATCCATCAACAGCGGAGTGATGAGATCTTTCCATTCCCACACTTGGTTCCAAAGTTCTGAAATTAAACAACGATCCTATTTGATTAGTACATCACGCCAAGAAATACATTTTTCAAAGTGAATAAAAATTGTTTTAGGACTCTTTTTGAATTTAATTAGTGTTCTGATATGTTGTACGTACCAGCACTGTCAGAAAGAACCTGTCTAAGGAAAGGCATGCAGAGACATTTTCAAGAGCTTAGACAGTAATCATCATCATCATCGGCACTACAACCGGGAACCGGTCTTGGCCTTATTTAGCAAGTCCTGAGGCTTGTTAAATTTTCCATAATGATTTGTTTTTTTCCGGGCAAGGTCATTAGTCTTGCGCCAGAGGCTCCCCGACGGGGAATCGAACCCCGGCCTCCCGCGTGACAGGCGGGTATACTAACCACTATACTATCGAGGAGCTTAGACAGTAATAAGGACAACAAAAAAAGGTATTCCGTTTTAATAGACAGATTTTCAAAATACATCACAGTCAGGGAATGCAGCAGTAGAAAACGAATGGATTAAAGTTAGAATAATGTCTCATAAATAATCTCCCACTTTGTGAAAGACTTATGACTGATAATGAACCACGCTTTAACACTGATAAAGCAAATGTGCAGAAAAATCGAAACACCACTATACAGATCCACCGCGAACGATAAAGTGCGCACATAATACAATTTCTGAACTAGCAAGAATCTTAACGGTTCAAAATTGTACGACAACTACGGAAGAAATATTGATAGCAGTTGCTGAAATAAATAAAAGTATCCATTCACTTAAGCCCATACAGGACAAAGTCACTGATTGCTTTCAACCCGGTGAAAGCCAGGGCAATCCTTGTCACAGTTCAATCCAAGTTGGCATGCACTCTCCACATGACACCCCTGGATAGGTACTTTGGAACTCGTCAAGTAGTGAACCAATGCATGCAGCGGCATCCTGAGAAAGGTTGGTGCAAGGCTAATACCTTTGCTCGTAAAAACAATTTATTATAGACAATTTAACAAGCCTCGGATATGGACCGGATACACGACGACGACCACGGAAACGAAAATGGCTAAATGATTTGAGAATTTTCTCATGGAACGTCCGCTCACTATATAGAGCTTGAGCTGCACAGCAGCTAGCCGATGCCCTGTCCGAATATACGGCTGACATAACAGCATTACAAGAAATAAGATGGACAGGTATATGTGTTATTCAAAGAAACGAGTATGACATTTATCACTGCGGTCATGCAAAACACCATGTGGTCGGGGTAGGCTTTCCAAGCAGCCAAAAACTGAAGCCTGCCATCATCGGCTTTAATGCAGTAAATGAAAGGCTATGTACTCTTCGCGTGCGAGGCGAGTTTAAGAACATACGTATGATTAACCTTCACGGACCTACAGAGGAGTCCCCTGACGACGAAAAAGAACAATTGTACGAGAACGTCGAACGGGCCTTCAATGCCTGCCCAAGATACGATGTGAAAATCGTTCTTGGTTATTTAAACGCAAAAATAGGTCGGGAGCCGGTTTTCAGACACTACGCAGGTTCCCATCGTTTACATGAGAACACTAATGACAATGGACTACGAGACATCGAACTGGCAGCATCAAAGAACTTGGTCGTTGCGTACCAAGTTTCCGCGTAAAGATATCTATAAAGCCACCTGGGTATCACCTGATGGAGCCGCTCGCAACGAAACTGACCACGTGTTGATAGACCACCGCCACTCCTCGAGCCTGATGACGGTACGAACGTACCGAGGTGCCAAGTCGACTCGGATCACTATCTTGTTGGTATGGTTTTCCGAGCGCGAATTGCCTTACGGAGACGTATTGCATCCACGGATCAGGTTCGAATCAACACGGCTGCCTTACGCAATGAGAATACCAGTAACACCTTTGGTCATGCGCTAGGACTCGCCCTCGAAGAGCTCGACGGAGGGAGAGTAAGTCCTGGGGCCAGCATGCCGGATGTAGAAGAGAAATGGACACTCCCTAAGAATACTGTCATTAGTACTGCCAACTCCATCTTAGGCAATAGTTGTAGAGATCGGAACGACTGGTTTGATAATGAGTGCGAACTAGCGACTGAACGTAAGAATGCTGCATACTGGGCAATGCAACAGTCTCATAGGACGCGGGTACGCGAGGAGAAATGCAAAGAGCTCAGAAGATCTGCATAAAGGCTTCAAAGACAAAAGAAAAGTGCCTGGGAAAAAACCTTATCTGTGAAATAGAGAAAAGTGGAAAGCGAGGACGGCACCAAGCGCGGAAGTTCTACCAAATAATCCGCAGTATCACGCCTTACTCACCACGCTGCACTTACTGCAAAGATAAACAGGGTAAGCTGATCACCAATCCTGAAGGCATTCTGAAGCAATGGAAAGTGCACTTCAATGAATTGCTAAATGATCAGCTCACAGAAGAATTGGAGGCTCCACCAATGAAAAATCAAGACCAAATGATGCCGTCACCAAGCATTGAGGAAACATTAAAAGCAGTAAGACAGCTCAAAGCAAATAAAGCCCCCGGAGCTGATGGCATACCAGCTGAGCTGATCAAACAAGGAGGGACAGCGTTACATCATGCAATTCATGAGACGGTGGTGCACGTATGGGAGCAAGAGGAGATGCCGGAAGATTGGCGTCGTGAAATAATTTTCCCCATACATAAGAAGGGAGATTTCACAGTGTGCAGCAACTATAGGGATATAACATTGCTGAGTACCGCCTATAACATACTCTCCTCTATCCTACAAGATCGGATAGCCCCATATGTTAGTCATCATTAGTCAAGATCGGTGTGGCTCCATCGCAGGCAAATCAGCAATTGATCAGATATTCACCCTTAGGCAGGCGATGGAAAAACGTCTGGAATTTGAAATTCCATTATATCATCTATTTATAGACTTTAAGGCCGCCTATGACAGCATAGCCAGGGTAGAACTATATAATGCCATAAGAGAGTACGGCATTCCAAACAAATTGATACGACTTTGTAGGTTGACCATGACCAACATAACTAGTCAAGTAAAAATAGCGGGAGTGCAGTCCAAACCAATAAACATCTTTAATGTGTGTGCGAAAGTGTGAATTATACAAACAGTGTTGAAACCGCGCAGCTTGAAGGCGGTCTTCGTGCTTCTGAAAGGGGTTGATCGTTCGTTTTCACCCAAGGAAATACCTGAGGAACTGAAAAGGGTTCAAACCGAAAGCCTAACATTTACGGATGTCAAACACTTTTCCACAGCAAAGTCCCAAAATCCTAATCGCCAACTACCTTTTTTCATTGTATCGCTAAACCCCAACAGTAAAGTTGATGGCCTTCGACACATTAAAATTCTCCTTCACCAAACTATAAGTTGGGAGAAAATAAGAAAATCAGATCGTGTCTTGCAGTGCATGCGCTGCCAACGATTTGGGCATGTTGCACGGAACTGCAATATGCAGTTTAGGTGCGTAAAGTGTTTAATAATCATAATATTGGGGAATGCCCTTTGGGTAAAGAACTGCTCCCGGATAGGAAGAAGTTATCCTGCATACTATGTACAAATACAGGCCACACTGCTAGCTTTAGATGTTGTCCTAAATTCCAACAGATAAAATAAAAATTGGAACTTAGAAAAAAAAACAAGTTGATGATGAAAAGAGAATGAAAAATCGTTCGCACAACTTCATAGCACCTAGTGTGTCATACGCGCAAATGGCTGCCGATGCAAAGACTCCAGCACGAGTGGAACAACCACATCATCATCATCATCATCGGCACTACAACCGGGATTCGGTCTTGGCATTATTTAACGAATCTCTCCACCTGTCCCGATTTCGAGCAGATGTCATCCAGTTTGGCACTCCCAGGCTCTGGGCGTCCTGGTCTACGCCATCCCTCCATCGCAGACAAGATCTGTCGCGCTGTTTCCTTCCATACATCCTGCCACAAAGGGCTTTCCGGGCAGGCTCCTCTTCGCTCATTCGAGCTAGGTGTCCCGCCCACCGGAGTCTACCGAGCTTAATTTTTCTTACAACATTAGCTTCAAGGTAGATTGCGTACAACTCACGGTTGTAACGTCTCCGGAATCGTCCTCCCTCGCATACGGGGCCAACAAATCTCTTTAAGACCTTCCTCTCGAACGCGGCTAAGAGTTCAGAGTGGGTTTTATTCAGTTAGATGAGTACTGGTAAGATCATGGTCTTGTACAGTAGTAGCTTGGATGTTCTGGATAAATGTCGGTAGTTAAAGAGCCTTGATAGACCATAGTAGGCTTTGTTCGATTTGATCAGCCATTCCCGTATTTCTTAAAGGATTCATCATCATCATCGGCACTACAACCGGGAACCGGTCTTGGCTTTATTTATCAAGTCCTGAGGCTTGTTAAATTGTCCATAATGATTTGTTTTTTTCCGGGCAAGGTTATTAGTCTTGCGCCAGAGGATTCCCTCTCGGGGAATCGAACCCCGGTCTCCCGCGTGACAGGTGGGTATACTAACCACTATACTATCGAGGAGCCCAGTTAAAGGATTGCACTACTTCAAATTCGTGCTCCACTACCCTTATAGTTTGACCAACGTTAGGTCTTCTCTTCGCAGAAGTTGCCACCATGTACTTAGTTGTCCCCTCATTAATGTGTAGTCCCAGTTTTTGTGCCGCCTGCTCGATCTGGGTGAAAGAGTCCTATACAGCCGATTCGGTTCTACCGATGATGTCGATGTCATCTGCGTAGGCAAGTATCTGGCTGGGCTTGGTGACAATAGTCCCTCTAGTTGTGACACCAGAGTCACGGATTGCTTTCTCCAACACCAGGTTGAAGAGGAGGCAGGCCAGACCGCCCCCTTGTCGGAGTCAATTAAAGATGTTTATTGGTTTGGCAGCAATCCCACTATTTTTACTTGACTAGTTATGTTGGTCATGGTCAAGCTACAAAGTCGTATCAATTTGTTTGGAACGCCGAACTCTCTCATGGCATTATATAGTTCTACCCTGGCTATGCTGTCGTAGGCGGCCTTAAAGTCTATAAATAGATGATATAATGGAATCTTAAATTCCAGACATTTTTCCATCGCTTGTCTAAGTGTAAATATCTAATCAATTGCTGATTTGCCTGGGATGAAGCCACACTGACATTGACCAATGATGGTTTTAGCGTATGGGGCTTATAGGATGTTGTGGGATAGTGGAAAGTATCTTATAGGCGGTACTCAACTATGTTATACCCTTATAGTTGCTGCACAGTGTGATATCTCCCTTGTTATGTATGGGGCCAATTATACCACGACGCCAATCTTCTGGCATCTCCTCTTGCTCCCATACGTGCACCACGATCTCATGAATTGCGTGATGTAACGCTGTCACCCCTTGTTCGATCAGCTCAGCTGGTATGCCATCAGCTCCGCGGGGCTTATTTGATTTGAGGTGTCTAATGGCTTTTAATGTTTCCTCAATGCTTGGTGGCGGCAGCATTTGGTCTTGATCTTGCATTGGTGGAGCCTCCAATTCTTCTGCGAGCTGATCATTTAGCAATTCCCATCGCTCCCGAATGCCTTCAGGATCGGTGATCAGATTACCCTCTTTATCCTTGCAGTAAGTGCAGCGTGGCGTGTACCGCATCATACTGCGGATTATTTGGTAGAACTTCCGCATCTGATGCGGACCTAGCTCTCTACTTTTCTCTATTTCACAGACAAGGTTTTTTTCCCAGGCACTTTTCATTTGTCTGTGGTCTTTTTTCAGATCTTCTGAGCTCTTTGTATTTCTCCCCGCGCACCCGCGTCCTACGAGACTGCTGCATTGCCCGGTATGCAGCATTCTTACGTTCAGTCGCTAGTTTGCACTCATCATCAAACTAGTCGTTCCGATCTCTATGACTACTGCCTAAGATGGAGTTGGCAGTACTAATGACAGTATACTTAAGGCGTGTCCATTTCTCTTCTACGCCCGGCATTCTAGCCCCAGGACTTACTCTCCCTCTGTCGTGCTCTTCGAGGGCGAGTCTTAACGCATGACCAAAGGTGTTGCTGGTATTCTCATTGCGTAAGGCAGCCGTGTTGATTTGAACCTGATCCGCGGATGCAATACGTCTCCGTAAGGCAATCCGCGCTCTGAAAACTGTACCAACAAGGCACCTCGGCACGTTCGTACCGTCATCAGGCTCGAGGAGCGGTGGCGGTCTATCAGCACGTGGTCAATTTGGTTGCGAGTAGGGCCATCAGGTGACGCCCAGGTGACCTGGTGGATATCTTTACGCGGAAACCTGGTACTTGCAATGAGCAAGTTTTTTGCTGCTGCCAGTTCTATGACTCGTAGTCCATTGTCATTAGTGTTCTCATGCAAACTATATGAACCTGTGTAAGTGCCTGAAAACCGGCGCCCGACCTATTTTTGCATTGAAATCACCAAGAACGATTTTCACATCGATCTTGGGCAGGCATTGAGGGCCCGATCGACGTTCTCGTACAATTGTTCTTTTTCGTCGTCAGGGGACTCCTCTGTAGGTCTGTGAAGGTTAATCATACGTATGTTCTTAAACTTGCCTCGCACGCGAAGAGTACATAGCCTTTCATTTACTGCCTTAAAGCCGATAATGGCAGGCTTCAGTTTTTGGCTGCTTGGAAAGCCTACCCCGACCACATGGTGTTTTGCATGACCGCAGTGATAAATGTCATACTCGTTTCTTTGAATAACACCTATACCTGTCCATCTTATTTCTTGTAATGCTGTTATGTCAGCCGTATATTCGGACAGGGCATCGGCTAGCTGCTGTGCAGCTCAAGCTCTGTATAGTGAGCGAACGTTCCATGTAAAAATTCTTAAAACGTTTAGCCATTTTCGTTTCCGTGGTCGTCGTCGTGTATCCGGTCCATATCCGAGGCTTGTTAAATTTGCCGTAATAATTCATTTTTACGGGACTGGTTATTAGCCTTGCGCCAATCAAAACAGGCATGGTCCGTAACATCTAATCTAATTAACCTTAACACACTTGAAGAGTGCAGAATTCATGCCGACATCCTCTTCATCCACCGTCTACTCTCAGGTTCAATCAACATTTTCCACTAATCCCCGAAATCTGCGAAACCCTTGTCTCTTCTATTTGCCCGCCCGCCACACGTCTTACGACTCTAATGAACCCATTTCGCGAATGCAGGGGTGGACAAACTCTCACCCCGCGTTCTTTGACTTCAATCTTATCTCTCCCGCTCTCAAATGTCGTCTCCTCTCTTACCCCTCCTGCTCGCACCACGCTCACTGCCTACACTCCCCCGCAATCATACTCACATCCTAGCACCCGGCTTATCCTCGCCCTTCCCTGTCCTACCACTAAGACTGTTATTCTATGCATCATTGTTTAATTCCCCATTCCAATTTTAAGTTAGTTTAAAGTTAGTCCCCCACCCCCAACCCGCATGCCTTAGTTTTTAAGGTAGTTCGTAAGTCTATTTTTGTTTATGTGTTTCTACGACTTGTACTAAGCGAAATAAACTGAGGGTTCTGCCCTCTATTCATTCTTCATCCAACATAATGACAATGGTCGATGTTCGTTGTGATGTCCATAAATTCAAGATACATCGACACCTACTTCCCTTTCCATTTCCTCTCCATTGGCTCGCACTGTGCGATATATATATAAAAGGCAAACACCTTAAAGCAATATAATTGTACAACTTAGAGTGCTCGCGAAGAACCAGTACGCTAATTAAAAATATGTAATTTTATAAATAGGATTTAGCGTTTAATCCTAAATAATAAGACAAAATGGCACAAGGCTAATAACTTTGCCCGGAAAAATAAACTATTATGGCAAATTTATCAACCGAAATGGGGAACGGTGGAGAGACTTGCTAAATAAGGCCAAGACCGGATCCCGGTTGTAGTGCCGATGATGATAATGAATAAGACAAAATGTTTTCTTCTATTATAGAATAAAGAACTCTTGACTCACCCAAATCCTGTTGAAGTGGATTGATGACAAGTTCATTGAGAACAACTTGTAATTTTGGAATTATATATCGCAAGAAAAAAGTCTGTAATTCGCGTTCTTCGAAAACCCCTTTCCATGGCGTTATCATCGCTCTGGCTGATCGGTCCTCTGGAGACCAACCTTGGAGAGCACAACCTAGTTTCTCCCGGATAGTCGTATAAACATTGTCTTGCATTTTGTGGCCGAGTATTGTGTTCCATGGTAAAATCCAACTATGAATAGGCACGGTATCTGTAAGAGGATCCCATTCCTTGACGGCAGTCCAGAGACGTGGCAGTACTAGCTGTTCCAGTACATTATCTAGAACCCATGTCGAAAAGATTGGTGCCCAAACGCCGAGGAGAGCAGCCATTTGTTGGTAGTTTTTGGGATTCCAGTCGGTGATTGTCGTTCGGAATGTGGGAACTACACCACCCCAAATCAATGTTGTATACGGATCATTTTCACTGTGCCGATCGTCAGGTTGTTGTGCACCGAGAACAGCTAGCCATTTTTTTATGGTGTCCACACACTCGTTAGGTTGATCTAAAGGTTTCCAAGACTTGAGATCCTTGTCAATCAATGGTGCCACTATTCCAGCTGCCAGGTCAACTAACCCGAATTCTTTGTATTCGCTGGGGAAATCTGTTTGTAGCTCGAGAAATATTTCTTCAGCTCGTGTGAGACTGAGGACTTCATTGTCCTCTGTCAACTCATCCACCAGTGCCAGGACTTTTTCCATTTTCTCGATTTCTTTGTTTGCCAACTCGACCTCAGGATCTGGCTCCTTTGGCTTTAGGTGGAACTGTTCTGGTCGCAGAGTGATGTGATAATAAGGTATTTCGGGGGAGGATTCCCTTTGGTATGGATCGTCGTCTGCATCAGATTCCGGTTCTAGCTCGGGCGAGGTGTCGTGTGTTCCGAAGGTAATCCCGTTCAAAATTTTGGACTGTGACAAAGCCGAGTAGCCATTTAAAACTCGGGTCTCGGGACCAGTCATATCGATTACTGGAACATTACCCAATTTTCTACTCAACTCATTGGCTGTTATTCCAGTCGAAAATCCCTTCCCATTGTCCATAGCCTCCTCTACACTTTCGTGGAAATATCGCTTCTTCCTTCCATCGCCCCTACTCTCAGTTTGGCCCCATCGACTAGCTCGTCCCTTGTACTTCTTAGATTCTCTCGTTTCTTCCTCTGTATTTATGTCATCCCCTGCGTGCATGGAGGGCTTTTCTGGACCATAAGCACCTATAGCTCCCCGTCCCTGGCGCACATGCGCTTGCACAGGTTGGGAAATTCCTTGAAGATCCTTACCCAAACCCATGCCTGGTTTGTAGCCCATTTGGCGAAGTAACTTCGCTCCAATGCCCTTTGTGTGCTGCTCCCACGCACCCACAGACTGAGGTGGCGCATCTGGGGGTCGTGCCTTTTTATTACCCAGACCTTTTCGGATTGTGGCGACCTCGTGCTCCTCCTCCTCGGACGACGAGTTTATATACAACCGATGACGAGTATTTAGAATGTTCTTTTTTATTGATTCCGCTGGCAAGTCTTCATCTGGAGGAGTACAATGAATTTTTCTTTAGACAGAAAACCAACGCAAAATAAACGTGTATTCATTGGCCACCTACCTTCGTCTGTAATGGGATTATCCGCATCGTTCTCCTCATCAGCTTTGTCCTCCTTCTTCTGACTTCCTGGCTGATGTATGCCGCCGGTAACAAAACTCACGGGACCAGCTGGCCGACCCTTGCCACGGCGGGCGATCAGCTCTGGACCATCATCGCTGTCACTGTCATTCTCCGACTCAGCCCATATTCCTGGAAAATGGTTCAATAGTTAATCTTTGTGCAATAATGACCACCTACGGTCAGGAGACCAAGCGCTTGCAAATAAAGTTTAAAGTACGACATTCGGAGTTAGACGTCTTACGGTTTAAGGACCAATCCAGCAGCTCCTTCGTAATTTCCGCCGAAATGGGTAAATTTACTACATTGCGTTTTTTTTCTTTGGGTACATGCGTGCATGCATAGAACACGTACGTACACACATACACTTAGGAATATGCGCATGAATAAATCTTTACAAAAAACTAGAATAGTCGAGCGTGGCCCTTTACTAAATTATTTTATATAGTTTATGCGCATTTTTTGTAGGGGCGTCGTTAACTTGAATTGTGAGAAATAAGTCAAATGATGTGAAATTGGAGAACAGACCATAGATTTGTTGGTTTTTTGTTAACTTCCGTCGGTATCTGTTCGGATTGAACTCGTTAGCCAAGTCGTAATCGGTAATTCTGAATGGCACGTATTCATTGTCAGACATTGCTGTTTGTTTTCACTAAATATTTCCGTTCGGATGAATAATCGTTATTTAAATAATTGGATTCAAGTAAAATACACTTTCGACATGAATGATGTCTGTCTAGTTGTAAAATTCTAAGGCATTATATGCTTACTGTTACTGTCAAACCTTAAGGTGAATACGTTATCTATTGAGAAATGCGAATGCCTGTCAAACCATTGTAAGGTACAAACACAATGAGAACACGAATGATGAAATAATTTTCGGCTAGGTTAACATTGCACACATTAGTGTCCACAGTCTCATTTTAAATTGTTTTGTTGTAGATTGCTGTTATTAGCATTAAATTAAAGATAGAATATTAGTTAGACTAAATGTGGTTTTGTTGGATTTCTTTTTTTATTTTTATTTTTTAATAACATCGTTTAGTCGATATGAATAGTACAATCTTAACAATTTAAGGTTACAGGGGAAAGACCACGGAAGTCCATTTTTTCAATTGTAAACAGGTGCTGCCATATTTTTTTTTTATTAGACTTCTCTCGCCAGAGGCGAACCTATAGCGCGAGTGGGTGCCCCGAGATGCCATCAAATAACTGTTGCATTTTTTGTTTGAACAGTTGCAGGTTGTAACGCACCGGGAACACTCGCGTGGGAAGGAAGTTCCACAACTTCCCCGCTCTGTAACGGAACAAGTTCTGATGCAGGGATGTTCGCGCCGTCGGGAGATGAACCACAAACGGCTGCGACCCGTCGGATTGTCTTATGGAGCGCATATAACCCGAATTGCGTGGAACAATACTAAGAATCTCCGAAGAACAGTACCCGTGATAATATCTGTAAAACAGACAGAGGTCGGCTACGCGCCTTCGATGTGATAGTGACTGTAGTCCCGACGTCAGCGCCGTGTCCACGATGTTTTGGTCCGTCGCCGTGCTTCCTCGGTTGAGGGAAGAGCGGGGACCTTTTATTTTTAATTGCTTAATTTTGTAAAACCTTTCTTTTCGGTATTAGACATTCCTCTATCACCGATATCCAAAAATTCGTTATAGACAGAACCATCGATTTGAAATCATCGACTTGTTAATGTATATTTGAATTAATAATAAATCAACGGAAATTGTGTTCACAGCTATCAATAAATTTTTCTTTGACAGTCCTCACTTCCAAATCTCCTCTGAACTTCCTCTATTCTATTTTTTTTCTCTCTGACTTTTAACAACAATTCATTTGGACGAAAATCCAAGTTACTATGTTTTCAATAAATAAAAAGGTGCAGGTTATTAAGTGTGCTGTAACTGGTAATATTGTGAATGTTTATGAATGGTATGTATTAAGTGAGAATGTAATATATGTTAAGTGAAGTTTTTAAGGATGTGTTAGGAGATTCAGTGTTAAATTTAATAAGGGTAGTATTCTGGAATACAACAACGATCAGGCGGATCGCTCGTCTCTGTATGCTCTCAAGTAGGTCGAGGGTATGTTTAGGAGCCGAGCTCCAAACATGAGAGCAATATTCGAGCGCGGGTCTAATTTGGGATTTATATAGGAGAAGAAGTTGGGCCGGAGTAAAATATTTCTTGGCTCTAAAAAGATAGCTCAGTTTTCCTGAGGCTGACTTGGCGATACTCGACACGTGTTTATGCCATGATACGAGGGTTGCCTTTTATATTTCGGGATTAGAGAACAAAAACAAATATTGATCATCGAAAATCACTTTATTGTTTTTCAAAATATTCCCCATGAAGATCTATACACTTTTGCATGCGTTTGAACCAATTGTCGAAGCACTTTTGCCACTCTGATTGAGGTATCTCCAACACATGCATTCTGAATGCAGCAACCGCTTCTTCAGGTGTCGAAAAACGTTGACCTCTCAGTTTGTTTTTTTACGTACGGGAATAAAAAGAAGTCATTCGGTGCCAAGTCAGGACTATACGACGGATGACCCATCAAATCGATATTTTGGGTGCTTAAAAATGCAGTCGTCGCAGCCGATGTGTGAGAGCTCGCATTGTCGTGGTGAAGAGAGATCCGTCTTCGGCGGTTGGTTTTCCTGATTTCTTGGAAGACAACTGGCAAACAAATGGTTGTGTACCACTCAGAATTGACTGTTCTGCATTGTTCTAGTGGTACGGTTGCGACATGTCCAGTTTTTCCGAAAAAACAGGCGACCATTTGCTTGGAAGTGCTTCGTGCGCGAACAACTTTTGTTGGATTTGGCTCATCTTGAAACACCCAGACAGTCGACTGCTGTTTACTTTCGGGCTCATAGGCGTAAATCCACGATTCATCACCTGTCACGATGTCATAGACGTGTTTCAAAGCACCGCGACCGTATTTTTTGAGCATTTCTTTCGACCAATTGACACGAGCCTTTTTCTTTTTTTGGGCGATTGACAAATTGTGTGGGATCCAACGCGAACAAATTTTTTTGACAGTCAAATGTTTATGCAATATTGAATGTATGCTGGTCCCACTAACGCCTAAGGTTGTCTCAATCTAACGATAGGTCACATGACGATCTTCCAATATCAGTTCGCGCACAGCATCAATGGTTTTCGGAACAACAACTGATTTTGGACGACCTTCACGAAATTCATCTTGGAGTGAACTACGACCACGATTGAGTTCACCATACCATCGATAAACACTGGTCCTTGATGGAGCTTCATCGCCAAAAATTGAATTAAGTTCATCCATGCACTGTTGCTGAGTTAATCCACGCCGAAAGTTGTAAAAAATAATCGCACGAAAATGTTGACGATTTAATTCCATTTTTGGGCCGAGATGAATCTTTTAAGTTACTGTAAACAACACAAATAGCGCTCGTATGTCAAAACGTTCTGAGTGCGTATAACCTCAAAAATGTCCAACTTTACGACAGAGCTGTCAATTGCCGGATTGCAACACTAGGGTTGCCAAATCCCGAAACATAAGAGGCAACCCTCGTACATTCTCACAGACTGCGACGCCGAGCAATTTCAAACTTCCCCCAGCCTCGAGGGCCTGGCTATTCATCATCATCTGTGGAACCGATGATCCGCTTTTCTTTGTGAATGTTGTATATTGTTTCTTCGCTGCATTGAAGTCGACGAGATTGGCCCTTCCCCACTACAGGACCCTATCTAGATCCCGATTCAGAGAGTCATCTCAGCTGATGCGATGCAGATGCACCAATCGGCCGATCCCTCGAAAAGGAGGAAACAAGCGTACTATCATCCGCAAAACTGAACACTTTGTTTTCCGTTGTCTCCAACAAATCATTTATGTGAAGCAAGAACAAGGTTGGAGCCAAAATAGAACCTTGGGGCACCCCGAATTAACAGGATACAGATCCAAACACTCGCCTTCCACAACAACCCGGATCGATCGATTCTCAAGGAAGCTCCTGTGGGGAACGAAGTCGTGGCATCGGCATGGGTGCGAGTTCTACTTCGTCCCACGAACATTCCACTAAACGTTGCACCAAAAACAAACGAATGATCGCCGAGGGAAGCAGCATACATCAATCACAGGAGAGAATGAAACACTGGAAGTTACGTTATAAAGTTCCTTTTATTTTCAATTTTATTTTAACACTATTTGAAGTTACCGAATTGGTTAGTAGCAATAGTCGCGTTAATTTGAAGTTAAATTTAACAGATGTACGCCATCAGCGTCTAATTTCAGAAAAACAAGGTTCGTGATATGCGCACTACACGGGAAATGAAACTTGACTCCGGTAAAGGTGTTTAACTTTACGACTCTCTAGTTATGAATCACGAAAAGGGGGACAATCTGGTTCGGCACATAGAATACAGGACTCGGACACTCGGTTAAATAAAACTTTGGGACTGATGCGCGCCCGTGGCGCCACGGGTAGCAGAAGAAAAAACCGACCAGCGTGTCTGGATGTTAAAATACGACTCAATGATATTCAATCGTTTGAGGTGAAGATCGTTGGTAGTACACATGTATGTGTGAATGAAGATCACATTGGTTTTTTTACACACAAGGCCATGGAAACGAATCTGAAAAAAGAAAAGGAATGGTGTGCATCAATGGGATGGGCGTTCGGCTAAGTAAACAAGCCGAATCTCATTGAGTGCTAATTGAGGTTTCTGTTTGTTCAATCCCGCTAGTCATGAGAAACAGATCCAGAAATATGGGAAGGCACAGAGATCGGATAGACCATTCTCTAAGCTATGCATTGCAGCTGTAACGATAGCCGCAAAGCCCATGCACATGGTGCTAATTGATTCTAGCTTATTTACAGGGAAATGGTATTGAGTTCCTATTTGCATTTGCTTATGCTGTAGGATTTAATTGGTGCCAAGAGACGCGAGATGCGTATATTTGTTTTGGTCCCTGTTATGATGGTTACAATATATGTAAACCAAATCATTTTGTTCTCGGGAATTCGTCTAGGGGGAAATGCACTTGGTGAGATTGGGATTCCTGATAAGTTAGGAAAGGATTCCTACAGGGAATTGTATGCGAAGAAATGCATGAAAGGTAAGAATTTTTTACAGGTACTTTTAGGTTATCTAAATTGGATCTATTGGATGCGTGAAGCATTTAAGGTGCGAATGCGATTGCATTAGTGAAAGCTTATGCAGACTGGGTTGTAGGGATGGGGGTTCTTTAGGTAAGTAATCGGTGGGGTTTGGCAGAACCGCCACACTCCTCGTACAGTAGCAAAGCTGTTGGGAAAGTCCATATGAACGAAGTTTGCTCAGCAATGCTCCGTGCCTGACGCCTTCAAAAGCCTTAGAGATATCCAATGCGACCGCCCTTGACTCACCATGCCGTTCCATCGCAGATGTCCATATATCAGTTATAAGTGTCAAAAGGTCTCCCGTGGACCGTCTGCCACGGAATCCGTATTGACGATCATTCAGAAGTCCGTTGCACTCCAAATACTAAACTAACTCTGTATTGATGACTTTTTCCATTACCTTAGATAAAATAGACAGTAATGCTATCGGACGGTAATTTTATGGGAGACACTTTTTTCCCGCCTTTGGGATTGGTTGAACTCGAGCGATTTTCTAGCAGGCATGACAGGTCCTCCGTGCATAAGATAAGCGGAAGAGTCTGCCAAGAACCGGCGATATTTCTGGAGCACAGTTCTTAAGGACTATTGCTGGTATTCCGTCCGGGCCGGTTGCCTTCCTACAATCCAGTTCACGTAGAATGCTTTGAATAATGAGCGGACGGAATCTCACATCCCGCATCGAAGACCGTACCGGCGAGATTGCAGGTGTCTCCAATAGGCCGGGTTCGAGGTTTGAATTCGCGGAAAATAAATTCGCGAACACATTAGCTTTATCCTTTGAATTCGTGACTAACGTCCCGCTGTCTGTCATCAACGGAGGGAAAGAGGAGGATGCGAAGTTACCACTGACGCTTTTGCCATTGACCAGAAGGAGTGCGAACCAGTTAGGCGCCGAAGGAGGTTATCGATCACCCTGTCGTTGTGAGCCTTCTTCGCGGTATCAATCGCCTGGTTGCACGCGTTTCTGATTCTAACAAAATTCGTTCTGTTAACATCGGTGGGATTGGAGCGCCATTGCTTAAAAGCTCTATTTGTTGCCGCTGTAATTTGCTCGCATTTTTTATCAAACCAAGGTTTATCAGACGAAATTCGTTTGATGGAATGTGGAATATACATCTCCATCCCCAGAAGAATAATCTCCGATACCGACTCCGCGCAAGCGTTAACATCGGAGTTTCCGAGCCACACCTCGGACCATGGAAAGGATGCGAAGAAATCTCGCAAATCGTCCCAGTTAGCAGCCCCATACTTCTATACATGGCGAAGCTGTCTAGGCCGGTCATTTTTCCATTTTCATTTTTAAAACATTTTTTATTTCCTTTTTATATTCTTAGTTTCTAAATTAAAGGCTAGAAAAAAAATGCTTAAATTCTAGCTTAATTATCTTATATAATAACTTACTGGTCCTTCGCAGATGCTCTAAGCTAAACATTACTAAACATTTGTATAATTTACCTTTCGGCGACAGAACTTTGTGGCGGTACTTATAATTATTTGAAAGACAAAGAAAAATTTGAAAAACCTTGTCAATTTTGTTTGGTTTTTTTTTTCTTAAAATTTAACTTACTTAACTTATATATATATTTTTTTTAACTTTATGTAAAAGCACTTAACTTAAATCTTATACTACCCTAATTCTAGAAAAGCTAAGTCTATGTAAGCTAGCTGATGATAGTGTGATTCTATACCGACTTTGGTATCCAGGTCTTTATATGCCATTCAACCACCAGAACTGTTGGCGCTGTCTAATACTATCGTCCCCGTCTCTGTGGGAGATAGCCCTGCTGAAGCGCAGGAGCTCTTCTTCGGTGCGCGTTACTTCCCGGTCGTAGCACAATCGCCCGTCTATGGATGATCTACTTACATGATAGATCAGCGGAATTCCGGATCTATCCGGTATAAGCCATTTCATGTCCAAGTCAAGGAACGCCTCTGGTGGAACAAAGCCGTTGCGACGCACGCTCTCATAGTACAGAGTGTTTGGATAATAGGCCCCGAAAATTAGGTCATTGGACGAGCTTATTGCTCTCGCAATATGTCCTCTGATTAATTTAATCATAAAACTATCCACCATATTTATGTACGCTTCATTATATAAAGTCTCGTTGGAATAATACTTTTTATAGTCCGATTCCGGTGTTCGATATAATCTGAGACAACTTCTGAGACACTTCCTTTCGAACACCCGAATCTTTTCCATCAAATTTGGACCTATGTTAAACCATACTGGACAATCATATATGAGCATTGGCCTGATTAGCGTCATGTAGCATATGACTATTACCCTGCTGTCAAGTTGGCTACTGTGAAATAGCCTCCTTGTCATAGCAAAAGTTTTCCTCGCTTTGAGCAAAGCAGCCTCCACATGTCTGTTGAAATACAGATATTGGTCTAGCCAGATGCCCAGGTATTTAACTAAACTCTTGGTTTCCAGTTTATCTCCATGCGGTCCCACGATAACTAGCTTTCGCCAGTTTTTCCTTGTGTCGTCCGTGGCTTTATATAATGGAGTTCTAAATAGGATGGATTCACATTTCTGGAAGTTGATCTTAAGTTTCCAGTCATCGCAATAGCGCTGCACGTTGTTGAAGTCTTGCTGTATTAAACTATTTATGATCTCAACTTTCGGAGTTGTTCTGTAAATTATGAGATCGTCTGCGTACGCAATAGCCTGCGGAAGTGCATCTAATAAGTCGCTAATGTAAATGTCAAAAAGAATCGAAGATGTTGCAAGCCATTCTTGATATTATTCGTTTTATTAGAGGTCACATTACCACTTTTGACCACGAACCTCCTGTCCTTTAACATATCGTAAAGTACATATAGTAAAGGCTTATGTATGCCATGTCTGACTAGTTTGTAATATAACCCTTCGATCCAGACGGTATCAAAGGTTTTTTCCAAGTCGATCAGACAGGCCCCTGTACATTGGTTCCTACATTTATTCCATTGTATGTCAGAGACCAGTTTAGCTGCGGCATGTGTGGTTTCATGACCCACCTTAAAGCCAAACTGGTTATTTGGAATAATGTTGTTGTCGTCTACCCATTTTAGCAGAGCTTTGTTAATAGTCTTTTCAAATGCTTTACTGATGCTTGGGAGTAAACTTATCGAACGCATGTTCATTGGGTTTGTGCAGTCTTTGCCCTTTTTTGCGACGGGCTGAATGATAGCCGTTTTCCAACGCGCGGGATAATATACATTATTCAACGCGTTGTTAAACAGGACCGTGTATATATCTATTGCCATTGGGGGCAGGTTCTTGAGAACGATGTTAGGTACTCCATCTATTCCCACTGACTTTTTGCTTCTTAATGAGTCGAAGATACTCTGGATTCCTTCCCTTGTGATTAAAAGGGTATTAGCCTCACCATTGGCATTAATGTCAATTGACAGATTATCGTCACTGAATTCGGTAAAACCCGGATTCTCCGATTGCCAAAGTGAAATTTCATTTCGGAGGTGCAGGTGATTCAGTAGAATTCTATATTCCAGGTCATGATTTCGGTGAATGCTTTCATTCACCTTGTACATTTCCTGAAAGACAGCTCCCACAGCGTTCTCCTTTTCCAAAGGATCTTCGATCACGAAGAGCTCACTATTGAGGATAGCGTTCTCTGTATCTATGCCAATGTTGGTTAGCAGCTGCTTGTTTACCTCAGTACGTGGAATTTGGAGACACTGAATCTCGTTTTGATTATTTCTCCTGAATATTTTATTTATTTGTGGGAACATATTCGGGTTATTAGTTTTTGTAGCCCGAATTCTGTTGTGCCAATACAAATTTGTTGCTAATCTATAATTGGCTTTAAGTAATTGTTGGAGGTTTTTTAATTGAGATTTCAGTGATATTATCTCCTGGTCTTGTCTGTCTGTAAACTGTCTGTGTAATTGGTTTAGCTTCGATAGCAGTCTGCTCTTTTTCTTGTGGAGTGCGTTTATTGTTGTGTTTCTGCACATGTTTATGTGATCTGTAACTGTTGTTTTGGGAATTGTTTTGTCCATTGTTCGTTTTACGGTTTCGTCCATTTGTTGGATGTATTTGTCGATTTCGCCATTTGTCAGGTTTCTGTTTACTGGCAGATTAAAGTCATTCGAACGAAGTTCTCTTGTTAATGATCTGGTGAACCGCGGCCATCGCATTGCCCTGTAGTTGTAGGGTTGCGGGATCACGTATTCCTCCAGATCTGCGTGATCGCTCGGAAGCTCCATTACTGCCGTGAATGCACAGTGATCACTGTCGTATTCAATCGTCCGTAAACAGTTTCTGTTTCGTCTGTTGGTGTTAAGTAGTTTCAGTCGTGTGTAAATTAGCAGGATATCTAAGAACGATCTACCTCTGGGGAGCGATGGGTATTCCGTACCTAGCAGGTCAGTTCTATATTCAAAATGAAACTGATCTAACCAACCAGCCAACTGATTTCCTCTGGCATTAGATATATAATTTCCCAATTTCTATGCTTGGCGTTCATATCTCCCCCTAGGATAAAGTAGTTTTTGCCCAAGTGCAATTGTAAGCATCGAAAGAGTGTCTCGAGCTCCGCTATAAATAGGTTATGCTGGTGCTCCTCAGGTGCGTAGACAGCAATCGCATACAAACCCCTTCCTTGCTGAAGGGGCATGCGCACGATACAGGCTTCCAGCACCCGGAGCCTGCGCACTTCTCCACTATATATTACTGTATAATTGATCCCTTTTCTAATAAAGATTGCGACACCCTGGTCCGGGGATGTGCCTGGTGCCGTTGGTGTGTGGTCTGCTGGTGGTTGTCGACTCAGCTGATCACTTGGTGGTTGTGTGATTGTGGCGGTTCCACTAAACGCCACTACCTACCTTCCCAATTATCCCAAGCTTGCCGTCCTGAAGCTACAAACCCCATTGTTTCGCTAATGCAATTGTATTAGCACCTGCAAAGCTACAAGCATTACGGTTATCCAATGCATAACCTAAAAGTCCCTACAATAATTCTTTCAGTTAGGTATCCAATGCATTTCCGAAATATCCCGAAAGAATTCTTTAATGCACATTCAAAATTCCTGAAAAGAATTTCTCCCATAAGGGCATTCTCACATGCATCAATGCATCTCATCATTAGCAACCAAGAACCGAATTCTCTATTAGTGTAAATATTCACGCTGGAATTCGACCCTTGAGTCGCCATAGGTGTCATATACAATCGGCATAGATGTTATACACAACCGTCATTATGTAACCATCTAAATTGCTTCTAATGACTTGCAACTATTGATTCAGCTACAATATACTGACCCGCGATCTTTTGTCTAATCGACAAACAATTACCGCATCTCGCGCATTATCGCCGAAACAAAAGAATCCGGTTCTTCCGCAGGCATTCTAGCGATACGATATACAATCCAAATTGTATGAAGTATCCCAAATGCATTAGCACCTAATGAGTTGCAGCGTATTTACTTAGCTGAACCCTCATTACGGAACGATCCCCTAGGTCGCTTCTCCCTTGTTTAGGATTCGTTTATCCTTTGCCGAAATGCATCGATAAACAATGTGATCTATACGATCAACTCACGCACACCACAAAGATCTACACACCGAGATATGGTTCCCTATTCCACAAAGAGAGCGTTCACGCTTCTCTTGTGATAAGTAAAACACACCCTTAGACGGGAGTGTATCAACCACCAGCGAATGCACATCGCTGAGTCTTAATCCAACCATCGAATTTCATCCCCCGTCGGATACACACACGTCAGAAGTCTCCATCAGTCGTGTCGGAGTGCAGTTGCGTTCGTAAATCAGTTTTACCGATTAATTACCTTTTTCGTGTGTGTTCCTTTACAAAGCCGAGTGTCAACCATCAGTGTTCTAATGTATGTTAACGTCGGACTTTCATCATCATCATCGGCACTACAACCGGGAACCGGTCTTGGCCTTATTTAGCAAGTCCTGAGGCTTGTTAAATTTTCCATAATGATTTATTTTTTCTGGGCAAGGTCATTAGTCTTCAACGTCGGACTTTACTCGACAAAAATAAATTTTTATGAGAGATGCCGTTTAATCCCAGTCACCCGTCCAAACAATTTAAGTTAAGTAAAAAATAAAGTTGCTGATTAACAATAAAATAATATCCTCCTGGTCGTGAATGAAAACTGGTGGAGTTTAGTTCTTTTGCCGGTGGACAGTGTTTTATTCTCCTTTCCTCTTTTGTTACAACTTGCGAGTGAACTTAATCCTTGGTGATCGGTTAGTGGCGGAACAGTTGAACAATCAGTGGCTTGGTAGTAGAACCAACGCCCATGCAGGCGCACTGACTACCTACCCCACATGATTCCAAGGAATCTCCTCGTGCATGATCATTGTTGTAGCATTATGGACTTGCGTTACATCTGGCGGGAGCTAGAGTTTCGTCTGATGACGGAGACGGAGGCTTTCGTTTGGGAGTCCTGCATCAGGTTGGGGATATTGAGCGACGCGGGCAAGATCCTTGTGGTCTTGGCTTCATGTCGTGGGTAGCATTGCCCCATTGAGGTCCATTCCGGTGAGTGATTCATCATTTTTCACTTCAATTTGAATTCTCGAGTCTCCACTGTAGGTTGTCTCGGCGATTGTATTTAGTTTTCTGGCTTTCTTTGCTTAATCTCCGAATTGAAGGCCCAACGCGGTATTTTCCATTGATGTCACTTAGCTCTAGGACTGACACAGGAATCTGTTGTAGTGATGGTGTTGCGGGAGGAGTCTGTTGGGTGTTGTTGTGTGTTTTCATGTGGGTGGGAAGTTGGGCGTAGGCCGCCCGCCACGAGGTGCGCTGAAGGGTTGGGGGTCTGGAGTGGTCGGGGGGGGGGGGGGGGCCTTCCCCCATCGCTGGGGTCCATTACTTTTTGTGGTCGCGGAGTCGGCCAATTGTAAGGCCAGTTGTAAGGTCGCAACCCACGATCAGTGACCACGTGATAGCTGGTTATGGATCCCGCTACACCGGGAGAGGATAAAGTGATAGGTGATGCGCCCGTTAGCGCCCGCCCGAAATAAGTGGCCGGCGGGATGTGGCCGTTGGTGGTGATTGGTCTCGCTACATCGGGACGGGATGACGTGATAGGTGCTTCGCCCGTTGGCCCTCGTCCGAAATAAGTGGCCGGCAAGATGCGCCCGTTGGTGTGTGACGCCGTACCAGCGTGGAGTCGGGTGCGGTGCCGTCCCTGACACTGTTCGCGTGTCCTGGTGGAATGGTAGTCGCGAACCAAGTGCCTCCCCGGGTCTTTGGAGTACAGCTTCTGTTGGTGCACTGAGAAGCGTGCTCTCTGGTTGGGGTTCGAGCGATCGCTGCTTGCTGGGAGCGCCGCCGCAAAGCGGGGCATTGCGCGCTTCTATCCCTATTGTGGTGGCTGCATGTGGTAGCGGTCGGCCTCGGTGGTGCTGGTCTTGGGCAGAAACTTGGCCAGCTGGTGTCCTGGCTGTGGTGGGGTGCCTTGAAGCGTTCGAGTGGCGATCCGACTGGTCACCGATGTTGCGTTTTCGGGTTGGGCAGGCGCGTTGATGAGTTTTCTGAGTGATTGACGTGGAGTGTTCTTGTGATTTGGTGGTCTGTCTTGAGGCCTTTGGGTGGATAAGCTCCTAGTTCCTCGATGGCCTCTTGCCCCCGTGGTGATTTAGCGGGCGTGGGGCATGTCTGACGGCTGGGTCGCGCAGGTAGTCGGTGGTGGCTAGTTTCATGGGCCTCGTGTGGGGCCTCCGGAGTGGTTGCCGACGAGACCTCCTTTCCATTTACTTAGAGGGGTTGCGATCTGCAGTCGCACGCTCGACCAATTCATCTGGGTTGAAGTTGAAAATTCGCAATCCACGATCAATGGCCATGTGGTGGCTGGTGACAGGTCTCGTTACACCAGAGCAGCTTGCTGGGGAAGGGTGCTGATTGTGCGTGCGCAGGCCCTTTCATGGTGTTTTATCCGAGGGGCGGGCCCAGCGCTTACACCTGGCGGTATGAGGTCGTCCCGTTGAGGGCCGTTGACCGGACATGCAGCATGGTGTGATGCCTCTGCTAGTATTGCCGGCACGCCTTGCTGGAGTGGCAGTCGCGTAGCCGGTGGCGATCCAAACAGTTGTAGCAATGTTTCTTTTGCGTGCGAAAGATTTCCGCCGGCCAGTTGTAAGTGATCGGAAGTCTTCGCAAGCATAGATAGAGTGTGAGGCCCTGTAGGACGTGCATGGAGCCTGATGTCTCAGGGGTTCCGGCGGTGTCCTGTCCATCGAGACACGGGGCTGGTTGGTAATTGGGCCGGCGCCATTCTGGCGGGTTGTTTGGCCGGGAATGACTGGTCTGGTTTGCGGTTCCTTTCCCGCTGGCTTGGTGTTGGCCGTTGGCAGCTGCACTGGAAGCTCACTTGGATGGGCGAAATTCACGTTGTTAGCCATTGGTGTGGAAGCTGATGCGAGCGCATACTGAGCCTCGAGTAGTTTCGTCTGTTCATCGAGGTATACTTCCTCGGCCTCGGCGATAAAATCCTCCGCGAAGTACTCGTGTTGTTGATACTCAGGGGGCGCCATGTAGATGATTTCGTTTCACCGCCTGAGGATGACTTCCTATTCGGCGCGGAGGTTGCGTTTGGTGGTTTCTATCCCGGTGGGAGTTGGTTGTCCGTTGTCCTGCAGGTTAAGGAAGGGCGACAGATGGTGTCCTGTGCCGCGAACTGAGCGGCGATGAGTTCCTCAATCGTCATTTGACGCTAATCTGTGTTTTCACCCAGTGTTCGGCTTCTTCTTTTGTGTTTTTTTTTTCAGATTCTTTGCGTTCAATTCGTTGTTTTTCTTCTTCTTCGCGTTTAAGCCTTTCTTCTTCTTTGCGCCTGTTTGCTTCCTCAATGGCTTGACGCGAATGCTCCTGTTCAGTTTTGCGCTGTTCATCAGCAAGACGAAGAGCTTCCTCCTCGCATTTACGCTTCCTCTTCTTGACATTTAAGTTCAGCTAAACGTTCTGCTTCTGAACGTTGGCGTTCAGCTTCTACTCTGGCAAGCCTTCGGCGTTCGGCCAATACAGCCTTTGCTTCTTCTTCAGTTGTTATTTTCGACTTAGCTATCATTGATGCCGACATTTCGTTTGAGTTCACTTCCTGTTTCTCTAAAAATATTTTCACTGAACTATCTTTACTGTTGGCGTGTTGTTCGTGTGTTAATTCTTTTTCACACTTGATCAATTCTGTCTTCGGTGCTATCAGTATCAATTCGTTTCGAAATAACTGTAGTAATTGTCGATTTAGTTTCAGTATCTACATCTGATGGTGAACTATCTGTAGTGTACTGTTGAACATCAACGCTCTAAACAATGCACACTATCCAACCCATTGGAAGACTGCAGTAGTCCACCCTATCCCCAAAAAGGGTAAGGAGAAAAGCAATCCAGCTAATCTGCGCTCGATCAGCCTGCTTCCCAACATCAGCAAGGTCTTCGAAAAAATTATAAACAAAGCACTGATAGGTTGGTGTGATGAAAATGATACCATCCCCAACAACCAGTTTGGCTTTCGAGCGCGACATGATACAGTTCATGCAGCGACGAAACTTGTTACCGATATACAGTGAAACAAGGCAAAGCGACAATGTACAGGCGCCTGCTTGGTTGACTTTGAAAAGGCTTTCGACACCGTATGGTTAGAAGGACTTGTCTATAAGTTAACAAACCTGGGTATGCCGCAATATCTGCTATACATTATTTAACAGGTCAATTGAAAAGTCCCCGGCCTTTGATAGTAAAACACGTTTTTTTGGCAAAATTCGTTTTTTTATTCAACATAATTCCCTTCGAGCGTGGTACACTGATTATAGCGACCCTCCAACTTTTCGATAACTTTTTTGTAGTACGATTTGTCCTTTGCTTCAAAATAGGCCTCAGTTTCGGCGATCACCTCTTCATTCGACGAAAATTTCCTCCCAGCGAGCATTCTTTTGAGATCTGAGAACAGGAAATGGTCGCTGGGGGCCAGATCTGGAGAATACGGTGGATGCGGAAGCGATTCGAAGCCCAATTCATGGATTTTTGCCATCGTTTTCACTGACTTGTGACACGGTGCATTGTCTTGGTGAAGCAGCACTTTCTTTTTCTTCAAATGCGGTCGTTTTTCGGCGATTTCGTCCTTCAAACGGCCCAATAACGCTGTGTAATAGTCGCTGTTGATGGTCCTTCTTTTTTCAAGATAGTCAATAAAAAATATTCCGCGCGCATCCCAAAATACAGACGCCATAACCTTGCCAGCCGACTGTTGCGTTTTTCCACGATTTGGGGCGGGTTCATCGTGTGCAGTACACTCGGATGACTGTCGATTGGACTTCGGAGTGAAATGATGGAGCCATGTTTCATCCATTGTCACATATCGACGCAAAAACTCGGGTTTATTACGCTTGATCAACTCCAAACACTGCTCCGAATCATCAACTCGTCGCTGTTTTTGGTCAAAAGTGAGCTCGCGCGGCACCCACTTTGCACAGAGCTTTCTCATACCCAAATATTCGTGAATGATATGATGTACACGTTCAGTTGATATCCTTAGAGTGCCTGCTATTTCATTCAATTTCAATTTACGGTCATTCAAAATCATTTTGTGGATTTTTCTAATGTTTTCGTCGTAACAACCTCTTTTGGGCGTCCACTGCGTTCACCGTCTTCGGTGCTCATTTCACCACGTCTACTTAGCATACCAATTCTTGATGGTTGATTTTCCTGGGGCGGCGTCTGGAAACTCGTCATCAAGCCAAGTTTTTGCTTCAACTGTATTTTTTCCCATCAAAAAGCAATATTTTATCAACACGCGAAATTCCTTTTTATCCATTTTTTTCACAATAACAGAAGATGCTTCACTCAAAATACTATAATTCACAAACTAATGATCCGACATATGTCAAATTTATACACGCGTCTTTTGAAGGTTAGGGCTAACTAAAAATCATATGGATTTAATTCTAGTGCCGCCATCTATGTGTCGGGCCGGGGACTTTTCAATTTACCTGTTATAATATGATAATGGACAAACACTTTGTGGTGAAATGCGGAGACATTCTCTCCAACAAGACCTTCTAAATTAAAAATGGCTTACAGCAGGGAGCTGTGAATTCTCCCATTCTATTCAATATTTACACTAGTGATCTAGTGAGTTCTCTCGAAAACGCCATTGCGTACGCCGATGACATAGTGGTGTACAGAGCAGGAGGAAAAATAGACAACATCAATAGGCACCTTCAAGATGACTTCAACAAAATAAAACAATTTTGCGACGACTGGAAATTAAAAATTAATTTCCAGAAAACCGAGACTATTCTTTTCAGAACGCCCCTATCCAGGGCCTCGAGGGATACAAAATACAACTGGAAACACTTCTCTATTGTAGGTAACAATAACCTTCCACTGCAAGTGAAAACTGTAGTTAGATACCTTGGTATCTGGCTAGACCAGTATTTATATTTTGATAAGCACGTAGCAGCGTCCCTCTCCGCAGCTAAAAGCGCATATTCTATGACAAGAAGTCTATTCCGGAGTAGTCTTCTTGACCCCAGAGTCAAAATAATTTCGTACTCGGCATTCATCCGACCAGTTTTGATTTATGGCTGTCCAGTATGGTATAATATATCTCCACTTTATATGGAGAAGTTTCGTGTGTTCGAACGGCAGTGTTTGCGTTCCTGCCTCGGACTTTATAGAACACCAGAGTAGCAATACAAAAAATTCTATCCCAACAAAATCCTGTATAACAAATCAGGGTTAAATAGGATAGACAATTTCATAATTAAAATTATTCGTGGTCACACAGCGAGGGCAATGTGCAGTGACAATAATCTTATCGCGGGAGCATTCTATCCCAATGATATGTATCTAGAGAATACCCTCCAGAATGGGTTTATTCCCCCAGAAGCGTTCCCTTTCTTGGATCAAAAAGGCCTTATCCAAGACGTGCATGGAGTCCCGATTATTTACCACGCTTTCCGTGGTGCCAGGGACAAACGAATTCTCCATGATAGTGATATCTCCAATGCCCCAGACCGCATGCGTTTTAGCACGGCGATCAGTGAAAGAAATAAATCAGCCAAAGATCGAACATCTCCCAAATGGTGGTGGCTTCTCAACGAGGAGAGGACTTCACTTCCTCTGATATAGTATGCCTCTCAAGGGCAACGCTCTCCTTCCTCTTGTCCCCCCTCCCCCTGTCCTCCTTTCCCCATTACTTTTATTTTTATTTTATTTTTTATTTCTTATTTTATGTTTTATTCGTTTTGTTTTGAAGTTTTTGTTTGTTATAATTAAAAAAAAAAAAAAAATTGTAATAATAATGTATACATATAGATGTAAACGAGGAGTCCCTCTAATATATGACTTATTTCATATATATATATATATATATATATATATATATATATATATATATATATATATATATATATATATATAAGAAACAAAAAAAAAATGATGTACGCCGAAAGGCATATATAAAAATCAAGTTGTAATGTGTAATTTAGAGAGCTCGCATAGAGCCAGTAAGTTAATTTAAGGACTGTGATTGTAGAAAAGGGTTTAACATTTACCCCTAATATTATACATGTAAAAAGAAATCGGAAAATAAATGTGGTGTAAAAACTAAAAAAAAAAAACTGTTGAACATCAGTTAAGGGTACATTCTCATCAGTAAGGCCGAAAAATAGGCTATTTTCATGTTTTTTTTTTTTTGTGTTTGTGAAAGTGATTTTTCAGGTATATTTATTGTACTTTTAAGTAGCTTTTAAAAAATGTTCAATTAATGTCATGATAGCCCCGAGGTAGGGGCACGTTGCGCCGTAGACCGCTGCGAAATAAAGGACCCCGATGGCGACTGTCCTACAGGTCATAAGATTTATCTTAAACAAAAGATGTATGAGTGTGGTTATGGCATGAACCACGAATAATGAAATCTATCCAAAAATAACAAAATGCCAACGTTTTGAAATGTATGTCCGCTTTTAACGAATGTTTTCGTTTTTTTTTTTTGTTTATAAAAAAATCAATTTACAACGTATCGACATAATTATGCTTCATGCGATAGAAAGTTCAATTGCGCGTATTTAAAAAAAAACATTAAGATTCGTTGAAAATTGACTAAGTTATCACAGTCGCCAGCTCGAAAAACGTTGTTTTCCAGAAAACGCTTTTAAAGTTTTAAGTGCAGTTACTACCTGCTTTGACTTATGGGTCTTTGTGTTTAATGTTACGTGGCGTGGCAATCAGAGTGCCACAGGGGCACAGGTTAACCACGTAACCCCACTGGTTCAGTTCGTATCCGACTTCAAAAATTAAAACGCCTTCTTATTCGAAATTTATTTATTCATGTAAGTGTAACTTAGGAAAACAATATACTGTAACTTAGGAAGACAATATACATCAAAAACACTGTAGATATCCATTAGATGTTCGTAATGCTTATTTACATGTAACTTAGGAAGACAATATACTTCGGATAAAAAAACAAGGTAACTATATATCATATTGTGACGCACATGACAATCAGTACTAGAATATTCTAGAGAGTCCGAAACAAAGTACTAGAATATTCTAGAGAGTAATGGAAAACTGGAGACCATGAACAGTAGACTAGTCAAGGCTATGGAACGGACGGAAACGAAACACCGAATCAGACTGAGGAAACGGTATAAATACGTCGCACACAGATCATGGAGACAAGTAAGAAGTAATAAGAAAGAAGTAAGCAGTAAAAGACGCGATAAGTACGGAAGCGATAAGTTAAGAAATCGTTAAGTGTACGGTATAAGTAACGGTTGTTATTAACGGATTAATAAAGTGTTATATTAATTCAAAATCGATTTAACGGCTCTTATTTATTCAAAATAATTAATCCAGCGAACCCTAAGCTCGCTACAATTGGTGTCAGAAGTGGGATTAATTATTGGTGAAATAAATAAGTCTGTGGAGGACCGGAACATGGATAGCAGAGGAGAGAAGCAAACTCTTCGACAGCGTCTGTAAGCAGCAATAGAGGAAGAGGATATTGATGTCGGCACAGATGCTTCTACGAGTGGGCCAGACTGTCTGGATGAAGAAGAAACGGCGAGACAAGATGGTGCCAATGTAACGGAGAAGAGTTCGCAACCGTTGGACATTTCGGAGATGTTCAGGATTATGATGGCAAAACTGGACGCGCAAGCTACCAATATCAACTCAAAATTGGACGCGCGAGCTGCAAAATTGGATGCGCGCGCTGCAGAGTTTAAGGCAAAATTGGATGCGCGAGCTGCAGAGGTTAATGCAAAATTGGATGCCCTAAGGCAGTGTATGAAAGAATTCTGGGACTCGGAAGCAGAAGAATCTGAGGATGAGGAGGAATTGGAGCCACATGAAAAGAAGAAACTCAGGAAGAGCAAAGCTATGGCTGACAGCAGTGAGGAAGAGGGGGAAGATGACGATGATGTGTTACGTGAAGAATTGAAGGATCTCATCGATGATAACCCGATTGAAGAGGACGACAGTGAGGGTGAAGACACTGATGCTTCAGGCCGTTCCCCGAAACGGATTTAAATGATGATGACGAGTTGGACGACCGACTGGAAGACGACGACTGTGACCTTATTGAAGGGAATCTAGGTTTCAAAGTAGAACGCAGAAAGCGTTCCAAGTGTCTGTGTCGTACACAGGACGAAGAAAGGAATGGAGAGGAACAGCACGTCGATGAAGGTTCAGCACGTGAGGCTATAGCCGAACAGCTATTCGACGACGAAGACGATGTTGAACGCCGCTCTGAACGTAGTCACAGTGAAACGGAGGCGGCAAAACATTTCGGTGTAGATTTCGACTATGAGGATTTCACTAATTATGACGAGGACGAATATGAACCCGAATACGAACCTAGTGAATTGAAAAGGGGTCATTTCACGGATTTGGACAATGAAATCCGTAAAACGGATTTTCCTGAGCGAATGCAATTGCACCAAGTTCCGGTTACGCCTGTTCCAGAGGGACCCAATGAGCTACAAGATGAAGCTGAATGGATTTACAAACAGGTGTTTTGTAAATCAACTGTTTCCGAACAAGAGAGATCAACGGATGTCGGAGGTCGAGACCACTCTTGTAAGCCACCACATACGGGGGCAAAGATCAAGCAAGCCCTAGATTGTAGGCGTAATCAACGGCTAGAGGTACCGTTCATTGCGTTCTATAGAGAAGAACACGTGAAACCAGAATTAACGTGCAACGATCTATAGAAAGTCTATGACTACGACGCATGCTGTTGTTTGCTGTCAGCTCCAAAGAACAAACCCCTCCAGATATTTGAAAAGATGCGGAACTACCAGTTGGATACGCTTATGAAATCGACAGATGCTCCAATACCAGATGATATGCGTGTAATTAAAGATGAAGATCTAGATCGCTTACGTGATGTGCAAACTCCAGAAAAGCTTAAGGGTGTGCACATGCATTTTCTTTTATACTATTCGCATGAGATCCCAAAAATGCAAGAGGAATTCCGTCGTCAGGAAAAGGAAGAATGGCGACAGGCTAGAGCTGACGCGAAAAGGAGAGCAGTAGAAAATTTGGAAAAAGATCAAGAACTTCCACCGCCGAACGCCAAGATGAAAGTGGTACATCGTGACCGACTGGCAACTTTGGAACCCAAGAGACCAGTGAACTTAGTTCGGGACGAACTAATCTAGGCGGAGGGTAGTGTGACGCATATGACAATCAGTACTAGAATATTCTAGAGAGTCCGAAACAAAGTACTAGAATATTCTAGAAAGTAATGGAAAACTGGAGACCATGAACAGTAGACTAGTCAAGGCTATGGAACGGACGGAAACGAAACACCGAATCAGACTGAGGAAACGGTATAAATACGTCGCACACAGATCATGGAGACAAGTAAGAAGTAATAAGAAAGAAGTAAGCAGTAAAAGACGCGATAAGTACGGAAGCGATAAGTTAAGAAATCGTTAAGTGTACGGTATAAGTAACGGTTGTTATTAACGGATTAATAAAGTGTTATATTAATTCAAAATCGATTTAACGGCTCTTATTTATTCAAAATAATTAATCCAGCGAACCTTAAGCTCGCTACAATATATTCGTAATTCTTATTCACAGGTAACTTAGGCAGACAATGTACTTCGGATAAAAAAATAACACTGTGTAGATATAAGTTATA
The DNA here is from genome assembly GCA_963931805.1 of Microdon myrmicae. Classification (NCBI taxonomy): domain Eukaryota; kingdom Metazoa; phylum Arthropoda; class Insecta; order Diptera; family Syrphidae; genus Microdon; species Microdon myrmicae. Next base: position 103,201,665 of record OZ007496.1, read on the forward strand.
TTCACAATATGGCGCACCACTTTAGTCTTAGCCCGAACGGTTTTACTGACTCTTTTCAAATCTTCTCAACGACTGAGTTTAATAAATCCCTTGGGACGGCCCAAGAGGGATGTAAATTAACTGAGGGCGCGACTTGCCCTCACGGAATCCGAAACGAGATTAACCTCGGCCATCGAAACGACAGAACACCAAAATTCCATCCATCGATTCGATGGCCATATATGGTGCGATTTAGTGCTTTGGTTAAGCACAAGAAAAAAAGAAAGGGTGAAAACATACACACGACAATCGCTTCTGTCGCTTACGTGTGTATCCCATGGCATGCAGACATGGGACTATCGCAATCTACATGATTGCAAGTTCGTACAGGGGTTGAAATGTGTACACGATCACGACTGCGTAAAGCATTATTGCTGATCGTGCACATTTCGCTTGGTGTATCTTCCATAGGAACGATGAATGTTTATACGATCGCGACCACACCCAGGATCGCCGTAGATCGCATATCGATCGTTGTGCAAATGGTGCAGGTGGCTATTCATTGTGTTTGCTTCTCTTGTAGGCAAGCATGCTATTACTTGCCTGTAGGTTGGTTTTTGCTACCGGAATGCCTGCCGTGTTTCGCCGATGAGAAGGGGGCAGGCTGCTTGTGTGTGACGGTGCTGGATCGAAGATATTCTTGTCCGCATATCTCGATTGATCCCTTGGTTGAGGATGCGACCGTTTTCTCCACTCGAGAAGGGGTGCATGTTGGCGAGAACCAAAATTGGAATATTTCAGTTGGCCGTCGGCGTCGGTTGAAACTTCCCCGGTGGTGCTGCATGTTGGGCAAATTCTATCGGGTATTCATGTTGTGCTACGCACAAACAAGCGATTCATCCTTACAGGAAATATTGCTCTTATTCCCAATAGAATTTGATGCTTTTCGACGACCAGGTTTTTGTTGTTTCCGCCCCCATGGTGTGGCACGAAAACCACGCTCCATAGCGTATCAACCGCACGCCCGATAAATTCGGACAATGCACCGTCGCCTGGGTTCATGCCCTTCTTATGGGGTGCTCCTGTTGAAAATGTGAGGCGGGCAGTGGCGTTAGGGGAAACCGCCACAGACTCAGTCGGCTCGGAGGCGTTACGAATTTCGATTTTTCCTTTTAACATGATATTCTATACAGTTATAGCTATCGAATTCCGCAAAAAAAAAAATGTTGACCAAAATTTGACCCAACTGATGAGAATGTACCCTTAAAAGCATTTTTGTTAATCCATGGCATCAGTGAGAAACGAGTTTGGTATATTTATAATAGTTTAACAGCAACTGGGGTTACCTCAAAATATCATCGTGGAAAGTACAGCAAACAGCCACACAAGATGAAGTGACGAAGTCAAGAATACTATAGTTAACTTTATAAAAAATTTAAAAGGGGGAAAATCTCATTACTCTCTAGTTGATACCGACAAACTATACCTTCCTGATGAACTGAGTGTTGCTAAATTGGTGAGAATGTTTAATACGTGACTTACGAAACTGTTAGAAATATTTTTGGCAATAATTTTAACATTGCATTTGGCTATCCCAGAAAGAACCCCTGTAGCCAATGTGATTTGTTTACTGCACAAGAATCGACCCTATAAGATGTTGTTAGGACTGCCATACCTCCTTTACTTACTATTAAACAAAAAGAACTGGACCAGCTGAAACTTCAGAAAATACTTCATCTAAAAAAAAGGCGAACAGTTTTATAGTTTAAAAAGAAGATTTAAGAAAGCATCTAGAGTTTGTAGCACTATTGCAGCCACAGCTATCGACTTTGAGAACCACTTGGCCACACCAAATATTACGACAAATGATGTTTATTATAGGCGCCAATTAACTTTTTGTTCATTTAACATCCGTGAACTTGGTACAAACGAAGTTTTTCTTTTTACACGTATGATGAAAGCATTCTCTGAGAGGCTTTCTAGTCAGCCAAAAACGGAAGCCTGCCATCATCGGCTTTAATGCAATAAACGAAAGGCTATGCCCTTGTGGCGGTTCTACGAACCACACAAATCCTACCTATAGCATAATTCATTTCACATCCCCACCACAACATTGAAATCAATGGTCAAACCGATTCAAACTAAACGTTCAAATTCTCTAACATTGAAATCAATCCAATTTCATCCAATTCCCTAAAATCAAACAGCATAATCCATATCTTCTTATGTACGCTACAAGCAATTAACACCTCTAAATCTTCTACAAGACCCAAAACCCAAAAAGTGCACGTGTTCAAACAAAGGCATGTCTACCCGATCCACCGACACACAATTCTTGCAATCATAAACATCCTAATGCATATCTTCACATGCCAGATGTTTTATGACTTGAAAATGCACCAATCTAAAAACTGACACCTAATTTCCACGGATCCTGTGTTACCCATCTGAAGTGCACGAAAACTCTTGTTGTTACAAGCCAGATGGATAACACAAACAAAACCCCAAGAAAGGATCAAGAGATAAGTGGCGATGCGATTAGATCTTGGAAAGAAGATAAAGGTACGAGGAGTAGAATTTGGAATTGAGAAGGGAACACTTTAGAACAGTCGTCACAGGGAAACCCTACAAGGAGGTCGGTGCGCGCAGCAAAATTTGGAAAAACGAAAGTAACGTGTGTCGGAAAGAAATGGTGTCCCGGATTTAATTAAGTGTGCTTCGATCGTTCATATTTTGTTATCGCATACAATGTGTTTGTAGATACGACAGGGACTTTCTTTTTCGATAAATTGCTTCACTTATTTCATAAGAAAAACAGCGAAACTTATAACATTCAAAACAATAATAGACAGCAACAATAAAAATAACAATTCAAAAACAATTCTCTTGGTGTTTCATTTGTAATCGTGTTCGCTCTGTGTGGGTGTATTTTTCCTTTGCGGCAAGCTGTGTTCGGCGGAACACTCCAACATCAGTACTCGATCGACAGTTTGTATAAAATCCGCCAAACACTCTTCGCGTGCGAGGCAAGTTTAAAAACATAAGCCTCATAAACGTTCACGGAGCTACAGAGGAGTCCCCTGACGACGAAAAGGAAGAATACTATGAGAACGTCAAACGGGCCCTCAATGCCTGCCCAAGATACGATGTGAAAATCGTTCTTTGTTATTTGAATGCGAAAATAGGACGGGAGCCGGTTTTCAGGCTCTACGCAGGTCCTCATAGTTTGCATGAGAACACTAATGACAATGGACTACTCATGGAACTGGCAGTCTCAAAAAACTTGCTCATTGCGAGTACCGCCGGGCGAGGAAGAGAAATGGACACGCCTTAAGAATACTGTCATTAGTACTGCCAACTCCATTTTAGGCAGTAGTCGTAGTGATCAGAGCAACTTGTTGGGTGATGAGTGCAAACTACGACTGAACGTAAGGATGGTGCATACCGGGAATTGCAGCAGTCTCATAGGACGCGGGTACGCGAGGAGAAATACAAAGAGCTCAGAAGACCTAAAAAACGACTCCAAAGATAAAAGAAAAGTGCCTGGGAAAAAAATCGTATCTGTGAAATAGAGAAAAGTAGAGAGCGAGGTCCGTACCAGGCGCGGAAGTTCTACCAAATAATCCGCAGTATGATGCGTTACTCACCACGTTGCACTTATTGCAAGGATAAAGAGGGTAAACTCATCATCGATACTGAAGGCATTCTGGAGCGATGGGAAGTGCACTTCAATGAATTGCTAAATGATCAGCTCACAGAAGAATTGGAGGCTCCACCAATGCAAAATCAAGACCAAATGTTGCTGGCACCAAGCATTGAGGGAACATTAAAATCCATAAGACACCTCCAACAAATAAAGCTCCCGGAGTTGGTGGCATACTAGCTGAGCTGATCAAACAAGGAGGGACAGTGTTACATCATTCAACTCATGAGATCGTGGTGTAAGTATGGGGGCAAGAGGAGATGCCGGAAGACTGGTGTCGTATAGTTTGCACCATACCTAAGAAGGGATATATCACACTGTACAGCAACTATAGGGGTATAACATTGCTTAGTACCGCCTATAAGATACTCTCCACTATCCTACAAGATCGGATAGACCCATACGCTTAAGCCACCAATGATCAATATCAGTGTGACTTCATCTCAGGTAAATCAGCGATTGATCAGATATTCACCCTTAGGCAGGCGATGGAAAAATGTCGGGAATTTAAAATTCCATTATATTATCTATTTATAGACTTTAAGGCCGCCTACGACAACATAGCCAGGGTAGAACTATATAATGCCATAAGAGAGTTCGGCATTCCAAACAAATTGATACGACTTTGTAGGTTGACCATGACCAACGTAACTAGTCAAGTAAAAATAGTGGGATTGCTGTCCAAACCAATACACATCTTTAATGGACTTCGACAAGGCGACGGTCTGGCCTGCCTCCTCGTCAACCTGGTGTTGGAGAAAGCAATCCGTGACTCTGGCGTTACAACCAGAGGGACTATTGTCACCAAGTCCAGCCAGATACTTGCTTACGCAGATAACATCAGCATCATGGGCAGATCCGATTCGGCTGTACAGGACTCCTTCACCCAGATCGAGCAGGCGGCACAAAAACTGGGACTTCACATTAATGAGGGGAAAACTAACTACATGGTGGCAACTTCTGTGAAGAGAAGACCTAACATTGGCAAAACTATCAGGGCAGTGGAGCACGAATTTGAAGTAGTGCAATCCGTTAACTACCTTGGGTCAATAGTATCAGCCGATAACAATATGGAAGAAGAAATACGCGAACGGTTGATCAAACCCTGCAAAGCCTACTATCGTCTATTCATCGTCAACATCATCGGCACTACACCCGGGATCTGGTCAAGGCCTTATTTAGCAAGTCCCTCCACCGGCATTCGGTCGTTATCCGAGACTTGTTAAATTGTCCATAATAATTTGTTTTTCGGGGCAAGGTTATTAGGCTTGCACCAATCTTTCTCAGGATGTCGCTGCATACATTGGTTCACTACTTGGCGGGTGCCAAAGTAGCTATCCAGGGGTGGCACGTGGAGACTACATGTCAACTTGGATTGAACAGGGACAAGGATCGTCCTGGCCTTCGCCGGGTTGAAAGCAGAGACTTTACCTTGTATGTTCGCTCCCACCCTCCTACTATCGTCTATTAAGGCTATTTAAAGCCCACAATTTATCCAGAACATCCAAGCTGCTGCTGTACAAGACCATGGTCTTAACAGTACTCATGTATGAGACCTGGGTGCTCCTAGCGGCGTTCGAGAGGAAAATCTCAAGGAGAACTGTTGGACCCGTATGTGAGGGAGAACGATTCCGAAGACGCTACAACCAGGAGTTGTACGCGATCTACCTTGAATCTAATGTTGTTAGAAAAATCAAGCTCTGTCGGCTCCGGTGGGCAAGACACCTAGATCGAATGAGCGAAGAGGATCCTGCCCGGAGAGACCTTTGTGGCAGGATGTATGGAAGGAGACAGCGTGTCTGCGACGGAGGGATGGCGTAGACCGAGACGCCCAGAGCCTCGGTGTGCCAAACTGGACCGGTGGAGAGATATGTTAAATAAGGCCAAGGCCAGATCCCGGTTGTAGTGCCGATGATGATGATGAATGATAATGCGACATTCATTTATGTTTCGAATGTATTCGAATTTTACGTGAATCGTGTTGCGTTTGCAACATAAGTCTTTGTGGCTTTGTCATGCTATGTGCAATAAATATTTTAAATAACAAACGCGGTTTACGGATCACGATTGATGGTTAGTGACCTACTTGATATTGATATGCGATGGAAATGTTGATGGGTAAATTGTATTTAAGGACCGATATTTTGATAATAAATCAGTTTCAAACGAACCTCAACCCGCATTACGTCTCATTTTTTTGGCAGATGTAACGGGGATACAACCGTTAGGATGAAGGCTGGGTCCGCCGATGGGTGACAATGGTGAGTCTCGCGAACCACTGTCCTGAGTGTGATGCAATTCAATTACGCCAGTGATTGCGTATTTCAATTCGGTTGGTCATTGCACGAACAAGGCAGGTGGAAGAAGAAAACGACTCGAGGAATTTACCGTTTAAAGACATTGAGTTCGTTTATTGAACATTCAATAAATATGTTAACAACAACGACAATGAATAACTTCTTGTTTCGTTTTACTTGTGATGGCGATGCTTGCTCCGATGAAACGAGCCCGTTGAAGGTTGGTTGCAGACTGAGGTTAGGTAAATGACGCCGAATAACCGCCAATTCGAAAGGGGACGCTGCAGACCTCATTGTTGGTGATAATCGGCCAGCTGATCCGCGACAGCTGCCGCGCAACTGGTATACACTGCGAATGTACTAGATTTCTCCAGTACATCCCAGCACATTCAACTGCCAATCCGCAACACAGACATTTATGGCATTCGGGCCCTGCCCTGCATACTACATTTTAACTAGCTAGCATGAGCCTATGGCATACGTGCTCTGCCGTATAGTCTTACAGAGATTACTCTTTTAGCTCTGCCGTATAGTCTTACAGAGATTACTCTTTTAGCACTCTAACAGCATACGGCAATCCAGCCATCATAAGCCACAGCATTTCTTACATTGCATGGCGACTCTGGGAACATTACATTTTTCAACTCCATGTTCTTTCCTTGGGGTGAAGACCTTCTGGACATGGCGACGAGAGGTTCCTATTAAATAGTATCATCCAGCTCTTCATGTTCATTGCTGAAGTTCATGGTATCCAATAGTTTTAATTATGAATGAGGAAACATTCATTTCCGCTCAAATATCTTCTCACGGAATCCAAGGAGTTCAATCATTTTGAATGAAAAAATATCAACTTGCATTTTAGCTCACATTGCCGTGCGGAAATGCAAGTGTGCAACGATATTATGAAACATCGTATTTCCGTTCTCAGGGTTTTGATAATTGAGTATTGGGTAACTTTTGATTAACGATGACGTTGACTAAGCTGACCTTACATGTCGTTGTCATCATCTTACTTAACACGCGTTTGAACTCATTACGGGTAATGCAATATTGCTTACTTCGACAAAGGATTCCAGTCAGGTTTAACTATTAAGTAGTTTTATACCAAATAGCCTAGTTGGTAAGAAGGTTGTGTCTTGCGTTTGATTGTGCAAGCCTAAGTTTAACTGACGACTCTTGCTATTGTGCAGTCCGGCACAATAACTGCGTGTAGGTAGAGCCCCAAAGCCCAACCGCGGGGTGAAATACCACCGCATTAAGCTATAGGATTCGTAAAATGGTTGGGAGAAATCCTTCACCACCTTTCGGAGCTTGGCTGATGGACCTGGTCGAGAAAAAATATCATCTCAGGACGCTGACTCAGCGCTATAGATTTGCCTTTCTTGGGAGAAGTAAAATAAAAAAATAAAAGAAATTATATTTACATATATCACCATATATACAAGAATAAGAATATAACTCGAATCTTTTCAGTTTAAATGATTATTAAAAAACCATGTTTATAAAAGCACTCAGGTTTTTTAAGGCCTCGTGATAATAATTTAAAAATACATCCATTTCTTGAACCACACAATTTGACTACAGTACGAATAGAAACACCGGAATTGCTGTTTTCACCTCATTCGTCGAGTACCCGAAACAAAATTTAAAAATGCACAATTGTGTGACATTCACAGGAAATAAAAATCACAGAAAACAGAAGAGATTATAAAATGACTGTATTAAACAAATGATAAAAGAATGACACTTATGAATTATACAAAACTCTTCACAATGCGCTGTCCTAGTTTTTTCAAATACTTATCCCCCTTTATGTATACAGAGAACAATAAAACAAACTTTACCTATATACCACATATTCACCTCAAACCTCCTGTGGTGAATATTCGCCAGCGCTATTTACACAATGTGCTCATACAACATTAGGTAGTCGGGAGTTATTGTAGGCTAATTTAGTATGTGTCTGTTGGTGTTGCTGTCACAACGAGGTTACACGCCGTGCGAGTGGTAGTCCGCGCGCCGTCCTCGCAAAATGGATTGAGAGGTTATGTGAATTTATATGGTGACACGCAAATTAATGTGTAGTGGTTGTTATTCGGGAACCCGTTACTTTATGAACTGAACAGCACGTGTTAAGAATTCATTGAAGTGCAGTTGCTGCTGTGATAGTTGTTTGATGATGGTTTTGCATTATTTTTATAAAATTAACTAAAACAAGGAACGTTCTGTTTGTTATCATTGTTTAATTCGTTTTAATACCAAAAGTCAAAAAAAAAGTGATCATCGCTGCATACTGAGGGACAAGCAAGTTCTTCAAATACAGTCGTTCAGCGCGGGACCTTCAAGCCCGAAAATTGTGACTTGAGGACTTTGAACGGCCACAACCATGGTGCGGGTGAGTGCAACCTTTGGTCCTTTATAAACACTTGTAATCGTTATTGTTATTATATTTGTGTTTTTTTTTCTGCGTGGATTGTACGATGGTATCCAGTATTCGTAGTCGGGGTTGGAAATGTTAGTCGTTGTAGTTCAATCCGAACAACCCCTGTGAAAAATGGCAAATGCGCCCTTATATGCCGATTTCTCCTTCTAGTGTTCCGCTGTCCCAAAACGGAATCAGCCCTAAAATGCGTAATTTTTACCCAACTAACGTGTAGCACTTGTACACACTGCCACCGACATCCTGTGCAATCCACCGGTGTCAGCGGGTATGGCAGCGATGGTGGTTGTGATGTTGGAGGCGGTGGTGATGGTGGTGGTGCTGCTGCCACTGCTGCTGAAACTCTTCAATTCGACGACTAGGATATAAATGCCAGTGGCGCTACAGGATTTTTGTTGTTGCTAGATATATTAAGTTCCTTTCGTATTTTTTGTTCTTTATTTATTTGGTTTTTTTTCTGTGCCTTCGTATAGTCGCGGTTTGGGGTGCAACTGTAGCCGTAGCAAACGTAGCGTTTAGAAAACAGGAACAGGTTTAAATTCATAATCGTGGGACCAGGAAATGCGCGCTCCCTCTTGGTTTAAACAGAAAGGATGGATATTCTTAAACAGGATCATCGACCATGCGTCGCTGGGGGAAGGGGTACTAGGCCTTGCTCCCGGAAAACTGGTTCCCTTTGCTTTGCTATTCTACATCATTCCACGAGAAAAATAATAAACCAGTACGAGAAGCAAAAAGACGGCAAAGAACGAAGTTAGAGAATGAAAATAAAAACGAAAAATTTTATGTATTATCGATTTTGTTTGTCGTGTTTTTCCTGCAGGATTTTGTTATTGTAATTCCAGCCAAACCTACCCGTTTGGTACGGTTTGGAGGTTTCCTGATTTTTCCGGGATCCCAATTAATCCTTTTTTTAAAATTTAAATGTGCCCGTGTAGGGATACAAGTGAAACCAGAAGCTCGAAAATCATCCCCTTTTCTAAGTCTGGGAGGCACAGTGGATCCGTACTTTTTTGGTGTCCTTATTTTTTCTATATAAACTTGTTATGTAGTTGTCCATAAAACCGCTTAAACAACGTTCCTTTTTTATTATTTTAATTGCCTTTCCTTACGATATTATGTGTACGTCTATATATGGATTGTGTTTTTATTTTTTATATTTTTACTTTTAATTTTTATGGTTTGACTAGCCTCACGGGAGGAAGTAGAGTTCCACGACTTTGTGTAGGTGATGAATTCTGATTCACAGAGCTAATCGTGAATTTTATTAGCTCTAGGATTTGAGTTCAAGGTTAAGAGAGTTCAATTTGTGTGGACCTAGGAAGTAACGAAATCGCTGTCTTGTGATTTTATGTCCTTTAACGTATAATTTATTATTTTCTTATCAAAATGTTTAAATTAGCAACTCCGCTTCGGGTTGTTATCCTTGTTAGTTCACTATTTATATAATAGCGTTATATGTTTCCTTATTATAAGGTGAGAAATAATTGCTGAGAAAGGCAGAAAGGCCCTACTTGAAATAAAAGTTTTCTTCATTGCGGTCTATCATTTCTGAAAGCCACGTGGCCACCAAAAATCACCTACATAAGGAATATTGGGCCAAGTCCACCCCAAATTGACTTAGGGTAGCAAAGAAGAAAACGTTCTCAATAGATTTCTACATATTCAATACAGAAGATTTATCATCATCATCGGCACTACAACCGGGATCCGGTCTTGGCCTTATTCAACAAATCTCTCATCACAGACAAGGTCTGCCGTGCTGTCTCCTTCCATACATCCTGTCACAAAGGACTTTCCGGGCAAGTTCCTCTTCGCTCATTTGAACTAGGTGTCCCGCCCACCGAAGTCTACCGACCTTGATGTTTCTTACAACATTAGCTTCAAGGTAGATTGCGTATAACTCATGGTTGTAGCGTCTCCGGAATCGTCCTCCCTCACACACGGGGCCAACAATTCTCCTTAAGACCTTCCTCTCGAACGCGGCTAAGAGCTTAGAGTGCCTTTAATTGAGCAGCCAGGTCTCGGATCCATACATGAGTACTGGTAAGACCATGGTCTTGTACAGTACTAGCTTGGATGTTCTGGATAAATTGCGGGATTTAAAGAGCCTTGATAGACCATAATAGGCTTTGTTGGATTTGATCCGCTGTTCGCGTATTTCTTTTTCCATATTGCTGTCGGCTACTACTATTGACTCAAGGTAGTTAAAGGATTGCACTAGTTCAAATTCGTGCTCCACTATCCTGATAGTTTGACCAACGTTAGGTCTTCTCTTCGCAGAAGTTGCCACCATGTACTTAGTTTTCCCCTCCTTAATGTGCAGTCCCATTTTTTGTGCCGCCTGCTCGATCTGGGTGAAGGAATTCTGTACTGCTGATTCGGTTCTATCCATGCTGTCGATGTCATCTGCGTAGGCAAGTATCTGGCTGGACTTGGTGATAATAGTCCCTCTAGTTGTGACCCCAGTGTCACGGATTGCTTTCTTCAACACCAGGTTGAAGAGGAGGCAGGCCAGACCGTCCCCTTGTCGGGGTCCATTAAATATGCTTATTGGTTTGGACAGCAACCCGTTATTTTTACTTGACTAGTTACGGTAGTCATGGTCAACCTACAAAGTCGTATCAATTTGTTTGGAATGCCGAACCCTCTCATAATATTACATATTTCTACTCTGGTTATGCTGTCGTAGGCGCCCTTAAAGTCTATAAATAGATGATATAATGGAATCTTAAATTCCCGACATTTTTCCATCGCTTGCCTAAGGGTGAATATCTGATCAATCGCTGATTTGCTTGGGATGAAGCCACACCGATCTTGACCAATGATGGCTTTAACGTATGGGGCTATCCGATCTTGTAGGATGGAGGAGAGTATGTTATAGGCGGTGCTCAGCAATGTTATATCTCTATAGTTGCTGCGAACTGTGATATCTCCCTTCTTATGAATGGGCCAAAATATTCCACGACGCCAATTTTCCGGCATCTCCTCTTGCTCCCATACGTGCACCACGATCTCATGAATTGCATGATGTAACGCTGTTCCTCCTTCTTTGATCAGCTCAGTTGGTATGCCATCAGCTCCGGGGGCTTTATTTGATTTGAGCTGTCTTATGGCTTTTAATGTTTCCTCAATGCTTGGTAGCGGATTTGGTCTTGATTTTTCATTGGTGGAGCCTCCAATTCTTCTGTGAGCTGATCATTTAGCAATTCATTGAAGTGCACTTCCCATCGCTTCAGAATGCCTTCAGGATCGGTGATCAGTTTACCCTCTTTATCCTTGCAGTAAGTGCAGCGTGGTGTGTACCGGGTCATGCTGCGGATTATTTGGTAGAACTTCCGGGCCTGGTGCGGACCTCGCTCTCTACTTTTCTCTATTTCACAGACAAGATTTTTTTCCCAGGCACTTTTCTTTTGTCTGTGAAGCCTTTTTTCAGATCTTCTGAGCTCTTTGTATTTCTCCTCGCGTATCCGCATCCTATGAGACTGCTGCATTGCCCGGTATGCAGCATACTTACGTTCAGTCGCTAGTTTGCACTCATCATCAAACCAGTCGTTCCGATCTCTACAACTACTGCCTAAGATGGAGTTAGCATTACTAATGACAGTATTCTTAGGGAGTGTCCATTTCTCTTCTACGCCTCGCATTCTGGCCCCAGGACTTATTCTCCCTCGCCCGAGGGCGACTCTTAACGCATTGCCAAAGGTGTTACTGGTATGCTCATTGCGTTAGGTAGCCGTGTTGATTCGAACCTGCGTGTCCGTAAGGCAATCAAACCGGCTCCCGGCCTATTTTGGCATTCAAATCACCAAGAACGATTTTCACATCGTATCTTGGGCAAGCATTGAGGGCCCGTTCGACGTTCTCATAGTATTCTTCTTTTTCGTCGTCAGGGGACTCCCTTGTAGGTCCGTGAACGTTTATGAGGCTTATGTTTTTAAACTTGCCTCGCACGCGAAGAGTGCATAGCCTTTCGTTTATTGCATTAAAGCTGATGATGGCAGGCTTCAGTTTTTGGCTGACTAGAAAGCCTACCCCGAGCACATGGTGTTTTGCATGACAGCTGTAATAAATGGCATACTCGTTTCTTTGAATAACACTACTCCCCGTCCATCTTATTTCTTGTAATGCTGTTATGTCAGCCTCATATTCGGACAGGGCATCAGCTAGCTGCTATGCAGCTCGAGCTCTGTGTAGTGAGCGGACGTTCCATGAAAAAATTCTTAAATCGTTTAGCCATTTTCGTTTCCGTGGGCGTCGTCGTGTATCCGGTCCATATTCGAGACTTGTTAAATTTGCCATAATGGTTTGTTTTTACGGGCAAGGTTATTAGCCTTGCGCCAACCTTTCTCAGGATGTCGCCGCATGCATTGGTTCACCACTTGGCGGCTGCGAAAGTAGCTATCCAGGGGTGTCACGTGGAGAATGCATGTCCAGGATCGTCCTGGCCTTCGCCGGGTTGAAAGCAATCAGTAACTTTGTGATTATGGTTTTTATACCCTTGTAGTGATTCTAAATCACCACCCTTACCCAATTCCTAATAAGCCTCAACCTAATTTCTTTTCCCCAAATGATGCATCATAGTACGAACCTTAAGTTCATACTGTGCGTTGAGCAATTCTCTGGAATGATAAGATAATGAAATGCATAGCTTCAAATGCATTTCATGGTTGTGTCTTCCACGAAATTCGTCAACCATAATCCTAATCATGTTCCCCAATTGAATCATATGCACGACAAATTTAACCGAAGGTCCATTTGTCGTGCATTGATTCAATTCCCTACAACCACTAACATTATGAAATGCCTAATACAAAATACATTTCATAATTTCTCCTTCCGGGAATTGGTTCAACCAAATTCCTATCCGCTTCCCAGAATCCCATTCCAATTGAAGCACACAAAATCTTGTTTGTGCTTCTTGGAATTTTTAAATAACATTTATAACTAATCTCTGTCGTCACAGAGTATAAAAGTGCGGCACATTTTGGATTGTGATCAGTCGAAATCCAGAGGCCGAGACCTACGACAAAAAAGTAAAATAAAGTTAAGACACCAAAAGAAACAAAAACAAAACAAGACTTTTATTTGCCCACTAAAAGTAGTAGTGTATCATCACCAATAGCGACTCGGGTTGTCGGCATTACAACGGGAAAATAGGACGCCCATCACCTGGCGGGGACCAGCTCCTGGAACGACCAGGTCAAAAGGCGCGCCTGCTGGAAGCTCGGCCACATCAGGACCAATCCAGCCATTAAACACCCCCAGGACCCTTCGTAACGGAGCCGGGGGATACAACAGGCCTTCATTAACCGGAAGCATTAAATCATAGTTAGGGAGAAAAGTGTGGTCTTTTAAAAACTTTCAAAATAGCCTTCTGTTAATACAAAAGAAACGGTGTCCTTTTTCTCTTATTAGAAGATGGAAGATTAGAAGTTTGACAATATATCAAACTTTTACCCTCTAAAACAGGTGTCATGAGTGGACGTCATCATACACAGTTGATAACCTACCCAGAAAGTTCGGAAACTTATTTCTAAAGTAGTAGCTTGTGGGGTTTCTAAAAGATACACATACAATACACAAGCAAATAGTGAAGAACACCGAACAAAAATCGAATAAGAAAAAACATCAGCCGTATACTAAGCAATAACATAGCAGTTCCACATCAATTGAGTGTACTTGAGGCTAAAAGTCAAAGTATTCGTTAATTCGTCTTGATATTCAGCCCTTTTGCGCAGGTCTTTTAGTTTATCAATGTCGAACTTTTTGCTCGTCTCCCGTGACTGCCCATGTGGGTTTGCTGCGACCCGACTCCTAATTTTGTCCATCGCTAGAAGAAGATCGGAGTCGCAATCTGCTTTTCTATGTGATCTTACGTCAAGGATATTCGAGTGGTATCTTTTGTCTATGAGGAAGTGGTCTATTTGGTTACGCGTTACGCCGTCGGCTGATATCCATGCGGCTTTATGGATTTGCTTGTGAATGAAGATCGTGCTCTTCACTACCATCTGGTAGTGACGCTGCGAACGTGATAATTCGAATTCCATTATCATTTGAAACGTCGTGTAGACTTTCTCTACCTATAGTTGGTTGGAAGATATAATCCTTTCCAATTCTCGCATTGAGGTCCCTGAGGAGGATTTTAATATCGAATGAAGAGATCCCATCAAATACTTCCTCTAGGATCTCGTAGACTGTGTCCTTTGTTTCTTCGTCCGTAGATTCTGTTGAGGAGTGTACGTTTATAAATACATAATTGTACCATCGTCCCTATATTTTTAGCACCGACATTCGGTCATTAATAAATTTCACATTTTTTATATGGGGCGTAATCCTCTTGCTTATGGTGAAGCCGGTTCCGAGGTTATGTGTATTGGTACCTCCACACGCCAGTGTAAACCCATTGGTTTCGATTACTTGGTGTGTGAGTCGGACTTCCTGAAGCGCGACGATGTCCATTTTATACTGTTTTGCGTTTTCTACGACCGTCTGTACCGCGCCTGGTTTATATAACGATCGAATATTCCACGTACTGACGCGTATATCCCGTTTTTTTAGTTTTTCCTTACGTCTTCTTTTTGTCGAGTCGGTGTTTTCTTGATGATTTGTTCCCTTATGGTAGTGTCGGCTCATCACACCTACGTCTACTGGGTTTTTCGTGAGATTGTTTTTGTACATTGATTGTACATTTCGTGGGAACAGTCTTGGGGTTTCAAATAGTCCGCCATATCAGAGTCCCTCTTTGATACGGTAATGTCTGCTTACTGCTCTGATTCGACCCGGTATCGGTGTGTATACGCCTGGCTGCAAACCATCCAATGGGCACGGTGACGCGTAATATCCTAGATTAGAAGTGGTAGATCTTAGTGTGTTACTCCTCGCTAGCCTGTCTGATTTGAGTGGACGCACTGGAAGCGTATGCGGTGAAATAAAATCGACCTATAATATAGCCAGCACCATCTATATAACAGGTCCGCAGCCACCGTATTCTCCAGATCTGGCCCCCAGCGACTATTTCCTGTTCTCAGATCTCAAAAGAATGCTCGCTGGCAGGAAATTTTCGTCGAATGAAGAGGTGATCGCCGAAACTGAGGCCTATTTTGAGTTGCTTCACTCAAAATACTATAATTCACAAACTAATGATCCGACATCTGTCAAATTTATACACCCGTCTTTTGAAGGCTACGTCAATCATATGGATTTAATTCTAGTGCCGCCATCTATGTGTCAGGCCGGGGACTTTTCAATTGACGTGTTATGTCATATGCGTTCGAAACATTCGGTGATTTTAAATGTCACATGCCAATCCGCTGGAAGAAAAGGTGAGGCTAATCTAAGGAAGTATCGATGCACATTGGCGATAAATGTCTGAGTATAGTAAAGACATGCGGTAGATCTTTGTCCATTTTAGAGAACATATCACGGCGACTTTCTTAGAGATCCATAATATATCATTCAGTCTGTTCGCACCTCGCCGGACAAACTAATAAATCCCACGTAGTTGCAAATCATCTCTCAACAGTGGGGACATCTCTATACTAAAACTGGCTCGCCTAGAGTACTCTAGGACTTACAACTGTTCAAAAGCAACAATTACCTATCAGTATCTCAGACCGCTGTCTCAGCGCTATAACTCACCTCTCTTGAAAGAATTTAGAAAAAAAAGTGGTGACCGAGAGCAACGTCTGATGGTTTTTTGGTTTTGGTTTTAAGTCTACATTTATTTCCAATACAATTACAGATTTTACCAAAGATTAAATATTGAATTCTATTTTATACGTATCATTCTTACATTAACTTACTGGCTCTTCGCAAGCACTCTAAATTATACAATATACTTTTTTTTATATTTTTTAATTTATTTATTTATTAAATACAATATAATTTTTTCTTGTGCCTTTCGTCGTACATAAACGCGTGAACCCTTGGATGCGCATTGGTGTTGTCTCCGAAAAGAGACTGCTTTCTCACGCAATTTCAAACTGCGATCAGTCAAAACGATTTGATGGACTTTTTTGATGTTTCCTGGAACAATCCCAGAATACCTGAGCGTTCGGCACCATTAGTGCTTGTATGGCCACATTCAAAATCAGCATGCCGCCTCTTAATCGTTGTTTCTGACGGAGCAGAGTTCGAATAACATTAATCGAAAACTGCTTTGCTTGACCAGTATCATTTTGAATCAGGAAGCAATACTTTATCGACACACCAAATTCAGATATTTCCATTGTTGTTAAAGTAACAAAACTAACGTCTTTAAAACAGCTTTAACTAGATGACTAATCATCCAACTGTCATAAAATATTGACATTTATCGTTTGAAGGTCGGTACCTTCTTATAGAGCACTTTTTTCTTCTTCATTTGTGGCCGTTTTTTCGCAATGTCTTCCTTCAAAGGAGCTAACAACGCTATATAATATTCGCCACCTATATTAGTGTCTTTAGTGATGCCACCTATACTACTCGTATACGTTAGGTCCAGGACTTATTGATTGATATGTTATTCAATGCAAGCAGTGGTTACATAGAATTACCCCTTAAAAACTAAAAACATGGCAACTACTATGGTGTAACGTGAGTAAAAAGATCTATTTTAAGACGTGGTGTATTGGGGATGAATCGAATAATGTAGAAATGTAGGAATTGGGTTAGTTTTACGAAACGTGCGGGAGATCAGTTCATTGGAGTCATCCAGTGTGATAAACTAACATACTTTCACCGAAGTAGTATATCCTTCCACTTCTCTCACGCTGTACTGCATGACATTCAATTTGTAGTACAATTCCTTGCTATCGGCCTGAATAATAAAATCGTTCATCATTAATACAAGTACAACATAATATTCATCGACATTGGCGTATATAGTACAACAAATTTTTGGAAAAATAATTTTGTAATATCCATCAATGTGGCACACAAATCCGAGGGGAAGAAGTATACACTAGCGAAACGAGAAAACTTTTAGTGTCGTACACATCGGGAAAGAAAATGACGTAGATAGAAAAGCAATGCTGGTTATATGCATTCAGTTCATCTATGTCATGTGTACGCGTCTGCTGTTTTTGTACTGCATTACACGAGGCTACATGCATAATTAGTTCTGGAATTATCGGCAAATATTGCGTCTTGAAACTTTGCCATATTTATGATTCACTGAATCGACTTGAATGCCAAAAAATTCAACTAATAAGAAGTTTGAGTTCGGTTGCGGGCAGCATTGATGTCAGGATCTCTGGAAATTAGAACAAACTTTTACCACAAACACAGTGCTGCCCAGACAATTTGCTCCAGAATACGCGTTATTCTGATCGATGTCCTGAGGAAAGTTTTTGTGGTCTGAAAACCACATTTAAGAATGAAACAAAAATGATAATAAGAGAATTATTTACTTGACCACGATGTTGGCAATGTAAATTTATCACAAATTGTGGCTTTCATTTCACTCACACAAATTCAATTACACCCAACTGGGCGACCTAATGCATAAAGGACTAGAAATGGGAAGGACACGAGAGTGTGAATTGAATAGGGAGGGAATAGAAAGGGGCATGAAAAAAGAAATCGTTGGGTGATGTGACTTTATAGTGGTTATGTAGCACTTGCTACATAATAATTTGGGAGGGGGATGATTTTTTTAGATTATATTGACCTACCTAATATTAGTATGTCCAATATCTACATAATAATAATATTCCACAATAAATAACTATATTAGTCATGACCTAATAAATATATATTATATATAAATGTTAGCGCAATTTTACATAATAATAAAATAAATAAGTACCTCAACAATAAAGTAATTGCAGGACTTGAGTATAACAACGAAATCAATCTGTATAAACTATTAAAAGAAAGCTTAATGAAGCCCGAATTTGGATACATGGACAAGTATGTTCTTCATCGTAGTTTCCTGGCTGTGTCTTGTGACAAGAATCACGAGAATTGTTACTCGAACTCGAATATATATATATATATATATATATATATATATATATATATATATATATATATATATATATATATATATATATGTATATATATATATATATATGAATATATGTATATGTACAGTTGTGGCGAACTAATTAAGAACACTAGAAATTTTGTTTACAATAATTTTTTATTATAATTCTTTGCTATGAACAGTTTGTAAAATGTTTTTTATATGTGTATTTTAGTATATTAATTAAAATATAAATAATATTATATTTACAAAAAAAATAACAAAGAAACATAAAATTAAATTCAAAATTATTTATATTCCAGATAAGTTTCGTTTCTGGTCGTCAGTATCGTTCCCAGATATTTAAATTCTTTGACATTTTCAGATATCTTGCCCCTGACGTTTATATGTGTTCTCTGAGGTCCACCTGCTCTCGCCGTAATAATGTATTTCGTTTTGTCTTCGTTTATCGTTTCGGCCCACCTCTTCTGCCGCTTGCATGATGATTTCACAGTTTTTACTTACAGTTTCGAGATTATCGCCCAGAACGGCGATGTCATCCGCATACGCGAGCACTTGTGTGACCCCGTTCAGGGATGATCCGGCCGCGTTGTCGTCTTGTACCTTTCTGATAACATACTCGAGGACAAGGTTAAAAAGGCATAGTGAGAGGCCATCCCCTTGTTTTAGTCCGTCCCGGATTTCAAATGGTTGTAAGAGGTGGTTTGCTATTCTAACTCGCCCTTTGTTTTCGTTCATGCAAATTTGAATGAGGGCGGCATCTTTTTTCGGGATCCCCAGCTCAACCACAATATGGTAGAGTCTTTGCCTTGCGACTGAGTCGTAGGCTTTTTTGAAGTCAACGAAGAGTTGGTGAACCGTCTCTCCGTGTTCCCACTTCATTTCCAGCAGTTGCCTTATTGTGAACATCTTTGTCGCTTGTTGACCGGTTCCGACGGAATCCGCATTGGTAGTCTCGCAATATTTCTTCTGCGTACGGTGTGATTCTTGCCAGTATGACATTTGTTAATATTTTGTATGTGATTGGGAGCAATGATATTCCTCTGTAATGTTCGCAGTCAGATCTGTCGCCTTTTTTGAAAATGGGACGACTATTGAGGTTTTCTATTCTTCCGGAATGACGTCCCATATTATTTTAACCAGTTGGTGGATCTTTCGAGCGGTTGTCCTTTGGCGGATATTTTTTTACTTTTGTCGAATGTTTGACGATGACGGTGAAGTGTTCCGCCGAACACTGTTCACATGAATGCACAACGGAGCGAAACGGCACTTTACTAAAAACACAGCGAAAAGGTTTGTTTATATTTTTCTTTATTTTATTGTTGGTAATCCAGGATTCACTACACTGGAACGCGCGTGGCGATTTTACAAAAGGTACTCTTATATAAACGGTATAATATAACACGTAATTATTCGCCGACACACTCGCAACCTTCGATGGTTGGTTCACTTTTCTCTTAACTCCCTCGTTGGGAATCTGTATTTCGACTGCGACGACACACGAACGACTCTCGTGGGAATGGAGGATCTGACCTCCGTGAATGCTACTCGATGACTGACTATCGCGACGGTTGCGTTCGCGGATCCTGAATCTCAAATGTTCTCTCTAGTTGATCTATTAGCACGTGTGCTAATAGATCTATTGTTTTCTCCTGCAGCGAAGGTCCTGTCAAAAGGGAATTGAGAAAAGAGCAAAGAACAAAGGGGCATCATAGGATCATTGTGTAGCTGCTTAATAGCCTGCAACGCAGGACAATGGCGCTATAAGGGATTTCGGTATACAATGGTAATTGTGTCTCGTATCTTAGCTGGCGGCAAGGATTATACTTGCACGTTTGCAGGTAACGCTGGCTAGCAGGGGCGCCAATCAGGTTTTCGAATTTACGATGCCTGTATGATGTATTATATATAATTATTTTTAGGAATTTAGGACGATGCGTTAAATGTCCTTGGTAAGGCAATGTTTGTCCGTTTGTTGTGTCCTTCGATCGCCGTGCAGGCGTAGGACGATTGATCGGACTTGTGACCCACGTGTCTGTGGACAAGTGTAATTTACCTATAGGTGAGTGTGTTCCTTGACGGAACGACGACATCTCGACCAATAGTGGATTTTGTGGTTCGTAGAACCGCCACAGTCCCCCCTCCATGCTTCACAAGCTCTGCCGGTATGCAATCGACTCCGGGAGCCTTGTTGTTTTTCAGTCGATTTATCGCGTCTACAACTTCGTCGAAAGAGGGATCTGGGGCTCGGCTGTATGTACGTCTGGTGCGTTTATTTGTGCTTGATGGGTGCGCACATTGAGCAGGTTTTCAAAGTACTGCTTCCATCTTGTCACGATATTGTTTGTTTCTGTCACCAGGCAGCCGTTTGTCTCCCGGATTATTTTGGCTGTCCCTCGGTAGTCATTTCTAATTGAATTTATGCCGGCATACATACCTCTGATGTTCTTTGTTCTGGAATTTTCTAGGCATTTTTCGATCCGAGTCTTCTCCCATTCGTGTTTTTTTGCGTTTGAAAAGTCTCATTTTCTCTGCGAATTGGCGCGTATCTTT
Source organism: Microdon myrmicae (assembly GCA_963931805.1). Taxonomy (NCBI): domain Eukaryota; kingdom Metazoa; phylum Arthropoda; class Insecta; order Diptera; family Syrphidae; genus Microdon; species Microdon myrmicae. The sequence goes on from OZ007496.1 coordinate 103,222,607, forward strand.
CTTCTGGCCCTGTATTTTTAGCACCGACATTCGGTCATTCGGCTCCTCGATAGTATAGTGGTTAGTATACCCGCCTGTCACCCGGCAGACCGGGGTTCGATTCCCCGTCGGGGAGCCTCTGGCGCAAGACTAATGACCTTGCCCCAAAAAAAAATAAATCATGGAAAATTTAACAAGCCTTAGGACTTGCTAAATAAGGCCAAGACCGGTTCCCGATGATGATGATGATACATATCTCTGATGTTCTTTGCTCTACCATTTTTTAGGATTTATTCGATCCAAGTCGTCGCCCATTCGCGTTTTTTGCGTTTGAAGAGTCTCATTGTCTGTTTCCGAATTGTCGCGTATCTTTCTGCGTTGACTTCATCATATCTTTCTAAGTGGATCACTCTGAGGCATTTACGTTCTTCGATTTTCTCCCTGCGCTCATCGTCAAACCAAGGTTTGGGCTTAATTGTTTTCTTAAATACGGATACCTTTTGTGCTGTTTGTGTGATTGTGTCTCTGATCGATGTCCATTTAGTGTCCACGGTATTGGCTTCCTCTTCTCTACTACTCCCATTCTCTAGGATTATAAATCTATTCGTTAGTTCGTCTTGATATTCAGCCCTTTGCGCAGGCTTTTTAGTTTATCAATGTCGAACTTTTTGCTCGTCTCCCGTGTTTGCCCATGTGGGTTTGCTGCGAGCCGACTCCTATTTTTTCCCATCACTAGAAGATGATCGGAGTCGCAATCTGCTTTTCTATATGATCTTGTCGATATGATGAAATCGATTCTGAGGTCATGTGTATCGGTACCTCCACACGCCAGTGTAAACCCGTTGGTTTCGATTACTTGGTGTGTGAGTCGGACTTCCTGAAGCGCGACGATGTCCATTTTATACTGTTTTGCGTTTTCTACGACCGTCTGTATCGCGCGTGGTTTATATAACGATCGAATATTCCACGTACCGACGCGTATATCCCGTTTTTTTAGTTTTTCCTTACGTCTTCTTTTTGTCGAGTCGGTGTTTTCTTGATGTTTTGTTCGCTTATGGTAGTGTTGGCTCATCACACCTACGCCTACTGGGTTTTTCGTGAGATTGTTTTTTGTATATTTATCATTCATTTCGTGGGAACAGTCTTGGGGTTTCAAATAGTTCGTCATATCAGAGCCCCTCTTTGATATGGTAAGGTCTGCTTACTACTCTGATTCGACCCGGTATCGGAGGGGCGCCGTTATAATACAGCCGGTATACTCCTGGCTGCAAACCATCCAATGGGCACGGTGACGTGTAACACCCTAGATTAGGGGTGGTAGATCTTTGTGTGTTCCTCCTCGCTAGCCTGTCTGACATGGGTGGACGAACTGGAAGCGTATGCTTCCGTCAGTATAGCCTGAGTGATTCATTGTAGATTAAGCCGCCTAAACACGTCAAAGTTTCTACCAAGCGGGGGGCATAGTTTCACATGATTGTATATTTTGTGATTAGCACTATTTGTCTTGTGAAGGGGATTTATTTTTGTGTGCCATCTTATGAGAGGAGAAAAGCCGATATTGCTTGTAATCATTATCTACAGATATTTATCACATGGTACAGATATATATCGTGTGGTACAGATATTAAGAAGTGACATTCATAGGCAGTTAGGTTCAACAGCTGAATCCGCTATCCGAAACCGAGTGGACTGTAAATTTATTATATGGCCTTTTTGAATTATGATCAGATGGGGAATCTGGAATTAATTTTAGGAGGAATTGGGAATGTAAAAGGCAACTAAGATACGCTTATTAGTGCTGTAACAAGAAATATTGGTAAATACTATATTCAGATTATGTGACAAAATAACAGCTTTTTATTCCTTTTATTCGGACACCACAACATTTCTCTAAGATGTTATATGTTATCTGTGGCTACTGAAACCTTCTGTGTTATAAATATACATTTTTCTGGTGTTGTTTCCAAGTTCATCACATATAATGCCTACACTTATGTATCTCTTACTTTCTGTCTTTAGTTGAAATGCAATGCGTTGGGGAAAACCCACCGAGGAACATTGCAATAGGTTCCCCTATGTGGGCGAGTGCTGGTCAGCGAAGCATGCTATGGATAAGAAGGCAAATGATAATCGTAGAGCACATCAAGAAGACGGTTTGAGTTACATTGTAAAAGAAGCCGTGGGGAAGACCACAGTTATACTATATACCGGTCATATTAGCTTTTCTTCTTCGTTTCTTGTTTACTGTGAACTGAAGCCCCCACTGAATAAAGGTGATATTCAAAGTAATTTGAGATAATTGCTACAATACATATTAACCTCTAATTGGAGGTATATACAGCACAATTGCAATGATGCCACATCAAATGTTTTGGATGGGATTACGGAGTTAACCTAGTGATCACTTCATTCTTACTTACTTATTAAAGTCTGCTACTTTGTGATCTTGGGATGAGTTCGCCCCAATGGCTGAGTTGGTGAGAAGTTTGTATCATTCATTGTACGAGTATTGTGCATACGTAGTTTCACCTGACGACTCTTGCTATTGTGGCACTTCGGCGTAGTTAGTAAGTAGTAAGTTGTATCCCAATGTTCAGGTACCGAGTGAAATAACACCCTATTAAGCTATAGACTCCTTGATCATCCTTCGAAACATGTCTGATCGGCCGCGTTTACGTTTACTAAATTTGACTTCTGACTCGATTAGACGCTGTTCCTTAATCTGTTATCTTTCGATTGATTTCTTCTCTTCCTCGACATGTCCTCTTCTATTTTTGTTGCATTCTATTCCATGCACCCTGATAGGGCGTGGATGCAGCTCACACGCGAAAACATGATTATCGGTGTCTATGCGATTGAAGGTAGAGGTCATGTGTATTTGTCACACTTTGACGGTGTTCCATTTTAAGGACATTTATATGCTGTGTGATATACAATCCATGTCGGTCGGGGTTGTATTAAGATCTAGCGGCGGTTTATGTATTTAATATTTTTGTGAAAGGATCGTGTTGTGGGTTACATGCCACAATATAAGAATAACATTATCTTATCCTTAATGGTTCTTGGATAATGTTCCTATTGGTAATAAATTTCCATGAAGGGAAATAAAGTCGGCCCTCGCTTAAAGAGGATCGTAAAATCTGTTTATGCTGATGACTCTTCTATTGTGCTTTTATCGGGTAGGATATTGTCAAATGCTGCACTAGGATGATTTGTTTACCCAGCAAAAGGGTCGCTTAACAGTTTTAGTTTTACACCTATTTGTCGTGAGATAGTCTTGCGGGTGTGGGACATATAGGGGATATGACCCTCGTGCCATGAGGTGGAACACGCAGGCGTATTGGGTCTTTGCTGAGCAAATGACTTTGAAAGTTCACCGATTTACCCAAGTAAGACAAGGTCGGCGTGTTGTAAAAAATTTGTTCGAACAATTAAGAGAAAATCAGCGTGTTGTCAAAAATGGATGTGTTTTAGTTGAGGTTTTTTTTTTCTTTATACCAACGCGCTTACAAAAAGAACCTTAAATGTTAGAGCGCAGTGCGAGCGGAAGAAGAGGTAGAGGTGGTGGACAAGACATCATTTGTACAAATGAGGAGTAGACATAAAATGAGCGCAAAGGTGAAGTAGTGGGGAATGCCAACATTAATTAGATGATTTTGATGCCAGCACATCAGTTGTATTGGGCGACTAGAGCAGTAGTCATTTGCCTCTTGGTTTAGCGTATCTTCAACTAGAGGTATACGTTGCCGTAGATTTGATAAATTCTTTCCTGGAAGATTAAGCACTTGGATCTGTGGCGTTTTTAATAAATATACACACAGTACACAAGCAAATAGTGAAGAACAATACAGAAAGAAAATGGAATAAGCAAAAAGCATCAGCCGTATACCAAGCAATAACATAGCAATTCCATATCATTAGACTTCATAAATTCTTTCCTGGAAGATTAAGCAGTTGGATCTGTGGCATTTTTAACATATACACACACAGTACACAAGCAAATAGTGAAGAACGAACAGAAAGAAGAAGAATCGAATAAATAAAAACCATCAGCCGTATACCAAGCAAAAACATAGCAATTTCATATCATTAGATTTGATGAATTCTTTCCTGGATGATTAAGCACTTGGATTTGTGGCATTTTTAACAGATACACACACAGTACATAAATAAATAGTGAAGAACAACACAGAAAGAAAATCGAATAAGCAAAAATCATCAGAGCCGTATACCATAGCAAGAGTTTAATGCATTTTTAACATCTAGCGTCACCACCGCGCAATATTTTGTTGTACCACCTAGCCATCGTGCTCCAGCTATCGCATTGCGAGAGATGTCGCACACCCAAGATAGTGCCTTACCGGTTGATCTACCTTTCCATAATGCGATTCAGAGAGCCCCGATGTTCGTTCAGTGAATTGTTCCAGGCGAGTGGCAATTACTCGCTCAAGCAGTTTTCCTGTTGTGCCCAGCATGCACAACGGACGATACGACGACGGCGCTTCTGGATTCTTGACTCCTTTTAGTATAAGCACAAACCGCTGTTTTTGCCATCGTTTAGGAAATTGTCCTGTTTGAAGGTCGGTTGTGAAGAGACTGCTGAAGACTTCCGGGTTTTTTGTTAAAGCAGTCTTCACTACAGCGTTAGAGATACCATCCAGTCCCCTGGTCTTGTTTTTTTTTTAACAATGCTTGTAGCCAAGAGCAACTCTTCAGCGGTCACGGGAGGTATTTCTCCTTCAGTGATACTCCACTCCTGTTGCACTCTCAACACCTCATCACACCGTGGGAGGAGGACAGCAACGATTCTGGCCATGTCAGTTTTACTTTTTTGCATTTGACTTCTGTTGTTGTGTAGTCTTTTCGTGACTATTCTGTAGGCGCTGCCCCATGGGTTGTTATTAGGGAACAGAACGCGTCATATTTACTTTTGCGGTTTACATTCCTCAACTCTTTCCGTTTGTTGACGAATTTCGCCTGCAATTAAGGGTAGATGTTACGGTTTCTTGCTCTTTGTTGCAAGCGTCTTAACCTGTTGGGCTCCGATCGCACATGGGCGATTTCTGAGTTCCACCAATACAATGGTTGGATACCCGCTGCTGGTTGTCTTTGTCGTGGCATAGAAACATCACATGCGGTAGTTAGTCACTTTATGACTTTTCCAGTCTGCCTGTTCGCATCGGCCTATGCGTTAAACTGTGGGATTTGGTCTTCCAGTATATAATCGAGCAGTTCCGCATCGAGATCCTTCTCTTTCCACTCATTTTTCAGGGCTTTCTTCGCCAATTTGCCAAGCAATTCCTTCCAGCCACTGGACACTTCTGCATTCCAAGGGGGGATTTCCAGTTGTCCAGATGACCGCTGTTCCGCTGCTGTCTTCCTCCCATGTAATAGTACCAGTGCCAGGCACCCTGTACTGGTCATTGATTAGTATCACGTCGGCAACATATTCCTTAACCGTTTCGAAAAGGAGATCTTGTGCGGCTCCATAATGGTTTAAATTAATTTGCATGTACCTAAATTGGACATCGCGTTTTTAAATGGTCGGCATTTGTAACTCCCTGTTGAGTGGTGGTTACCGCCTAAGCATACTGATTCACAGAACATACATTTGGGTTGTGCTTTACAGCCCATTGTTCTGTGGTCTTTTTCACCGCGTTTCAAACAGTTTTCCGAACGATCTTCTTCGGATTTGCTCGATTTCGCCACATGACCTCATTGCCAACATCTGAAACATCGTGTGGGTGCGATGTGTTCTCGAAGTCTGCATCTCACCCAGCCAACCCGTAGGAAACCTGTAGCCAGCAACATGCTAGCCTTTGCTCTTGGTAAGCAGATCATGGCCGCCTGCGTGCCATCTCGTCTCCTTCTTAAACTCTTTACCGCTTATTTTGGGATCGCATTCAGTGCAGTGAACTTTATAGTGATAGTAGTAGTAGCTTCATCTAAATCACGACACTTAACCGTGATTTCCTGTGACACTGTTTTCGCATTAGCATCTTCCTTTAGTACTTGTTGTACCTTTGCTTTCAGTATCTCGCTGGTGGCCTCTGGACGGCGTTTCAGTTCTAGCAGCAATTCCCCTTTTGCTGTCTTTCGAACTTTATTCACGCTATTTCCGAGTTTACTTAGCTCGGGCTTAGCCTTCATAAACTTCAGTATATCCGCATATGTTTTTTCCCCGGTTTTGTATATCCTTATACCGTCCGGGCGTGGTCTCCTTTTCATAATGTTGGCCTTCGCAGTATCACCTTTTGGAGCCTTTTCACCCTCCAATCTCGCACCCCTCTTCCTTCCCTCCTGGCCAATTGTAAACCAGTTGTAATTGGCTGGCTCATGATTGATCTGCTCCCGGATCCTTCTTACGTCTGTGTGCGAGTTTTGCTTTGGCTGGATTTGCAATTTTCCACCGCCTGCTTCAGCCGGCGCAGATGGCCTCTAACCGATTTTCCACTTCCTTATCATAAAGGCAATCAATGATCTCGACCAGCTCTCGGACAGCATTAGTAATATGCCTTTGCTTTTTAATTTTGATCGTCTTTGTCAATTCTGCGATACGTTCTCCGAGCTGTCCGAACACCGAAGAACCACCATCATCTCCATCACGGTTGTGGCCCGCGCTCGTCTCTATATCGCCACTGCTTGTTGCCGTCATAAATTATGCAAAAAACCTTTCTTTGCACAACTGCGAAATGCCCCTCTGTTGCTGTCGGGAGAGCAGGTTTTGTGTCTTCTATATGACTGGTCTCTGAAAATCCAGAATCTAAAATCCAATTTGATAAGACAAAACTTACCATGTACTGAAACAATCACCAAGGGGGCAATTGAAAACACGTATGAGATCCTTTTGCCTTCTGACTATTGCTTTTTTCACTAATTGTCACTTTGAAATTCTTAAATTCTATTTGCTCTTTTTATTTCTATATTTTTTCTTGAAATATTTTTTTTTTGGGAATCGTTTTCTTTGTGGGTCTTTAGTTAACTTTTTTTTTTCTGCACCACACTTGCATACTAATTATCTCGCGTCATCACAAAATAAATAAAATACCTGGCGCGTGTCTGTTCTACTCGGTTGTGTGATATGTCTATTCGAAACATTATGTTTATAGAATGGACATGTGTTCTCTTTTGCCTTACTGCAGTGATTGTAACAAAGTTATAGTTTGGCTTTATTTCGGTAGCTTAGTATGTAAATCGTCGATGGCGGGCGTTCGGTCAGTTTGTATTTGTATGTGTGGGTGTACGGTTTAGGATTTTATTAAGGTTTTTGGTCTTTCTTCACGCACACGGTCGTCAACATCGAAATCACCATCTCTGAAGCGACGGAATCAGTGACGGCACGTTGTTTCACTTAGAGCAGTGTGGCGGTTCCGGCAAACCCCACTGCGTATTTACCTGAAGAACCCCCATCCCTACAATCCAATCTGCATAAGTTTTTGCTAATGCAATCGCATTAAGCACCTGTAAATGCTTGACACATCAAATATATCAAATTCATAATCTAAAAGTCCCTGTAAAAGAATCATTACCTTTCATGCATCTCTTCGCATTCAAATTCCCTATAAGAATTCTTTCTTAACTTACCATATATCCCAAAACCAATTCGGCACCTTCGGTGCCAGGCAAATCCCAATCTCACCAAGTGCATTCCCCCCTAAACGAATCCCTGAGAACAAAATGATTTGGTTTACATACAATGTAACCATCATAAGAGGGATCATGAACATTGAGTCGCCTATTTCCCGGCTTCAACATGTGTATAATAAATCTCATTACATATACGCTGGCTGGCGACCTATATTCAAGGGACAAAAACAAATATACGCATCTTGCGTCTTAAGCCATCAATTAAATCTTACAGCATAGGCAAATGCAAATAGGAATTGAATACCTACCCGTACCAGCGATGCCATAAACACCATTTCCCTGTAAACAAGCTAAAACCAATTAGCACAATGTTCATGATGCATTGCGGCTGTCAATACAGCTGCTATGCATATTGTAGACAACGATCATCAACGGTCCCTTTGTCTTGCATATTCCTGGATCCGTTTCCCAGTAACCTTCTCACATAAACAAAGATCTTCACAATCCCTTTTCCCTTTCTTTGTTTTAGATTGGTTCTCATGGTTTCGTCCCATGAATGAACCAATGTACACACATACATGTGTACCACCATGATATTTATTACGAGATCTGGTTTTCTGTTCCACAGAGAGAGACTTTACGTCTCTCTTGTGGTAAGAAGAAACATATCCCTAGCGGAGAGGATATCCACCACCACCGAATCGAGGGTGAATCGAGAACCAGATGCCAACCCCCGATTGAGTCTTTTTCCAAACAGCAAAGAGGTCGGTCGCGTTTGCCATTCGCCGTATCGCGCGCGGTGCGGTGCGACAATCGAGTGTTATAAGTCGAGTCGAATCTGAAAGTTTGTACCATGTTTTAGCATAAACATAAATATTTTCCCTTTGACTTGCCGAATTATTCCTTCAGTGAAAGTTTGCATCGTGTACTAAAATAAATATAAATCCTTCTTTTAACACAAAATAAAACAAATCATAATGAACGAAATAGTGTGTTTTATTGTTCCTGTGCTGCTCCCCGATAGGGTGTTAACTCCGATAAACAATATCACCTGTGTGTTATTCTGTGCTGTGTCCGATGGAAAACGAACTCCAATCATCGTTTCCGTATTCCTCTTGGCGAACTGATTTCTCGTGCTGCGGCTGAACAATCTTCAATTAAAGACAGTGACCGCTCTAGTGGGTTGGTGGTAGAACTCTCGTCCATGCTGGCGTCGCGACCTCCTACCCCCATAGCAGCATCTCCGTAAACTTTGCGGAGCTCTCGAAGCCCTTCAGCTGCCGTTTTCTTCGAATGAAAGAAGAAAATCAACACCTTCCCGCAAATGGCGATTATTTAGCAGAAAATCAGACATTTTCACACAACCAAAGGATATGACGTCAAAACAGAATCACTACTGTGTCAAAGCGGTTTGGTTATTATCATATGTTTTAGCTTGGTTCATGACGTTTTGGATATGTCGAAATCGACCAACACTTATTGTTGGAGCCATCCATTAACAAACAGCGGGAACTTATTTGGGCACCTACAGTATGTCTTATACTCGTCCTGTACTTGTTGATACTATAAGTTCATTAATAAGCTCTTTAATAAACGACATGAGGCTTCTACCTTCGTCAAATTGAATATTCTTTTGCCTGGTATCTATTTGTAAAATATGTGAAAACGCGTTCTGTATATCCCTCATCATCATCATCGGCACTACAACCGGGAGCCGGTCTTGGCGTTATTTAGCAAGTCCTGAGGGTTGTTAAATTTTCTATAATGGTTTGTTTTTTCCGGGCAAGGTCGTTAGTCTTCCGCCAGAGGCTCCCCGACGGGGAATCGAACCCCGGTCTCTCGTGTGACAGGCGGGTATACTAACCACTATACTATCGAGGAGCCCCTGTACATCCCTCAGCACTACGAGGGTTGCCTCTTATGTTTCGGTATTTGGCAACCCTAGTGTTGCAATCCGGCAATTGACAGCTCTGTCGTAAAGTTGGACATTTTTGAGGTTATACGCATTCAGAACGTTTTGACATACGAGCGCTATTTGTGTTGTTTACAGTAACTTAAAAGACTCATCTCGGCCCAAAAATGGAATTAAATCGTCAACATTTTCGTGCGATTTTTTTTTACAACTTTCGTCGTGGATTAACTCAGCAACAGTGCATGGATGAACTTAATTCAATTTTTGGCGATGAAGCTCCATCAAGGACCAGTGTTTATCGATGGTATGGTGAATTCAATCGTGGTCGTAGTTCACTCCAAGATGAATTTCGTGAAGGTCGTCCAAAATCAGTTGTTGTTACGAAAACCATTGATGCTGTGCGCGAACTGATATTGGAAGATCGTCATGTGACCTATCATGAGATTGAGACAACCTTAGGCGTTAGTGGGACCAGCATACATTCAATATTGCATAAACATTTGACTGTCAAAAAAATTTGTTCGCGTGGGATCCCGCACAATTTGTCAATCGCCCAAAAAAAGGCTGGTGTCAATTGGTCGAAAGAAATGCTCAAAAAATACGGTCGCGGTGCTTCGAAACACGTCCATGACATCGTGACAGGTGATGAATCGTGGATTTACGCGTATGAGCCCGAAAGTAAACAGCAGTCGACTGTCTGGGTGTTTCAAGATGAGCCAAATCCAACAAAAGTTGTTCGCGCACGAAGCACTTCCAAGCAACTGGTCGCCTGTTTTTTCGGAAAAACTGGACATGTCGCAACCGTACCACTAGAACAACGCAGAACAGTCAATTCTGAGTGGTACACAACCATTTGTTTGCCAGTTGTCTTCCAAGAAATCAGGAAAACCAACCGCCGAAGACGGACCACTCTTCACCACGACAATGCGAGCTCTCACACATCGGCTGCAACAACTGCATTTTTGAGCACCCAAAACATCGATTTGATGGGTTATCCGCCGTATAGTCTTGACTTGGCACCGAATGACTTCTTTTTATTCCCGTACGTAAAAAACAAACTGAGAGGTCAACGTTTTTCGACACCTGAAGAAGCGGTTGCTGCATTCAGAATGCATGTGTTGGAGATACCTGAATCAGAGTGGCAAAAGTGCTTCGACAATTGGTTCAAACGCATGCAAAAGTGTATAGATCTTCATGGGGAATATTTTGAAAAACAATAAAGTGATTTTCGATGATCAATATTTGTTTTTGTTCTCTAATCCCGAAATATAAAAGGCAACCCTCGTATAATATTGGGGCCAATTTATGAACGGATTTTTGTAAAATTGTTTTCTTGGTTGTCACAGGATCTTTTCTCCTACATATTTGTTTGTTTTGTTGGTAATAACTTTGATTCTTACCAGCCTGGATGGTGTTTTACGTTCGTGAAGCCCTTAAGAATGTATTTTTAATTAGTTCAGTTGTGCCAATTTTGAAAGAGAGCAATTATGTAAATAACTTCTTAATTGGCTCACATGCAACTAACAAAAGCCCTGCATGACAAGCGTTCAGAAAATGTTCACCGTATCATAACAATAAAAGCCGATTAGATGCCCTTTGCTAATTGCCGCATAAAAATAGGAGTCGTTGGTGCACATTCAAATATTTCCTTTTACAATAAACACATTAGTTACGTTTGCCTTATATATCACCATCAATCAGGTAATTGATATAGTAAATTAACGATTGCATTGCATTGCAACTAGCTTCCTACGTCAGCTAATTTTCAAACCCATGAAATTCATGTACAACGACTTCTTAGTCGGACAACCGCAGGTAGTAGTACGTATAATACAAAGTCCCTTTTATGCATACAGGTAATCGAAATTCGCAAATACCAGAGACAGATATTACATAGTAGATTTACCATGTGCGATACTTTCGCCCTCTGCTAAGGGTAGTTGATGATATAAATATTTTATTGTGTTTAACTAAATATAATCTCTGAAGATTCTCTTCAAGTCTGGACTTTGGTAGTTCATTTACATTCGTATATTCGTAACATTGTTTTCGAAGTCATAAGAAAGATATTGATTATAAGATACGTTGTTGGGCACAAAGTACTGACCAGTATTAAATTTAATTTACTTGTGCAGGTTCCTTTGGAGTTGTCTACATTTCTCTACGTTTCACTGCGTAACGTCGAGGTTAGATACTTCCTAATAAATTTTGCGGTTGTGTGAGTGAGTTTATGGTTCGTATGGTTTCTGAATAACAGTTCATGTCGGCAAGTCGTTTGTTTGCGTAGCTTCCTTGATTAGATTGTTAGGCCTGGTCATGGAAGTGACATGGTGTTCTTGAGAAGGATGTACTTATATTTAGCAGAAGGTCTAATTTACACGGACACTCCACTCACACGACTTGTTTGACTAAAGGACATGCTTCAATGTACAATTCAATGGTGTTCCAAGATGTTCGGCTACGATATTAAATTGTATATGATCTCCGCCCCTGCATTTGAAATTGTCTTATAGTGTAAAGCTTGAGGGCAAGTATATAGAAGACTACCTTTCCTCTAAGTCTTGGGCAATACGCAAATAAAATTTTGGTTGGGATAGGTATCATATAAAATATCGGCTCGGGAGAGGCAACTTAAGCAACTGCAATGGGCTTATGGTATTTGGGAGGACATGTTTTGTGAATTATTGTGCAATTTCCTATGTCAAAACAGGAGTAAACAAAGTGTGGAAGGTACTCAAAAACGAATACATTAAATAGATTTCAATTTCATTTAGAAAATTATTTTCATACAAAGAGTGTCACTCCTATAACAGCCTAAGGAATTGTTTTCATTTTCTCTTTTTGCAAAGGAGGAAAAGGTCTCAGACTAATACTACTCAAGGAAATTATAAGGAATATAATTAAGTATTAAAGAATAAATGATGAAGTCGGAGCCATTATCGCGAGACGTATTGAATCTAAGACACCCTTCGGCACACAGGCTAGCTGGTACAAAATGAATTAAAAAGAACGTCGTTTATATCTTTATAGCTAGTGAAGTACTTGGAGCTCTAAAAAGTATTGATTTCCGTAAGGCTTGGCGAGTATCTGAATTAACCTACTTCTGATGAAAAAGAGCAATGACTCCTTAATAAATACTTAAAAACGTGTAGGAAATCTCGTGTGTTTTTTTTTTTAAAGATATTGTTAAAATTGCTATTAGGAGAAATTGTTAAAATCAGATTAGGAGTATTGTGCCAAACACGGACACTCGGTTCACTGCTATCCCCATCCGACTGTTACTAAAGTACCACCAAGTAAAACGCCGAAGGAAAAGGACGAAACGCCGCCACGTTTGTTCACAACCAACAAACCGAACACCAAAATACGACACGAACAACGCAGGACACAGGAACCGCTGCCGGAAAATTAAACACACTGGTTTGGTTCAATAGTTCAGGAGCACTGTTTATTAATTTTAACTTATTAATGGTATGCGCGAAACACACACTTTAAAAAATACGCACTATTAATGTCTCCGTTAATGTAGACATCACACTTTATCGGACTACGGACGGAGGATATTGGGGTTTGCCATTTTGCATACACACGACTGAAAACCTGGCTACAGGATGTACGCATCCTCGGCGCGGAACGAGGAGCGGAATACGAAGACCCGACCGATTTGGTCTGGTTCTAGATTCACCCTCGATTCGGTGGTGGAGGATATCCTCTCCACTAGGGATATGTTTTACCTACCACAAGAGAGACGTAAAATCTCTTTGTGGAACAGAAAACCAGATCTCGTAATGCAGATCATGGTGGTATGTGTGTGATCGTTCAGATCTGTGTTGTTTACACATGCTCGAAGGCAATGGGTAAACGAAGCAGACAGGCGGTAAAGACAAAAGGGAGAAACGACCAAATGCGCCGTTCAGTAATGCGGGTCATTGTTTACGCGATGCATCGTCGCTACAATAGACGTTGGGAAAAGGTGCTAATAAGATTGGTGGCCGAACGAATCCCTTGCATGCCTTTGTATATGCCGGGTAATTAGTTGCGGCAGGGAAAGAAATTGAAGATGGTTTGTTAGTGGGAAAACAAACGATGAGTTGGATCTTATGCATGTTTACATGCGTAGAAATATGGTTTATGGCATCTCCGGCTGGTACAGGAACTGAGTTCTTATTTGTACTAGAAAATGCTAGAGGATCCAGTTCAGATGATAATAATTGGGATGCGGGAATTGTTTGTCGATTGTACAAGTGAATCGAGGGTCGGTTTATTGCAGCTGTCCGACATAGGATTTTAACACAGACAAAGGGTGCCGACTGGCTTGGGATTCATAATGCTATATGCACTTTAAAGAATTATTTCTAGGAATTTGAGATAATGCGTTGTATCCATTAAATGTCCTTGAAAAAGGAAAATGTCTTCAGGTGCCAATACAAATGCATTGGCGGGAAACAATGGGAGTTGGGTTGTAATAATGGGGGTTCTGCCTGAAAAGTTAAGAAACGAATCTTACGGAGAATTGTATGCGAAGAGATGCATGAAAGGTAAGTTTTGTTTTCCAGGGGCTTTTTTTGATTACAGATTTGATCTCTTTAATGCGTGAAGCATTTAAGATGCTAATGCGATTGCATTAGTGAAATTAGGAGATTGGGCGAAAGTTATGGGGGTTTTTCAGGAAAGCGAACCGTGAGGTTTGGCGGAACCACCACAGGCTTACCTTATGCAATGTTGTGAAATAGCTCTTCCGACAAAATCGCGTTTAGGGTTTCAAAATATGCTGCAGATATGAAAAATGGATATTTCGACTGTTTTAAAACGTTTACCATTAACTTTAGTCATTTGTTGGGATAGTTCCCAGGACCGTAAAATTTTCCATCCTATTACTATTTATTGGGCTGTAGGAACCGGGAAGTTCATGACCTCATCCACTCGACTCCGCCATCGTTCCCTTCCACGTTTGACCAACCGATCCGATCTCCTCAAGGTCAAACCTAGCATTGTCCTCCCAACTCCATCGCGGTCGTCCTGCCGGTCTCTTTCAGGTTAATCTAACGTCAAGAATTCTACGCACGGTCCTATCGTTGACCATTCGCGCTACATGTCCGGCCCATCTTAATCTTCGCGACCTCATTATTCTCACTATTGTAGGTTTGCGGTATAGCTCTTCCAATTCGTGGTTGTGGAGTTTCCTCCATTGTCCTGCCTCCTCGTCATATTTACCTCCAAAGATACCGCTTAAAACTTTATTCTCGAATACGCGGAATTTGTTTCCTTCCCGTTTTGTGAGAGCCCATGTTTCGCATCCGTATAGAGCAATCGGCATGATTATGGTTCTATAGACACGAGATCTATGCCACGTGATAGCAGTTTGGATTTCAGTAGCTTACTGATTGTGTGCCAACTAGCGTTGCCGGAGTGTAGTCTTTTGTTAATTTCCTTCGACATTTCATTACTAGCCGTCAGTATCGTTCCCAGATATTTAAATTCTTAAAATTTTCCAATCATATTAATTTTTCTTCATTTTCTTTCCTTGAAAATGTTATTGTTTTTGCTTCATGTACTGTTGGCAGGTCGGTATTCTTCATTTATCGATTCAGGATGACGAGTGTATGATTTAGCTCTCATATCGACCCCCAAAAGGCTTTATCCATGCTTCCTAGAATATTAATCATACATCTTAGAATATTAATCATGATTCCTAGAATATTAATCATACATCTTAGAATATTAATCATACATCTTAGAATATTAATCATACATCTTAGAATATTAATCATGATTCCTAGAATATTAATCAGCACGTCGTTTAAATTGCATAGAGAAATATCAGCCGTTGTATTCAAAACTATGTTGCCACCCAAATAACTTGTTGGCATGTTTATTACTTGAAGAAGTACTGTCGAAAGCATCCATGCCCTTATATCATCTGAGTCAGGTAGTAGTTAACCTCATAATAATAGTTTATCACCCATGGTTCTATCTCAGGTATCGTGGTCTTGGTCTGTGTTGACTTAAACATATTACGCACATGCCACTGTAGTGAAAGGCTCAAAATAATCGAAAAAAGATATTAGTGCCATATACCAAAGCAATGACATAGCGATTTCCCAACTTGAATAGTGAGTGGAGACATTCGCGTGTACATGTGGCCGAGGTGTGATGTGTCGTGTCGTGATTCTAAGTTTTTCCTAGCAAAGGTTTGTGGCGTTTCTATCAGATACACACACAATACACAAGCAAATAGTGAAGAACAACACCGAACGAAAATCGAACAAGCAACGCATCAGAGCCGTTTACCAAGCAATCACATAGCAATTCCACATCAGTTGAGTGTACTTGAGTTTAGAAATTGAATTCGTACAAACGACAGTGGCCTGATTTGTTTATCTTTGGTTCTATCTTTTGCTGATTCTAACCCTCATAGCATCGGTTCTAATCACGTTCTTCAGTATCGTCGCAAACGCTATAGGTTCGAATCACGTTCTTTACTACTTCGCAAAACGCTATAATTAGTGATGATTACAATTAACAACGCACTCTCGCCATAAACCATGTTCTTGTGTTATTTCTTTGTTCAGACTGTTTGCCTTACTTCCTCTGCTCTGTTGTTTCACACAAAGTGTGACGTACGTTCTCCGATTGGGCTCTGGAAAAGATGCGCCAAGATGATGAATTTCATCGCAAAATCATCTTCAGTGACGAAGTTCATTTTTGGCTAAATGGGTTCGTCAATAAGCAAAACATGCGTTATTGGTCGGGTGAAAACCCACATGTGCTTCATGAATCACCACTTCATCCACAAAAAATAACTCTTTGGTGTGGTTTGCATAGTGGCGGCGTCATTGGGCCATATTTTTTCGTCGACGATAACGATCGTCACGTTATTGTGAATGACCATCATTATCGCGCCATGAATACCGATTATTTTTGGCCCGAATTGGAAGATATGGACTTGGGCGATATGTGGTTTCAACAGGACGGTGCCACAAATACACAGCACACTATACAATCGATTTATTGAAGAGTAAGTTTGATGAGCTTGTTATCTCAAGAAATGGACCAGTCGGTTGGCCGCCTCGTACGTGCGATTTAACGCCTCTAGACTATTTTCTTTGGGGCTACGTCAAGTCATTGGTCTATGCCAACAAGCCGACGACGTTGGAACAGCACAGAGCCAACATTGAACGCGAAATAGCGGCCGTTTCGACCGAAATGTGTGGCCGAGTCATCGAAAATTGGGTCCAACGAATCGACTGCTGCAAACGTGCCCACGGTGGCCATATGAACGAAGTCGAGTTCCATTCATAAATGCTTTGATTGTACTTCAAGCCGATAATAAAGTTGTCGAAATATCTCAAATGGTTTGCGTTTTATTTAAAAAAAAAAAAAGTTGTCAAGTCCCTATTGGAAAAACCGATATCTAACTACAGTTTTTACTTGTAGGGGAATATTATTACTTCCTACAATGGAGAATGGTCAAGTCCCTATTGGAAAACCCGATATAAGTATTGACAAAGTTTAGTGTAAACAGGATGGCTCCACATGCCACGCAATGTATGCCGCCATGGCATATTTGAATAACAATTTTCGTGGTCGCGTAGTCTGAAATAGCGAAGTCAAGTGGCCATCAAGATCATGCGAATTCAAGTTTTTGAACCCCTTCTTTTTGGGTCCTTAACAATTCAACAGCTGAAAGATGTGAAAATAATGCATATTGGCGAAAGTGAGCAGCACTTATGAAGTGATCTTATCAAAAATGTGGACCAATCTACACTTCGATATTATTTTTCACACTTAATTACCATGGACTAAAACAAATGGCTTGATATACCTGTAACATGTTTCTTTTTAATTGAAACATCCGTTAATTACCACGACGATGATGAGGCGATGTTTTACAAGAAACTATAGTTGATAATTTTTTCTGTGAGTAGAGTGTCAAACTGGCAGTAGTGTGCACGGTTGACCAAAGCACCTTGAACTAGAAAAAGGACAAGGTAATTTGATCACAATCCTAAAATATTCCAACGCCCTTCCTTTCCTCTGTCAAAAAGGATGCTTTCGATTTGTGTGGATATTTTTGATTTTCTGGAACGATTTTTTTGTTGGCCTTGAACTCCTTTGCATAAGATGTCTAATACTCGAGAAGTAGGATATTTACTTACTGTTAATGTACATATTTACTTACTGTTAATGTACATTCTTTTACTTATTTTCTGAGTTCATTCACTTTGATTAGAAGTTGTTCATATTCGTATGAATATTGATTTACGCCTTTATCCATTGGACTTTAAGTATGTGATCAGAAACAGGACGAAAGCTATCTCTGAGACCAGTGTTTGAATGGAAGCAAATGTAAAAACGGCACTAATTATAGTTTTGAGAAAAACGGAAAAGAAGGACAAAAACTACATTTAGTTCGAAATTCAATTCCGTATTCATTTGCGATAGCGAATACCCGCAATGGGTGCAGGACATTTTGTACACAAACATATATACGAACACAAGGATAGATACACATGCGAATTAGTGAGTTATACCCCGAACAGTCGACGTTATTCAATCACAGTTTCGTGGTACTTTTTTGTTAAATTTTTTCTGTATGAACCCGTGATAGCGAATAATAACGAGACAGAGTGAACCTCTTGATGCGCTTTTCTTTGTCTTATTTTTTGCTTTAATTGGAAGGATCGATAATTTGGGTATTTTTTTACCTCATTTATTGCATGTCTTGATCTTTTTAGAATTGTGCATCGTTTAAATACGATATATGAGGAGGGGACGAGCTCCTGGTACGGTGCAGATATTGGATTCGGATGTGCGATGTTCGGCGGACTTATATGCATTGTCGATGATTAAAATACCTTATTTAAATGTTTTTTTATGTACAGAAAATATGTTGTGTTTTTGTTTGATTTGGGTGATTGGACATGTGAAACATTGGTCAGGACTCCATACTACCCCACCATATTCACTGGACACCGAACGGATATATTGTCAATATTCTTTTTGTGATATTGAGTGCATGGTGTTTCATTAACAAAAATAATATAACCAATAAAAAATATCCAGTAGCTTGTGCCTTGTTCGTTGAATCGAGGGTGACGGTGACGGGTGCTGTGGCGTTGGCTCAGAATTGTGGCACGAGTTTGGGTGTAGTAGCCGCAATGTCCAAAAAACGAAAATGAAATGAAATGCAAGAGTGTCCTCTGAGCCGTTTTCCTTTTTTTAATTTTTTTTCTTTTTTGGTGGAGGTGGTACTTAATATAAAAATGTGCTTTACCCTTTTTCGCACCTCGGGGTGGGTGTGTGGTGTCGTTTTTTGGGGATTCATTATTATGCTCATGTTGCGAAAATTGTAATTGGTGATGGTGAGTCGAGTAGATGCTGCATTAATAAAAAAACGAAGAAACAAAAAACCGAAATTAAAAGGGGTGTATTATATACCTTATCGCATATAAATGTAATGTACATAAATGCATTTAAAAAGTTTTAACTTATATGGGTACAAAAGTACAGTTGCGTTGATTGGTGAATTTTTAAAATGTAATACGGGAGATGGGTGCGATTGGGAGTAATTTTAAATACAAAATTCCCAATAAATAAACCAAGAAGCAATGCGTGCATTAAACAAAAAATCAAGAGAATAAAACACAAATAAATAAATAAAAATAACAATAATGGCGCAGAATTCAATCAATTTTTAATGAAACCAATAAAAAAAAAAACAACGTATGACGCAACGAGGTACAGTTTTCAGCATTTCGACAAAAGTTTACATTTCGTTTGAATTATTTCCATAACCTCCAATCGGATCTATAATATGCAATAGCTTCATAGATTTCCTTTTGCATTTGAAAACTATTTCAAAAAATCACAAAAAATCATGTCTAAGTTGTCACCTAATGGCTTATGTTTGTAAATATGCTAATCAATAATACAAATTGCATTTATGAAGAGATTACAATGTATCAATTAGAAAACAGCATTTGTTGAGCTACTATTTGAATGCAACTGTTAGGAAAAAATCCGTGACAGGTGGAAAAAGTTGACACACGGAAGATGACAGATAAAGCTGTGGAATTGCAAAAAACTGAAAAGAATTTATCAGCTTGAAAAATCTATCAATTCCATCCACTTTTCAAATAAAACTGATTGAATATTTTTCGGTGGAAGTAAGTCGGTACTCAAGGAAGAACCACTTCTGTGGACCCACATTTTAGGGAGCATTTCGTCGTCAATATCAAGAAAATGTTGATGCCTTTTATGTAAAACTCTGAAGTGACTCTTTAATGATCCATATCTTGAAGTTTCTTTATGTGATAGATAGATAGGTAGGTAGCTAGGTAGGCAGCTTTAAGTTGTTAGTTCCCATGTGCGTTTTTCATTATTAATGTAATTATATTTTTTTATATCAATAATAATAATGAATATATAACTACCTATCTATCTATCTATCTAATACGAGTATATAAGAGGAAGTGTTATACATTCATAAGATAAAGCAAGATGGAAGTGGAAAGGAACTAAAAAATACAGAATGCGGTATCTATGTACATTGATTTTGAGTATTTGAAGTTTCTGCTGAGGAGGAAACTCGCTACAGATAGAGCATTCAACAAAATGGTTTTTTTTTTTAGTCTATACGAAACGTCTACACAAAAGGGATTTTGAGGAACCTTTAAGTGTCAGAGTGCAGCGTGGCCGAAGAGCAGGAAGAGGACAAATAACATTGCAAACAAGGATTTTGAATAAATTAATTTGGGGTTAGTAATTTATGGTCATCATCATCATCGGCACTACAACGGGGTTCCGGTCTTGGCCTTATTTAGCAAGTCTCTCCACCGGTATCCAGTCCTTATCCGAGACTTGTTAAATTGCCCATAATAATTTGTTTTTCCGGGCAAGGTTATTAGCCTTGTTCCAACCAGTAATTTATGGTATAAGACTTATATTACCATATTGTTCAAGTTGCTGTTGCACTAGTGGACTTTGCGCGTTAATGTTTGACGCGAACCATTGCATAGACAATGATTACATGTCGCCCAGCGAGTGTCGTATTTCTGTTTATACACCGATGTTCGTGCAACTTCCGTTCTAATGGCAATTATGAGTATGAAAATATTACATGTCAAATACAGGGCGTCCCAAAACTTATATTCAATTTGTTTTGTTCCTTGTACGAGTACAACCGCTGGGAAAGACGCTTATACAACCGCTGGGAAAGACGCGAGATATGTGCCGATGGCTAGCCCGATCATTGAGAATTCAGTCGCTATGGAGCATTTCACGAAAACGTGCGTTGTAAAATATGACATCTTCGCCCTCTGTTAGGGTTTTTAAAGGAAGAAGATCGGTTTCCAATAGTTCTTAGTACTTTTTGGCGTCCATTCTTCCAGAAATAAAAACAATTTCTGTTCGGACTTCCAAAGCTGCCAACACCAAAACCACCGTCTCCTCCTAAAGGCATGCGTGACATGGTTTTCCTCAATCTCTTTCTCTCTCTCTCTTTTTTTTTTTTTTTTTTTTTTTTTTTTTTAAATATAATAAATACATATACTTCTTTCGGGAGAGGTGAATCGTGATGGCGCACGGTGCCCGAGTTGCCACAAAATAACTGTTGCAGTTATTTTTGAACAGTTGCCGGTTGTCACGCTCCGGGAACACCTGCGCGGGGAGGGAATACCACAGCTTCCCCGCTCTGTAACAGAACGAGTTCTCATGCAGGGATGTTCGCGCCGTCGGGAGATGATTGTCTTGTAGAGCACATATAAACCGAATTGTGTGGAACAATACCATAAATCTTCGAAGAACAGTACCCGTGATAATATCTGTAAAACAGACAGAGGTCGGCTACGCGCCTTTGATGAGTCAGCGTCCGTAGTCCCGATGCCAGCGTCGTGTCATCGATCAGGCGGATCGCTCGTCTCTGTATGCTCTCGAGTAGATCGAGAGTACGTTTAGGGGCAGAGCTCCAAATATGAAAGCAATATTCGAGCAATATTGAAGGAGAAGAAGTCGAGCTGGAGTAAAATCTTTCTTGGCTCTAAAAAGATAGTCCAGTTTTCCTGAGGCGGATCTAGCGATGTTTGACACATGTTTATCCCACGATACATTCCCACAGACCGTGACGCCAAGCAATTTCAAGCTTTCCCCAGATTCGAGGGCCTGGCCATTGATCATCAACTGTGGAACCGATGGTCCACTTTTCCTTGTGCATGTTGTATACTGTGTCTTCGTTGCATTGACGTCGACGAGATTGATTGGCCTTTCTCCACTGCAGGACCTTATCCAGATCCCCATTCAGAGAGTCGATCTGGGTACATCTCAGCTGGTGCAACGTTGATGCACAAATAGACCGGTCACTTGAAAAAGAGGAAACAAGCGTACTATTGTGGTATTTACGTGGTACGGCAGAAATACCGGATGTCACAGGGGCACAGGTTCGCTACGCTTATCCAACGTCTTTTGTACGCAATGTTGTTAATATTAAAATCAAACGTTCCGACTTGGGAATACTAGTTCATTTATTGTACACAAATTCTGATAACCTTAAAATCAAACGTTCTCACTCGTAAATAATAATTTGTCTTTTGTACACAATGTTGTTAATATTAAAATCAAACGTTCCGACTTGGGAATACTAATCCATTTATTGTATAGGTGTGGCACGAAAACCACGCTCCATAGCGTATCAACCGCTCGCTCGATAAACGGACAATGCACCGTCGCCCGAGTTCATGCCCTTCCTATGGGGTGCTCCTGTTGAAAATGTGAGGCGGGGAGTGGCGTTAGGGGAAACCGCCACACTATCATCCATGAAACCGAACACCCTGTTATCCGTCAACTCCAACAACTCATTTATGTGAAGCAAAAACAAGGTTGGAGTCAAAATAGAACCTTGCGGTACCTTGGATTTAACGGGATACAGATCCGAACACCCACCGTCCACAACAACCCGGATCGATCGATTTTCGAGGAAGCTCTTCGTCTAGTCGCAAAGTTGCTGGGAAAGTCCATATGAACAAAGTCCGCTCAACAATGCTCCATGCCAGACGTGGAGATATCCAATGGGACCACCCTCGACTCATCATGCCGCTGAATCACAGATGTCCATATATCGGTTATAAGGGTCAAAAGGTCTCCCGTGGAATCCGTACTGACGATCATTCAGAAGTCCGTTGCACTTCAAACACTTAATTAACTTGTCATTGATGACCTTTAACATCACCTTAGATAACATAGACAGTAATGCTATCGGCCGGTAATTTTGTGGGAGACACTTTTTCCCATTCTTTGGGATTGGCTGAACTCGAGGAACTTTGCAGCAGGTAGGAAAGGTTCTTCGTTCATAAGATAAGCGAAAGAGCCTTCGACAGCTCTGGAGCACAGTTCTTAAAGACTATTACTGGTATTTCGTCCGGCCCGGTTGCCTTCCGACAGTCCAGTCTACGTAGAATGCGTTGAATAGTACGCGAGCGGAAGTTCACATCCCACCGAGGACCGTACCGGCGCCATCACAGGTGGCTCCAAAAGACCGGCATCGAGGTTTGAATTCGCGACAAATAAATTCGCGAATATATTCGCTTTATCCTTTGAATTTGTGACGACTGTCCCACTGCCCTTCACTAACGGAGAAAAAGAGGGAGAAGTGAAGTTACAGCTGACAGCCCTTGCCATTGACCGGAATGGACACGATACAGTTGGGCACTCAAGGAGTTTACTAGTCACTCATAAGACTTCTTTGCGGTATCAATCGCCTGGTTGCACGCGTTTCTCATCCTAACAAAATTCGTTCTGTTTACCTCGGTAAGGTTGAGGAGCCATTCTTTAAAAGCTCTATTTTTTGCCGCTGTAATCTGCTCGCATTTTTTATCAAACCTAGGTTTATCAGATGAACTTCGTTTGATGGAATGCGGAATGTAAATCTCCATCCCGAGAAGAATAATCTCTGTGACCGACTCCATGCATGCATTAACATTGGAGTTACTAAAGCACACCTCCGACCACGGAAAGGATGCGTAGAAATTTCGCAAATCGTCCCAGTTGGCAGCCCTATACCTCCATACATGGCGAAGCTGCTAAGGTCAGTTATTCGCTTGAAATGCAAGTGGTTGCGCCATTGATACCAGGCAGTGATCTGGGTTTCCCAGTGGCGCCACAACTTCCACGGCATAAACCCACGGCTCGAATGCCAAAAATAGATCCAGGGCGTTTGCATAACCACCTCCGGTATCCGGCACTTGTTTAGGTTCCTCAACGAGTTGAGTCAAATTGCGGCTAACAGCGAATATCTCCGCTAGCCTCCCAGCCTCGTCGGTTCTGTTGAATGTACCAGCCAGCCGAAGTTGTTTACGTTAAAATGGCCATGGACGACAATTTCAGAACCTGGGTGGTTGATCTGTATCAGTGGATGGCACGTGAAAGATGCTCGAAAAGTGTCACCGGTCGATCGTCATTCGCGGAGCGGTAAAGACAACGAAGAAATTTAACAGAATTTCTCGGCACGACTTTCAACCACATGATGTCCAAGTTATTGGGTTTCTAACGCATCCATCCTTTGCCAGGCCAGCTCGGATCGTGTGATGATGCAGACTCCACCCTTAAAACGAGTCGACCCGGGTCTCAGTTAGGGCAAGGATATCAGGTTTCGCCGTTTGAAAATTTTGGTGGATGGCGCTTACATTCGTATTGGTGAAACCGATGCGCCTGATATTACAAAAAGCCGTTATCAGTCGAGCATCGACAGAGCATCGAGAACGAGCCCGATTATGCGATGACGAATTTCTTAAAGTTCACTTATTTATCATAATATCTGCATGATGTTCCCCCTGACACAGTCCCCCCGGACATCCGACTGGGAGACTAGTTTGCCTCCGGAATTCTTTATCTCAGAAGGTACAGTGGCGGTTCTTTGAACCACACAATCTACTATAGGTTGAGATATCGTTGTTCCACCAAGGAACTACTCACCTATATTCAAATTACAAATGCGCACAGACACGTGCCATCAAAAGTCCTCCTTTCCACGTGAAATAAAAGGCAACATTCATCCTGGAGTCAACAACCCCACGTATCCACAGATACATGGGCCTATAAGTCCTGAATAATTTTTCTACGCCTGCACGGCGATCGAAGGACAGACTCACCAACAGAAATTGTGTAACGATCCATTAACTGCATATACACAAACGGTTGGCACAGCTGCACCAACATCACATATCCGGCGATAAGCTAATTGCTGGAAAACCAACCCGTCGGCAAAACTTTTTGTCCCTGCCGCAATATACTTCGTCCAAACAAAGACCAATGCGAGCACCAGCAATAAACCAATCCTGTTCCCATAGCGATATGTAAACAATGATGATTACATTATCCCATGATCGACTACTGTAAACCACACGCTCGATTGTTTACGTAAGCAATTCATCAGAGGTGTGAAAATTTTGACGATCACAGGATGATCTACAGCATGCAGCAATAACCTCCGCGTCTGTATGTGTGAGCACGATTTTGACTGGTGGAAAGATTCTCGATGAGAGAAAGTCACCACCCAAGGAAAGTGAAAGGAGGAAAAAGAAAACTATGGGGTGAATAGGATCATCCCCGAGAGAAAGTAACCAGACCTTCCCAGTTGTTTCTTGTAGAACCATACTGTTCTTTTGGGAGCTGTCTCATTAACGTTACTGTTGGTTAGAGGAAATTTAGCTGACACGACATAGTGGTCTGAAGTGCCCAAGAGCGAAGAAACTTCAATTGTGTATTTATTCGGGTGGGAGGTGAGAAACAGGTCCAGTGTGTTGGCGAAATTACCATATATGTCTGGTACCCGCGTTGGATCATTGACAAGTTGAGTTAAACTATTTGAATCAGAAAAAAGCTGGACATATTGACCTTCAGGTATTGCGTTTTCGGAGTGGCGAATCCACTGAGAGTTATGCACATTAAAATCACACGCAATAACGATTTCGCTGTGCGGATATAGGGTCAAGATTCTATCGATAGTAACAGACAGAGTACCAAATTCGTTAAGGCATGCGTTTCTATCCAGGTTTGGGCTTCTGTAAAGAAAGCAGTAATGTATGATATTCTTCCGAACGTGTAGTTTTAGCCAAGAGAAATTAAATTCTGGGTTGGGGTAGAGCCCATATTATGGCAGAAGCTGATAAGCAATATCATTTCGTATGTATGTGGCTATACCATAATGTGGAAAAATCAGAGACACTAAGTTATATCCAAGTAGATTAAGATCGGAAATATCTGTATTAGTAATTACCTGTGTTTCGCTAAGTGCATGTCTTGCTGGTTTTTGGTTACAGACGTGGGCAGACACAGAAGAGAAATTGCATCTCAAGCCGCGAATGTTACACAACGCCAAATTCCCGTTCCATTGGAATGGCCTGACACAGACAACCAATACCGCCTCGGGAAAGGATGCAAGTCGGGACCGGCAATCGATAAGCGAAAGCAACCACTACAGGTGTTATGCCCTTGTAGTAGGTGCCCCATTAGACCCGTGCCGAAATCCAGGTCACATCCCTTCCATGACGAACGTTATGTGACTCAGACACCAAAAAATCTCCAAAGATTATAAATCAATCGAGAGTATTGTCCAGTAAGTGTTATTTGGCCTGATTGTATCAATCGTGTCCGGCTCGTGGATAGGTATCCGCCTGATTATATCGAAATCCGTCTCTTGGATAGGTGTCCGCCTGATTATATCGAAATCCGGCTAGAAAGACCATTAGTTAACTTAGTAGTAAATTTATTCACTGGCCAATAGGTGTACTTATAACATTTTATATAAAATGTATTTTACACAATAATTACTTTTATATATAATACTTTAAGCAAATGAAAACAATGACTTATTTCAGTGAAAATTCAAAGACGAATGAATATAAAAAATTAAGTTAAGCTGACGTCTGTACTCTTTTTATCCTCATATGTCAGGGAGAGACGACGGCTTCTGAGGATGTTGACACTTGCTGATTGCACTTGGTGTGAGTTCACATTCGCCTTTCTGTGGTCGGTGGTTTAAATTTGTGGGTTTAATTCTGTATTTTATTTGGTATATTTTTCTTTTTATTAAATTATGTTGGGAACCAACAACCGTATGTCACTTAAGTGGTTCATTAGGAATGAAAAGCTGTGGTCTAATGGTCTTCGTAGCGCTATCAATTAAATAAATACATGCATGGTACAATCTCATTATCAACTGTTGACTAAAATGGGTTTTTATTATGTTCGTCTTATTATATATATATAGTCGTAATTAAAATGCTTAACCCCATAAGAATGAGATCACCTAACACAAATTAAGAGATCTTCGATGTACTGTAACATTTCATATAGCAAGTGTCATCCCATTAATGCCTAAAACACAAAGTACTTTATAACCGCCGCAACAAATTAGATAATAACTTGTAAAGACTACTTGATCCTAATCTTTAAATTGACTGTCAACTGCAGTTTTACATCCCTTGCGTGTTCTTTCTAGATAATGGGTGTCTCTTTACTACCCTTGGTTATTTAAAAACTTGACCACATTGGAGTCAAAGATAAACTGACCGGCCATATAAAAATGCAAACCTTCAATTATGACAATAAAATTTTCGTGAGCACCTCATCGCGACAGACAGTTCACACATTGATTTCCCAAAGTGGTTATTACATGCACGACTGCAGTTTACCCTACTGCTAAATCGGATCCTAAGATGCGATAACAAATAACGTCCTAGCCTGACAGTGGACACTAATGAGCGCAGTTCCATAGACCCTTGGTCGTGGGATATGCGTCTATTAATTTTTATTGCCATTTGAGTGTTGTCTTAGTAAAATATTCAATCAAGGAAGCAAATTCACTGGTAATTATCTATTTACCTCCTGGTAATTAGTTTTATATTACAGCTTTAATAAACAACCACTTTTCGAATTAGAATGTCGTTCTGGCATGCGGTATGTGTGTCAATAAATCAGGAGCGTGGTAGCACAATCACACAATTTGTGACACGTCAAGAGGAAATTTATTGGGGAATAGAATATTTCATTGTCTTTACATTAAAAGTAGGAGGTAACCGTTGTGGTTGCTGATAACATCTTTTGAGGTGGAAGTACATAACAAAATAAAAATTCTGTTTCAGATATCTTGTGAAATAGTCACACTAAGTAATTGGATAATGTTTTTGATAATTACTGAAGCATTTATATATTTATTGCATTACTATTCAATTGTAACGCTATGGAGTTATGGGGTTATATTAGTTTGTGTGCCGGCACGGGCACGGGTTCACTAATACACCACAGTGTTCCGCCGCAAACCGTTCCCAAAATGAGAAATAAAACACAGATATTGCTTGAAATTATTTTTTTTTATTGAGGTCCTTCGGATTATCTATTCGTGCTGATCAATCATTTTCGTAACACTGAATATTGTTCCAAAGGCATGTTTTTAATTAGCTGATGTATTTTTGGTTAGAGTATCAACATTTCACATAAAAACTATCGAACATTGTTACTTTCGCACTTTTCAATCTACACAATTAATACCAGCGAATGGAGGTTGCAATATTAAATTTTTAGGCTTACTTATTTAGTAAATTTTAACGTTAATGTATATTAAAACAAAAGATGTATCAAACCGCGAATGCAAATCATGCATATAATTCAAACGCGCTCTCTCGACTACACCTGACTCCCTCTTCGTGCGCACTTCCGAGATGCGAGAACTGCTTTTGTCGGTTGGACAAAACGCTGCCGTGAATGTGGATAAGCCGGGAAAATTTGCTGCCAACGTGTGTGGCAGGATACGCTGGCTGACAGACGCCGATAAGGTTTCCTGATTTATGACGGTTACTTTGTATGTTAACCGAATTACTTTCAGGAAAATTGGTGTGATGCATTAATGCATGAAACAATGCCCTTGGGAAGGAAATGTTTACAGGTGACAGCGGGTTGGTGGCGGGAGTTGGGGTTGGCATTGTGGGTGGTCCTTCGCGTATTTTGCAAGAACCCCCACAGAGTCAGCATGAAAACTCAGGCAACTGAAATGTATAAGCCCTGCCCTAAACCCACACAAAATAGTAGGGAACCCGACTTCCAGTTTTCGAAGTTGGCAACTCTGTAAAGTATTTTTGACGCCGAGAGTTAGTTAGTTTTGACGGGGGAGCTACTATTTAACATCGTCTAGATAAGTAAAGGCTCTACTATAAATTATTGTGATATCTCCCTTCTTATGTATGGGACAAATTATACCACGACGCCAATCTTCCGGCATCTCCTCTTGCTCCCATACGTGCACCACGATCTCATGAATTCCGTGAAGTAACGCTGTCCCCCCTTGTTTGATCAGCTCAGGTGGTATGCCATCAGTTTATTTGATTTGAGCTGTCTTATGGCTTTTAATGTTTCCTCAATGCTTGGTGACGGCAGTATTTGGTCTTGATCTTGCATTGGTGGAGCCTCTAATTCTTCTGTGAGCTGACCATTTAAGCAATTCATAGAAGTGCACTTCCCATCGCTCCAGAATGCCTTCAGGATCGGTGATCAGATTACCCTCTTTATCCTTGGAGTAAGTGCAGCGTGGTGTGTACCGCTGCATAGAACTTCCGCGCCTGGTGTGGACCTCGCTCCCTACTTTTCTCTATTTCACAGACAAAATTTTTTCCCAGGCACTTTTCTTTTGTCTGTGGAGTATTTTTTCTGATCAGCGTGGTGTGTACCGCGTCATACTGCCGATTAGTTGGTAGAATTTCCGCGCCTGTTACGAACCTCGCTTTCTACTTTTATCTATTTCACAGACAAGTTTTTTTTCCAGGCACTTTTCTTTTGTCTGTGAAGTCTTTTTTCAGATCTTCTGAGCTCTTTGTATTTCTCCTCGCATACCCGCGTCCTATGACACTGCTGCATTGCCCGGTATGCAGCAGTTTTCCGTTCAGTCGCTAGTTTGCACTCGTTATCAAACCAGTCGCTTCGATCAATACGTCTCCGTAAAGCAATCCGCGCTCGGAAAACTGTACCAACAGGATAGTGATCCGAGTCGACGTCGGCACCTCGGTACGTTCTAACGTCATCGGGCTCGAGGAGTGGCGGTGATTTATCAACACGTGGTCAATTTGGTTGCGAGTGGCTCCATCAGGTGACACCCAGGTGGCTTTGTGGATATCTTTACGCGGAAACCTGGTGCTCGCAACGACCAAGTTTTTTGATGCTGCCTGTTCGATGCCTCGCAGTCCATTGTCATTAGTGTTCTCATGCAAACTATGTGAACCTGCGTACTGCCTAAAAACCGGCTCCCGACCTATTTTTGCATTCAAATCATCAAGAACACTTTTTACATCGTATTATATATATAGCAGGCATTAAGGGCGTACTGCCTAAAAACCGGCTCCCGACCTATTTTTGCATTCAAATCATCAAGAACACTTTTTACATCGTATTATATATATAGCAGGCATTAAGGGCCCGTTCTACGTTCTAGTAGTATTCTTCCTTTTCGTCGTCAGGAGACTCCTCTGTAGGTCCGTGAACGTTTATAGTACATAGCCTTTCGTTTATTGCATTAAAGCCGATGATGGCAGGCTGCAGTTTTTGGCTGACTAGAAAGCCTACCCCGAGCACATGGTGTTTTGCATGATAGCTGTAATAAATGTCATACTCGTTTCTTTGAATAATACCACTCTGCGTCCATTTTATTTCTTGTAATGCTGTTATGTCAGCCTTATATTCGGGCAGGCCATCGGATAACTGCTGTGCAGCTCGAGCTCTGTACAGTGAGCGGACGTTCCACGAGAAAATTGTCAAATCGTTTAGCCATTTTCGTTTCCATGGTCATCGTCGTGTATCCGGTCCATATCCGAGGCTTGTTAAATTTGCTATAATAATTCATTTTTACGGGCGTGGTTATTAGTCCTGCGTCACCCTTCCTCAGGATGCCGCTGCATGCATTGGGTCACTACTTAGAGGGTGCCAAAGTAGCTATCCAGGGGTGTCACGTGGAGACTGCATGTCAACTTGGATTAAACAGGGACAATGATCGTCATGGCCTTCGCCGGGTATGTTCGCTCCCATCCCCCCACAAGGCTCCCATCCCCATACGAGGGGCATATTCGTCCCAAAATGGAGTTAAACTCCCATATTTGGTCAGGCGCTCCTCGATAGTATAGTGGTTAGTATACCCGCCTGTTACGCGGGAGACCGGGGTTCGATTCCCCGTTGGGGAGCCTCTGGCGCAAGACTAATGACCTTGCCCGGAAAAAACAAATCAATCAAGCCTCAGGACTTGCTAAATAAGGCCAAGACCGGTTCCCGGTTGTAGTGCCGATGATGATGATGATTTGGTCAGGCGCATCCAAAACTGCACTGCATGTCCTCGATAGGATGCAAAAACGAACAGTGAAACTTATTTGCACCCAGCTGTGAGTCGATCAGTTCCGTCGTTAGAACATAGCCGCAACGTATCTTGTCTATCTCTCTTCTATAGGTCGTTGCACAACTGAACTTGCTGAATGTGTTTCGCCTCCTCAGACATTTTCCCGCGATACCCGCCAATCAGAGAATGCGCAACAGTTTACGTTAAAAGTCAACTTCAGGCGGACAAACAGACCTAGAACGTCATTCTTTAGCCGAATCACACGAATGTGGAATACTCTACCTGATCATGTGTTTCCTCGTCGTTGTAATGTCCAGGCATTTAGGACCAATGTACATTGATACCTCCTTTCCTTATCCACTTCCTCTCCTTCGCTCGCACTGTGCTCTGACATTTAAGGGTACTCCCAAATCCCCTTTTCTGCGCGCGTTTGTGTAAAAAAATATATATATATTTCAATAGTGATTCACAATAGGTAATTCTGTCAATTAAATTATTTCAATTCAGACACATAAACAGTGAGCTTATTTTTTTTTTTATGCAATCGGGTTAAGACCGTTTTTCGGTCGAGGTCAGGATTGTTCATATGCCGGCCTTTTTCACCGTTTTCCATAATCTCGTCGATTTTTTTCGTAATAAGTCTACCAAAGCGTGAAGCATCTCTCATATCCAAATTTCCAAAACGAAAGTAAGGTAACTACTTCTTGAGAGTGGATTGCGACGGGAAGCCTTCGCCAGAAACATCACATATGTTTTCACATACCCGTGGCACATTCTTTCCTCTATCGTGGTAAAATCGTAACATGCAGCAAATTATTTTTTGACTATTTGCAACAACTGTTCTATAATACATTTTAACACGCACATCAACTTCAATAAACTTGTGACCAACAACTCACTTACCTATCAAACGAAAAGCAAGAAGAATAAAAAAAGAGTTGTCAGATGCGCCCAACCGGTTTAAAATTAAGTAGGCAAACGCCTGAGAAAAGTATACAAAAAACCTCCTCTTAATAAAACATTATGGACGATTTTTTTTTTTTTTTTTTTTAAATTTTGATTAATGTAATTTAATTACATTTAATTTCATTTAAAATTGAATTGCGATTATCATTGATGTTACTTAGTGGCTCCAATGTTTCTGTGTAAGGAAAAATGAACCAGCGTGTCACAATTAAATGAACACTTCTATTGTAACTACGTCTGATGGTGAACAACTAAAAGTCAACTTCATTGATTTTCATAGTCTAAAACCCTTCAGAGGTACAAATTATCCAATTAGCTGGCGTCTTCGAAAGACATATTTACTTAATAATGCGTTGTGAACTCAACGTTTTACCTTTGACCGATTTATTGGTCACCATATACACACATAGTAGTTCTTCTATAAACTCCACTTACTAATTATGCTTGACAACCAACTATCGATCTGAAACCGCCCATACTTATATACAAGTGCTAGAATAATCCAAGAAGAAGACGACAGTTGTAAATATTATCGATTTATTTGCGTGACCCCTTGTTTAATAAAATAACAAACGGCAGTAACTTCGCTGGCTTCTGACTCAAAAGTTAATAATAGACAAAGGAAATGCTGTAATAATAGATAATAACAGACAAGGAATGTGAAAATTTCCAACTCATCCTTAGATATAAAACTAGTGGATTTCACATAAGACATTACATAACGCGGTTTATCTCCGCATTGTTCGCCAAGAAGTTCGTTCCCCTTTCTTACATTGTGGTGATTGTCATATTTTGGTATGGGGTGTCAAACAGCGACGTAAAGGTAACGTAACGTCAGCTTTCATCCCAGAAGAGCACAATTTCTCTCAAGAAAAAAGAGCTACCCCAACAGCTAAGAAAAGTGAACAAGAAATCGGATGACTCTTTAAGACGTTCGAGCTCCATCTTAACCACTACAATCATAAAATCTTGGGAAATTCTCAACGTTCGATTCTCTTTCCAAGTACATAATGGAAACTTAGCTTTACATTACATAGGGGTAGAAAGTTCTCTTCTATATCTTTGAGATGTATTTACATTTCACAACCCTTGAGATTTTCACCATTAAATACAGTATATCAATGTGAAATTAACTTCCACGTCAGGACGAAAATAGAGGCAAGCTTTATTAATTTATTAAGAAAATACTGTTATATCTAATAAATCGTATAGGCCCTTTTATTATCGAATAGGTGTGTCCTTATAGCTTATACTATTAAAGTGGGTGCCATCCTTTCAGTTCAAAATAAAATCAATACACTGCATTTGGGAGTGCATAGAGTTTCTTTTGTTGTCATTGATTTTCAATTTAATTTATTCTTGTAATAATTTTACATCAAACCCGAGAATGCAAACAGTGTTACGCAAATATACATTGAATTATTAATGTAATACTAAATTGTATCAATCAGTTCGTTACAAAAACAAGACCGACAATTTTCCTTAAATAACAAGGTGGGGCACAATATAATCTAACTAAAACGTCGTCAAAAATCTAAAAATTACTTAAAATATATTTGTTTCACTTTCGTTAACAGTTTCTTACGTACAAGTTACATTTATTTTCAAAAGATCTAACTATATTACACTCTTCAATCAATATCAACATCCAGTTATAATTATTGAATATTCGACTGGTTTCTTGCGCGTTCTCTACACTGTAGAATTTTTATAATTGCAATTATATTATCGAGTTTGCAGTCAATAATTATATATCTTAAATGATAACATAATTTTAATAATAGTCTAAATTTAATAAAAATACCTTTATAATAATAATCGATTTTTATTAATGATCGATTTTTATTCATAATCGATTTCTCACGATAATATAGTATTTATATTGTTAATAATAACGATTTTTAACATTAATATTATATTTTTAATTTGTCATCGATGCGACCAACCGGTGTGTAATTGTATGAGGGTTTTTGCTTTTTTTGGAGCTGATTCCCCCTTTGCAGTCCACTGTTTTGACTGTATTTTTGTTTCGTATAATGGTGTATCCAAGTGTCATCGACAGTAATTAATCGGCGCCAAAACTCGGATTTATTGCGCCTAAACTGCGCCAAGAGAGCGCGTTGGCAATGTTCACCCGAACACGTTTTTGGTCTAAAGGAAACGCAGCACACAACACACGGACAGCTTTCTGTGACAAACACGTTTGACATTTTCATAGCCTCTGCTATCTCTCTCACATTAATTCAGTGGTCGTCTAGCAACATTTGGTGAACTTTAGTGATGTTATCGTCAGTTGTTGCCGTTTTTGGCAGTCCCGATCGTTCATCGTCTCCCAAGCTCTCGGGGCCACGTTTAAATTCAGCTGCCCAAAATTTCACTGTGGTAAATGATGGTGCAGAGTCCCCATACACAGAGTCTAACTCATCTTTGATTTACGTAGGCGTATTGCCTTTCAAAAACCAAACTTTAATGACAGCCCGATACTCAATTTCGTCCATTTTTACAAAAACACTCGCATCGACTTACTCAAACGACTGTCAAATAAAAACTACGCATCCCAAATGGTTGAAATTTTGGTGAGTAACTGTCAAAAGATGCACAACTACATTCACTTTTATTGACGAGTGCTGCTATCATTGTAGTGTTCTACGAATGCACAATTCCGCGCAGGTAAGGTCCTACCTTCAAAGAACGTACTTACTTGAGAGCGTTGCACGCGCCCACAGACGCGTGCCCTAAAGTCCCACCATAGGGCCTGCAACTCGCAGCCAACGTTGAGACCGACACCAAAAAGCAAGGAACTGAACGTCCCCAAAGCTTTTTGGGCCAAGCTCAACAATTAGAATTCATCATGCCTGAAATAAAGGTATAAACACCCATGCGTCCTATTCTCAAAAATGCCATACATGCGGCCTGCGCCCAGGAACATCTCATTGAACCGGCAATTCCGACATTCGATACAAAGAATTACCAGCATCAAAGAATGAGCCGATCAACGGATGCACGTGCGGGTAATCTGATACAAAGACCACCCAAACCCATCGATACAATAATGTATGTTGGTCATCCACTACCAGATTCCTGGGAAACGCAAACATCTCAACGAGATAATTCAAATAATGCATGAGGTTTGAAACCTACAAACGATCTATCCCGGTCCCTTCTGAATTTCACACCCTCAGAAGGATCTAATGGATTTCGGTGTGTTTACACCAAAGCAAATAAACCTACGGACTATACGTCCTAACAATCATCTCCGTTCTGCGCGCCAGATGTGCCGCGCAAACAGAAAACCGTGAGATTGAGATGCTATCACCACCACCGAGGACGATGATGATGTATGTGTGATCTCTTGTAGGAATCCAAATTACCCCTGGGAACTAATAACATGCTGCTAACAGAAATTCGGAAATTCTGTTAGCAGAAGTGAGGAGAAAAGTTTTCTGCAAAGATACAGATGGACAATCTGTATCGAGGTATTTTGTGGGGAGTGAGATTTGAATCGTCAAGGAGAAGACAGAGAGATTTTGATCTCTAACGAAGAGATCCTATTAAAGATAACCGAATGAGGTCGTGAGTAGAATGGTTCGAGAACGTCGAGTCGTACGTGTGCTGAATTTTAAAATAATTAACTCGTGTTCTAGAATGTGTCTTAACCGTGTGCAAGATTAAGTAACGTGCGTTTTCTTTCGTATGTGGTAACTGCGTTTGTATTCTAGACGATAAGTGCAAAATAAGGTTTTTGGATTAATAAAAGTCACCGTACAAATAGAAAAACAGTTTATCGTGTTTTATTTGTACCGTTTCCGCTCAGTGTGTTCTTCCTTGTGTGCGTACAGTGTTCGGCGGAACACTTACGACCGAATCGACAATAACCGCCAAATCATCACATTGAGGTCAGAAACTTTTCAGCCCACCCATGCATATAGCAGTAGCATTTTCATTTTACGTATTAGGTGTACAAAGTGTTTCCGCCGTTTTCTATAACAAATAGGAATTTATTGTGAAAGAACGGCACATTACGTTTTATTCAAAGTATTGTCCATTACTAGACACTACCTTTTCCCATCTTTCTGGCAGCATCCGGGTCCCATGTTGGAAGAACTTTTCATTCTTTGAGGATATCCACGAGTCGTCCCCTTTGTTGGTATATTCATATGTTGTAAAGTGCTGCTCGGACAGACCATGTTCCATGGATCGAAATAAGTGATAATCAGATGGGGCAAGGTCTGTTGAATACGGCGGGCGGGGTAGGCCTTCCCAATGAAGTGTTTCCAAATAGTTTTTCACCGGCACCGCAACATGCGGACGAGCATTATCATGGAGAAGAATAATTTTTTCATGTTCGGAGTAGTAATGGGCGCGTTTTTCCTTGACTGCTCGGCTCAGTCTCATAAATTGTGTTCGGTAGAGAACTCCAGTGATGGTTTCATTCGGTTTCAGCAATTTATAATACACGACACCAATCTGATCTCACCAAATACACAGCATGAGTTTTTTCTCATGAATATTCGGTTTTGCTGTCGATGTTGAAGCATGGCCCGGTGGTCCCCATGATTTTCTCCTCTTTCGGTTATCGTGGTGGATCTGTAGGGGTTGGTTATTGTACCGTACATGGGCACTAGTTCAACTCAACACCCAAACACTTACCATTGGTTTCTCCGAAATTTTGCCACGAAACAAATCGACTCAAAACAAGCGAAAGAAATAAATAGGCACGCAAGTATTTAGTTATTAAGTGTTCTTTATTTATATCCACGATCTGGCATTTGCACATGCACTTAAACTGGGTGTTCACAATGTTAATATCACTTAATCCTTTGCGATGACGCCTGCACTCCTTCAGGATCGTTGAAAGTTTTAACACAAAGTTCACTTAAAAAGTACAAAACGAATTTCTTGACGATGACTAAAAAGAAACACTGTACTCCAACTCGCACTCCAGAATCGCGTATCTTGACCGTGTTAAGACCGAACTGGCTACTTAGTAACGCTGCTAAAGAAAAAAAAAATGTAACGCCAAGCAGGTGCGACTGTCCGCTGTGACGATAGAAATCTGACTCGACCATGCAACTCACATCCATCAGTTCGATGGCCGCGAATTGCATAGATAAGGGAGGATTCTATATGTGTCCGTATAGGACAAGTACAATGCCCTGCGATGAGGACGATGATCGGTGGACACCTGATCAAACAGAAGTGCCATCGTCGGGGGCGATGTACTCATACACCGTTGGTGATGTATGCCAGAGATCGAAATAGATTTTTGTTTCAAAGTAAACAAAAACGCTATTTCACAGATCAAATGATGGCACACATGATGTATATGATGTGCCTATGATACAAAAGGGGTCGTCGTGGTATTTGCCTAAGATTCCTTGGAAACACTGATGTAGGCAATATCCAATCTAGCCATATGGCTCCGGTGCACAAAAAGGCAAACTATTTTGTTGACATAAGTCAGCAGAAACCTCGTCGACGGCGGCAAAGGGTCAGGCTGGATGGCATATGTTTGATTAATATGCGGGTAAGCAAAATGCATAGTGAGATACTGTATGTTTATTTTAGATCTCAGGCGGGTCATCGTAGGCATGGCTGGGGTATAATTGTTTATGGTGAATCATATTAGTGCCCAAATCCCATGATCGGTAGATAACCGATAAAGAAAATTGGTCGCAAGTGTTGCGAACCTCGGGACTGGGGCAATAAATGGTTATGAACCGCAGCAAAACCCATCGGCTATGACTGTGTCAACAATTACGCTGGCCAGCAAGTATTTATCTATTATAATTGCTGACAAGCCGGGTCGATGGAGATATGGTACGGTTCATATAATAATTCAATGTGATGCATGCCTTTATGAGGCTTAACTTTCAGGTGTGATGCTGCAGGGGAGCTTACGCTGCCCATAATTGCGCGTAAGTACTATGGGTTTGGAAGGTGGTTAATTAAAGAGGATGGGCGGTTCTTTGGGAATGTATTAAAGAACCGCCACAGATCCATTTTTCATCCCCAGTGGCTATACCATGGTATGAAGTGATTTTTTTTAAATAAAAAACTAATTGTAAATGGGAAAGTAAAAAACATTTTATTCCAAGTATTGGTCATTGCTTTCTACACATTTCGGGCACCTTTCTGGCAATTTGTGGATACCACGCCAATAAAACAGGCCGTCTTTTGAGGCAAACCATTCGGAGACCCAATTTTCGGGTTCTTCGTAGAAATTGAAATGCTGCTCAGCCAATGCGTGTCATATCGATGAAAACAAATGGTAGTCGGAAGGAGCCAAGTCTGGTGAATTCGGCGGGTGGGGTAACAATTCCCAGCCGAGAGCTTTTATTGTTTCTTTGACGGGTTTGCTGTATGACTCGCAGCATTATCCTGCAACAAAATTACCTTTTCCTGTCGTGTGGCCCATTCTGGTCGTTTTTCGACCAATACATGGTTCAAATTGATCATTTGTTGTCGGTAGCGTTACGCATCAACAGTTTGGCCAGGTTTTAGAAGTTCTTGATACACCACCCCCTTCTGGTCCCACCAAACACAGAGCATTGTCTTTTTTCCGAGCCGATCAGGCTTTGCAGTCGATGTTGACGCTTCTCCTGGATGTACCCATTATTTTTTGCGTTTAGGATTTTTTAAATAAATCCATTTTTCATCACCAGTCACAATTCGATGCAATACAGACTTCCTTTCGTGTCGTAGAAGCAACGTTTCACATGTGGTGTTTCGCTTTTCCATCTGCCTGTCATTCAATTCATGTGGCACTCCGTTTCCACACTTTTGGATCTTTCCCATAGCTTTTAAACGGCCAGAAATTGTTTGTTGTGCAACATTTAACATTTGCGCCATTTGTTTTTGACTTAAAGTGTCATCTTGATCAATTCGGCGTCTTCAAACTTTTTTTGTGGTCTTCCACGTTTTTCATTTCGCACATCAAAATCATTATCTCTGAACCTCTTAAACCATCTTTTGCATGTTGCTTCCGATAGAGTATGATCACCATAAGCCTCGACAAACATTCGATGCGACTCTGCAGCACTTTTCTTCAAATGAAAATAAAAAATTAATGCTTTCCGCAAATCATCATTTTCTGGTACAAAATTCGACATTTTTAACAGGATTAAAAAAAATGATGTTGTTTGTACAATGACTTAATGCATACTAAATATGTTTGACAGATGTCATAGCAACCAAATAAAAAAAATATATATGGGCTCGTTCACAACAAACGATCCCTATCGATACGTTTGTGTCTTGACGCTCACTTCACACCGGTACAACTGGTACGATGCAAAAAACACTTTTTTTGCCGGGCAAGGAGCATTTCACTTAAGCAAAGTCGACGTCTCTCGACTTCAGTTTCGCATGGAACCCAATTTCCTTGTTTTCGAATCATCCCTTACGATTTTAAACCATGTGAAATTGCTTGCTGAGTTACATCTAATGTGCGTGCAAGTTCTTTTTGCGTTTGGGATGGATCTTCCTCCAATATTGCTTCTAATTCCTTGTCTTCGTGCACCTTCGCCCTTCCACTTTGTTCTTTGTTTTCCACGTCAAACTCACCGTCTTTAAACTTTCGAAACCACTCACGACAACTTCTCTCACTCAAAGCAGCCCCATCATATGCTTCTACAATCAATCGATGCGCCTCGGCGGCAGATTTCTTCAAATTAATAAAGTATAAATTAAAAGTTCCCGCAAATGACTCTTATTTGGCACAAAATTAGACATTTTTGCAC
The DNA here is from genome assembly GCA_963931805.1 of Microdon myrmicae. Classification (NCBI taxonomy): domain Eukaryota; kingdom Metazoa; phylum Arthropoda; class Insecta; order Diptera; family Syrphidae; genus Microdon; species Microdon myrmicae. The sequence continues at coordinate 103,262,157 of OZ007496.1, forward strand.
GAAAAAAATTATGGCATGTAAAGCTGATACAAAGTTGTGATGTAATAAGAGCGAAAATGTCATGTAATAAGAGGTGGCCGAGCCAATTGTAATGTGTTAAAAGGTGGCAGCGCCAATTGTAATTTGTTAAATTGTAATGTAGTTACTTGGATTATTTGTGGTACAAAATTGAAATGTAATTTTCTGGGTCATTGGTTTTACTATAACTGAGAACAATGTGGTACTCATGGTTGGGGTGACCTCTTAACCCCTTGTTGCTTGCGGTGGCCGTTGATCCGATAGGTACGTGGGCGACGGTCGCTCCTCCAGATGCCCCAGGATTCTCTGCAATTTTACGAAACCTCATCTAGGGTTAGTGTTGCCCCTTAAGCGGGTTCTGGAGATCGAGCCAAACAATGTAAATTCCCTCTGGAGTGTGGCAGAGATCTCTTGGACTTTTTGTAGTGGCGAAGCTCAACAGCCCCGTCTTCGCGGATTATTCTCCAACCAGGTAGGGGACGGGCAGATTCGCGTTTTGCTCACTGTACTCATTCCAACGACAGCAAATACGGCAACATGGCCAGGGCAACAAAATACCGACGTGTCTACAGTTTCTGCTTTTACGCCACACTCTTTATTTATTCTTTCAACTCTTTATTTATACCAATGAACTGGATCAATGAGAACACTCAATTTATACAAAAAAGGTGTACATTTATTTATAACCATTTTACAGTTTTATCTTAACTTCTCACACATAATGCACACAAGTTAAAAAAAAAAACCTCCTCCTCAACCTTTTTTAGAAAACTAAACCTTCGTCCTCTGTTCTCAGCTCACTACTGTACAAGAAATTGTTAAAAAACTCACGCCGTTTTCTCTCGTTACCCCCTTTGTTCCCTGGTTCCGTTGTCTCGGCGAAGAAATTCGGCCACCATCAACTCCGAAACTGATCGAAACCATCGTCGCCGAATAGAGCTGGGTTTATACACCTGCTATGTTTATTGGTTGCTCCTCGATAATATAGTGGTTAGTATACCCGCCTGTCACGCGGGAGACCGGGGTTCGATTCCCTGTCTGGGAGCCTCTGGCGCAAGACTAATGACGTTGCCCGGAAAAAACAAATCATTATGGAAAATTTAACAAGCCTCAGGACTTGCTAAATAAGGCCAAGAACGGTTCCCGGTTGTAGTGCCGATGATGATGATGATGTTTATTGGTTATAATTTCTTATACCAATTTTAATATATTTTATGTGTGTTTAAATAGTGTTTAAGTAAATCTGTTTAATTTGTTTTGTAAATATTTTTATTTATTATACGTGTAAATCGCAATGCACGCTGTGTTTTGTATTTATTTAACTTTAGTCTAATTGTATATAAGTTTGGTTTAAAATTGTTTAACGCTTACTTGTTATGTATTCCGGTTAATTTCTTATTCTTTTCTCGTCGAGACAAGGGCGGCGGTGGGAAGTTACCACGTAACAAAGTCACTAATGTTTTGAGGTTATGTTGTTATCACGTGTTTGATACCTGACAATTTCGACATAATTTTCTGATGGGGCCATATTTTGCCAAACGGCGGATTGTTTCTACACCTAATACATTTGTATTTTGTTCTTTTTCTTATATTTATCTTACTTGCTAGACAAATAGAGCAGTGGCCCGTAGGTACAAATGCGCACGTAAGCGACCTATTTTGTGCCCATGATATGATTCCCGATAAATTAACACCATTTTTTTATTACATACAATTTTCTTGAAATTTTATTGACATTAAAACTGTATATTTAATAAAATATTGTATAAGTATTTAGTTCCACTATAAAAATTATTTTATCAAATTCTCTTGAATTTTACTACCATATTGTATGTTTTTTTTCTACTGATCACGTAAAAATAATTTTACTGACCTTACATATTGTTGCGTCCATGGACATTTCTGATTGCGCCCTTGCTTCCAAAAAGGTTGGCCATCTCTGGTTATTTGAATTGCGTACTGCAATTGCCCACCAACAAATGAATTTCGTTGGAGGGCAGGGGGGATGACGTCAGGACCGAAATGCGCAGCTCCTGAGCAGGAACGATGTTGGTTCCGTTAACTGGAATCAATTTGCTAATATAAATATATTGAAAATAAAAAGATTACCTATGGGGTAACGGTTGTAACCCCAAGAATAATCCTCCAAACAAGAAGAACAACTCGGTGTGTTTTTACTTTGATTAAATAATGTTTATTTAATACGATTAAATGGATTTTTAGAAATTACAACAATCTGTGATCCGATTATCAAAAGCAGCTAACGAAGAAGGGTAATTTTGCTTCAATGACAGATAGTCAATTAAATTTATTTGTGGTGACAGCTGTTTACTGACAGTTGTTTATTCGTTGTCGTTGACGGCAGTCAGTTCAGAATTCACAGATTGCATTCAGTGCGAATCCGCAACATTCCGCCCGCCTTCGCCGATCATTGGCGAACCATGTTGTTCTATGGGACGGAGGCCCAGGGCCGTGGCCTTCTGGTGTTGCGGCGGTCTGGAGAGAGCCGTCCGCCCTGAACAGCTGAAGGATGGAGTGTTGGTGACGACGAGAGTTACGGTACCTTTGACCATGGAGTTGTAATTTCGCAACCCACAATCAATGTCCCCGTAATGGCCTGTGGTTGGAGGTACTGCACCGAGACCAGAGGCGGTGATAAATGCTGAGCTCATTGGCGGCCGTCCGAAGGTATCTGCCGACGAGATACGGCCTTTGGCATGTGAGGCCGCAACGTTGAGTCTGGTGCGTCGTCTTCCATGGCACCGTCCGCGGGTCCTGGCGAAATGACAGTTGCGGTCCCAGTGCCTACTGGGCTGATTGAAGTACCGCATCTCCTGGATTACTGAAAGGCGTGCTGGTTGGGTGGGATGAGGTTGATCCCTGGATGCTGGGGAGCGCCGCCCGCCAAGCGGGTCATTGCGCTCTCCTATCGCTATTGGGGAGGCTACATATGGTAGCGGTCGTCCTTGATGATTCCGGTCATTGGCCGCAGTTTGGCCACCCGGTGTCTATGTTAGGTTGCCTGTACTACTGGCAGTTGCTGAGAGACCACCGATTAATGGAAGATTTCCATCCGCGTTGTGCCGCGAATTACAATTGGCTGATATGTTGTTCGACATTACGGATAGGTTAGTGAATGAAAATTGCGTTTGACCTGCTCCTAGGCCATTTCCTTGTGACTGTTGCTGCTGATGTAGTTGTTGCTGTTGCAATTGATGTTGCTGATAAGAGTGACTATTAAACGGACTCTGTGTTTGGTCACGGTCACTGCGGACATTGTGCGAGGCTGCTGTTGCTTGGACAGTTGATGGCGTATTCGTGAAATGCACTGACGTTATCTCTGGCACGGATCCTGTATTTGCCATGGCTACTGCTTGTTCTTGAAGCGTTTTGTTTAAGTTGTTAATGTTCGTTGCACATTGTTCAAGGTGGGCCAGTTCCTCTGGGTCGGAGTTGTAAGTTCGCAACCCACGAGGAACGGCCATGTGATGTTGTGCCCCACGACACGTGCTCGGCGTCTGTTTCCGTTGGGGCTTCGGCGTTGGTCTGAGCATCGGGACATGGGCCGGGTTGAACTTTGGGCAGGCGGCCCTTCGGTCAGCGGCCAGCTGGAGCTTACTCCCCGGAATGGGATGCGGTTCATTAATTGGGTAGGCAGCGCTCCGTTCGGCGGCCTGCTGGTTCATACTCACTCGGAGTGTGTGCGATTCCTTAACCGCTTGTTTGGTGGCGACTTCCTGGTCGACGCTGTTCGCCTTAGTTGGGGAGGCTGGGTCGACCGCGAACTGGTCCTCGAGCAGCTTCGTTGATTTGGCAACATTGCCTTGGTCGGCGCTGTTCGCCTTCGTTGGGGAGACGGGATCGGGCGCGAACTGGGCCTCGATCAGTCTCGTTGGTTTGGCAGGTTTCTCTGCAGTAGGCTTCTTTCCTTCTTGCTGGAATCAGCCTTCTTTTGTGGTGCCGCTTAAGCGGTGGGTGGTGCTGCTGCAGTAGTTTTCCCTTCTTTCGCTGCCTCTGGAATCTTCTTGATGTCCTTGGCGGCGTTAGTTGCAGGCTTTGGACCAGTTTTCTTCACGACCTGATCCAATTGATAAAAGACTACCTTTCTAGCCGTTCAATTCAAGTGGCTCTTGATGGTGTCAAATCTGTCTCCCACCAAATGAATGCAGGTGTTCCCCAGCGATCGGTACTCTCACCCACTCTCTTCCTGATCTTTATAAATGATCTCTTGTCCATTACCCACAACCCAATTCACTCGTTTGTTGGTGATAGCACTTGAGTTTCTCATACTCATACGAACACTCCCGTCCAAACTCTTCGAACGTCATTATCAACCAGCAGTTTATGCGTGATACATTGAATTCAGACCGCAACAAGATATATCAATGGGGATTATATAACCGAGTAGAATTCAATGCCTCAAAAACTCAGTGCTGCCTCTTGTCGTCAAAGGCGAATCCCAAACCAAATACACTGTCGGTGAACGGCACCTGGATAGCCGAAGCCTGGATCTATCAATCGTCGGCACTCGAATTAATTCGGCTTTTAATTGGAATGACCACATATTTGAAGCTGCGAAAAGTGCAGCCAAATGCATGGGGTTCCTTAAGCGATGCAAAAGATGCTTCACTCTATCCAACCTGACCACTATTTAGAAGGCGTATATTCGTCCCAAAATGGAGTTTAACTCTCATATTTGGTCAGACGCATCCGAAACTGCACTACACGTGCTCGATAGGATGCAAAAACGAGCAGTGGAACTTATTGGGGACCCGGCCGTAAGTCGATCAATTCCATCGTTAGAAGATAGGCGCAAAGTATCATGCCTGTCTCTTTTCTATATGTATTATCAGGACCGTTCCTCAACTGAACTTTCAGAATGTGTTCCGCCCCTTCAGACATTTTCCCGCGATACCCGTCAACCTGAGAATGCACATCAGTTCACGTGGAAAGTCAAGTTCAGGTGCATAATTACCATATAGAGTCAGCCGAACCACATGAATGTGGGTCTACCTGATCATGTGTTTTCTCGTCGTTGTAATGTACAGGCAGTCAAGACCAATACACATCGATACCCCCTTTCCTTATCCACTTCCTCTCCATACGCTCGCACTGTGCTCTGACATTTAAGGGTACATCCCTTTTTGTGCGCGCATTAGTGTAAAAAAAATGGCCCACGTCTTGAATGAGAGATTCTCTAATAAGAGCGCCGTTTTGTCGTAAAGGCGGAATAACAAACTCGATCGAATACTTTGGAAATCTCCAGTGCAACACTTGCAAACTTGCTTGCGTCGAAGAATGAATCCGCTTCTAAGTTGAAAGCAAATCCTCGCTTGTATGTTATAATCAGACACTGGTTTGTTATAATACATCATAAGCATACAGTTGTGTAAGTAGTCACATCAGAGAAATTGGACTCATGGCCATGCAGATTCCATTTTCGTCCAATCCGACAATTATTGCTGCAACTTGGCACAAAGAACAAGCAACCAATAACGCCTTGCACTGGAATGTAAGCTGGGGACCACAATGGATAAACGCTATAGGCCCATATAACAGTGCCTCTCCGAATTCCTCGGACGACTATCTGTCCAAAATGATTATTATGCCACTCTCATCACATGATAAAAACCATTCCCGATTATGTTAGGTACAAGGAAAAGATGAGTAAGGCAATTTTTCAGTTGAGCTTAGTTGTTGGGAGTCGAACAGCAGACTCTTGGAACGATTGTTTGACATGCTATTGAAGTTTTGCTTATTCGTTTTGATGTGGTGGATGGGATTTAGTTTGTCGGGTTATTTTCCCATCAATTTTCGAATCTGCTTTACGAAATCGTCTTTTTTATCTCCATTGTTAACAGTGGATTAACTCTGATTTCCTTTTTTATTCATAACTGTCGCAAATGCCTCCTAATCAATCTCTGCGATAACCAGAATCACCCACATCCGTGAAGATGTTGGGCTCGGTCTCAAGATATCTGAAAAGAAAGGGGGGGGGGGGGGGGGGTATCTAAGGATAGTGTGACGTGCGAACGGCCACCAATGAATTTAGCGAGATTGCAGGGCAGGTGGATGGCGTCTGGGACGATCTGGTAGCCCTTCTTGTCAGATGTGCTTTGTTCCGTTGCTTAAAGTCAACGAACTGGTTACACAATGGAGAAATCAAAGTACCTATGGGCCACTGGGACGAAGTACACAGCAGCCAGACATAAATCCACCGATGTCACTGTCAGACAAATAGCTTTCCTGACCTTTTAGATAAGATTGAAAACGCACAAGACAGTTCGAATATACTGGAAGAGTGTGTGTGCGTGTTTGTAGTATGTCAGCAGTCTATGGGATGGGTCCAGGAATCCTCTATTATAGTGGGGAATATTATTGGGAAAGGTGCTATCTTCAGTATTGTATTGAAGGAGAAATTGTGGTGGTCTGATCCGAAGAGATCGAGAGAGAGAAAGGTCAAGAACGCAAGACTCCCGTACAAGTGGCTTCACGCTGCTCTGAATGCTTTCGAGGTACTCGTATGCTAATTGTAGCAAGTACTCGTCGATAGGGGTAAGGGAGGCACCTTCATATAGGTGAGAGTTTAGGTAATGGCGACCGTCATGCCTTCTACAGTGGTTGGTGCATCTTCTGAGGAGTTTTCTTTCGAAAACTCGAAGTCTTTCCATTTGGGCCGAAGATATGTAGCACCATATGGGAAAGGCGTATGATATTCCAGATCGGATGAGCTGCTGAGAGCAGAGAAGCTTAACTTTGGGGTCAACTTTGTTGCTCCACTTCAAGATGTTGTCTAGTTGCTTAGGCCGACCGAGGCCCCTTTGAAGAATGTGGGTCGCATGTTTGATGAAATTCATTTTTGGGGTATAGATGACCCCAAGATATTTCAGGTTGGGAGTGTTTACTATTCAGAATTATAGCTACTGTTTTGGATGGATTAAGTCGAATTTTCCATCGACTGTAATACAGATACAGTTCGTCCAAATGGCGGTTGAGTCGGTTTGTTGCGAGTTTTGGGCTTTTGGTTGACGTGTACACTAGGACCTCATCCGCATAGCATATCTGTTTTACCCTTCCGTCCACAGGGCGAGGAATATTTGTGGTGTAGATATTAAATAAGGTGGGGCCTAGGATGGAGCCTTGTGGTACCCCTGCAGCGGTGTTCCATTCACTTCAACTTGGAAGGTTCTGTTTAGAACTAACTGGTAGATGATAGCATTCTAATGGGGCCAGTATTCAGTAATTTAAAAACGAGACCTTCGATCCAGGTTGTGTCAAAAGCCTTTTTAATCTCCAGGCTCACCGCAATGGTGGGTCCCTTATTAAAGAGGCGTACGCAGACGTGATTTTGGGAGCCAGGGTGGTGCTGTGCGCTCTTCTAAATCCAAATCGGAAATCAGGTATTAGATTTATTATTTCTGGCACTAGTTGTTTAGTTTCTCGTATATGAACTGTTCATATATTTTGTTGATGCAGGTGAGGAGCGAAATAGGACGATAGCCTGAGGGGTGATAATTTGGTTTCCCAGCGTTTGCTATTGGGCAGATAACAGCATGCTTCCAAGCTTGGGGAAAGCACCCCATGTTGTAGGTATGCTTCAACAGAATGGAGAGCTTTATAAAGAATAAAGCAGAAAGTCTTCGCAACGAGTGGTACGACATGTTGTCTATACCGGGTGACTTCTTGGGGTTTCGAGATGTAACTAGATTTTGTAGGGTATTCGGCGTGACGAAACCGTGACCATTATCACGTGTGTCATCGAAATTGGGTTAAAGACAACAATTGGCTCGTTAACGTTGTCTAGTTTATTGTGGACCTCTGAACTAATGATTGCATTAGTATCCGGGTCCTCATCCTGGAAAGTAATCCTATGATTATTTTCAAAGGTCTCTCCGATCATATTTGCCTTATTGGTGTCATTATTAACAACAACACCGTTGTGTATGATTGGCCCAGTGATACGAGAAGTGACACATATCTTTTTAACATTTTTATAAACTTTCTGGTCCATCTGAATACCCTTCAGTTTGTCTTCCAATTGTCGGGTACAATTGTTTTGGATTCTCTGTTTTATCAGTGTGGCAATATTGTGAATGATGGATCGCAATAATGGCTCCCTTTGCGTAAATCGGTGACAATATCTCATTCTACAGAGCTTTTTACGCTCCCGGATGAGATGAAGGGTGAAGTCGTCATGGGGAATCAGATAAGTCTACAGCGTTAACGATGATAGTGAAGAACATGCGATTCGAACTGACGCCATGACAGAATCACTAAAATTTTAACCAATGCTCAACACATCAGGCCACTGCCGCGTGTACAAATTCGATTTCTAAACTCAATTACACTCAACTGATGTGGAATTGCTATGTTATTGCTTGGTATACGGCTGCTGCTTTTTCTTACTCGATTTTCTTTTGGTGATCTTCACTATTTGCTTGTGTATTGTGTGTGTATCTGCTAGAAACGCCACAAGTCTTTTCAAGTTTGTACTTCGAGACATCTGCGTCTGCGAAGTTTCAACTAGAATCTCGTGAAGTCGTGCTGCAGCGTTATTTATCTCAACCGTCGTTAGGTTCCTGCCAGTGGGAAGAAAGAATAGGCGGAGTTTTTGTTTCAATGTAATATTGAAGTTGTCCAAATTTGTGTGGCCCTGATCGGGTATGTATCTGATATGAGCCCGAGGTAGTCGGAAGCTGCGAATGAACATGGTCACAGTGTTGTGGTCAGATACACCCGCCGATACTTGGGGTCGAGTGATTTGGGTAAGTAAATCTTTGGATACAAAAAAAAAGTTCAGAATTGAGTTACCTCGCCTACCAACAGTGGGTGTGACTATTTCAAAGTTGAGGTCATGAGAGTGTTCGGTGTACCATTGGTACAATTTTGTGCCATTTGGACAAAAACCGAGTTGTTCCAGTGGGGGTGTGAACACTGTTTGAGATTTGGTGTTTATTTATATGTAGCGTTTATTTACAGGCTTATCGTACATTGTATTAACGTTTGTTGATAAGAGATGATGATGTCATCGTTTGTAGATTATATTGCTTATGGTTCTATTTACATGTCAGGTTTAGTGATAAGTGATTAAAGACTATGCTGTAGTTGGGAAGATACGAGATTACGTTATCGCGTATTGCAACGATAGTGAAAAACATGTGATTCGAACTGACGCTATGACGGGTAGAATCACTAAAAATGTAACCAGTGCTCAACACATCAGACCACTGCCGGGTGTACGAATTTGATTTCTAAACTCAAGTACATTTAACTGATGTGGAATTGTTATGTTATCGCTATGGTATACTGCTCTGATGCTTTGGTTGTGGGGGTGAGGAAGTATGTGCGCCAAGACACGGGCGCCTGGTTCACTTCCTTCCCACCTTTCTATTTCCGGTACCTATAAAATCGTCTGCGTCACCGCGTTCTTTGGAACCGAATAAGATTAACTGTTCCTAGAGTCGTAGAAAAGCGTGTCTCTACAAATGCCGCTTTTCCTTGTCTCCCCACCTTCTGCTGACAATGTTAATACGAGTGAAACGAAACAATGGGCCCTTATGCGTCGTCCACGAACAATGGACTACGACGATACACCATCGACGAAGGGAAGAAGGAATAAAACATGCCGGGTAATAGGATATAGGTTTTCTTTTATTTCCTTTAACACATGTAGTTCTTAATGGTTCGTTCATTTAACTTAACACAAATACTTTGGTTTTAACGATTACTTTAATTAGCTCAACGCGCGTAGTCTTTTTAATTTTTGTAAGGCAACCGATGCACTCGGGTGACAACCACTGACCCGTTTCGCAGATTAAATTCGACTTTTTATGTCCGCACCCGGTGGCGGTTGAATCTCGACTGACTTATGAATGGAAAGAATCCATTCATCGCGTCGTGGTGGTTGAGTCATAGCAAAAATAGACTCGCTGCCGCTCACGAGGAATTTCGAGTAGAATTGCTATGCTTGCATAGGAATTCAGTTCCAGCGAATCCTCGCCGTATAAGCTGAGTTGGATTCGTTGGTTGTGTGTACCGGGGAATTGGCTTTGGGAACGCGAGCAAGTATGGGCATGCATTTTCGGGGGAAGTTGGAATTGCTTGGGTGCAAGCAAGGAATATCGTTTAGGTAAGACATTAACCGAAGTAATTTCGGGGAAGCGTATGCGGCTCGGTATAGTTGGTGGTGATGGTTAATGTTCCGTTATGGATTTGAATATGCGTTTCATTACAGCATATGAATTTCGGGGAAATCAAGATTGCTTGGTCGCAAGGAAAGAATATAACTTAAGTAGAGAGTTGACCGAAGCAATTTTGGGAAAATGTATGTGGGGTGATGTAATTGGGGGAAATGATTGGTATTCCATTGTAGGTTGGAAAATGCATTTTATTACAGCTTATGAATTTCCGGGGAAATTGAGATTGCTTGGTCGCAAGGAGAGAATATGAATTCAGTAAAGAATTGATCGAAGCAATTTTGGAAAAATGAATGCGGGGATGATCTAGAATATATTCTGGTGAATTGTATTCTGTTGCGGGTTTGGGAGTATGTTTATTGCAGGGTTAGGAATGTATGCTATTGCGGATTTTGCATGGGAGTTGGGTTAAAGTGACGCACTGTTAGCGGTCAGGGTTGGTTAGAATTGTGGGTTGGTTCTCCATGTGGTGTAGAGAACCCCCACATGGTTATTCAAATTTCCTCTCGGTGTTCTTCACTATTTGCCTGTGTATTGTGTGTGTATCTGTTAGAAACGTCACACTACTCCCCCATCAGTAACTTTGTTACGATCAACTTCGTGTGCGAACGACCGAGCGAGTAACGAGCGAGCGAGAGTCAGTGTCGGAGCAGGCGTGTGCCGGTGCTCTATGCGGAAGTCTTGATTGTAGTATTAAAGTTCTGTTTACTTATGGGAGATTGTTGTTGTGTATACAGATCACGCCGGGGTCACCAATTTGGCGGATGGGCTTTTTCCCCTTTGTCCAACTTTCGAAAGTGTTCCGCCGAACACTTTAAACAGTACTCCAAATTAACCGACACAAGTCCACACAAGAAAAAAAACATAACTTGTTTGACTTTATTGTCAACTTTATTAGCACACTGAGATAGAGTCTTAATTATATCTTGGCCTTATTTAGCAAGTCCTGAGGCTTGTTAAATTTTCCATAATGATTTGTTTTTTCCGGGCAAGGTCATTAGTCTTGCGCAAGAGGCTCCCCGACAGGGAATCCAATCCCGGTCTCCTGAGTGACAGGCGGGTATACTAACCACTATACTATCGAGGAGCTAATTATAATTTACACTTTCTTATACTTATGTTGTCCATGGCCACGTTCACAAAAACACACGATTTTACTTGTGATTTTATTACTTTATTAAAACAGTCCCTCGCGCGACACACTCTCGATTATTGCTACTTCCCGAAAAAAGAACTGTACCCTGTAACGAATTTTTTAAAAACTGATTAAAATTTTCCTTAGGGGATGTCACGACTCACCCGATTGTTCTCTTTCCTTTTCGTTCCCTTGTCCTGGCGATTCTCTCTTAATCGAGAATCTCTCCCCTAGAGGAGAGCGTGCCCTCTATATGTGTCCTGCGATTTCCTGTTTGGTCGCAGGCCAGTTGTGCGGTTGCACCCACACACAGAGACGGGGATATTGCTGCCTGTGTGGCCGGAGATCTTCCTAGGATCGCCAGAATTTTCACACCTTCTGCGGAATCGATTTTGTATATATTCCGGTGTGTGGTTTATTTTTCTTGGCCATCTCTGGGATCGTGGTAATTATCGTCGGTTACGATAATTGTATTTATTTTGCCTTATGGCAACGGTGTTAGCTAGTTTATTGCTGTTCCTCCGCAATGGCCCTTGTTTAGGCGAAGTGTATTGCGGTAGGGTCAAAGGTTTAGCCAATGGATTGTTTTACGGCAATTTGCTTACCGCCGGGGATTTGATGTTTGTCGAGATCTGGCGCAGCTGTGCCGACCACTTGTGTTTATCCAGCTAATGGATCGATACACAATTTCTATACTGGGTCGTGTCCTTCGATCGCCGTGCAGGCGAGACTTGGGGCCCACGTATCTGTGGATACGTGGGGTTGTTGACACCTCTATGAATGTCACCTTTGGCTTGGTGAAAGGGTGGATCATGGGGGGCACGTGAGGTTTAGGCTAAGGTGAATATGTTCCTTGGTGAAACGACAGGTGTCTCAGCCTACCGCGGTTTGTGCGGCTCGTGGAACCACCACAACGTCATAATACTTTTCCTTAACTCCCTCTTTAGCGGTTTTACGAAGAGTCAATTATTTTTGGTTTTAACACCCGCGAATCAAATCGATACTAATGTTCGGGTTCTCTGGTGATTTTGCGAAGAATCAATCTTTTTTTTTTTTTTTTTTTTGTCTTTAGTTTTTATTATCGCCGCCTCTCTTTTTTTGTTTTTTGTTTGTTCGTTTCTGCTTTAGTACAACGCAAGCGCTGTTTGTTTTTTTGTTACCGTTTTATTATATTATTATTATTTAGTGTTTATTAGTTCCACTTCGCCGGAGTTTTTTGGAGAGGGGAAGAAGACCCAACATTGATTTTTTATTTATTTATTTTTGTTTGACATTCGCTTTACCAGTACAATTTGAAAATTTCAATGCGAGCTTATGGTGGCTGTCAGAACTAAATATTTATCTGGAATGCCCTTATTATATAATATTAGACTCTGCTAACATACTAACATCCAAATGTTTCACTATTTTTTTTTTAGTACATTTTTTAATATGTATTTGTTAATACAAAAAATATAGAGAATGAATAATAACAACAAGAAGTGATAACAACACTACTCTAATAATAAGAATAAAAATAAGGAATAATATTTAAAAAAAGTACTACTAATAATAAGTAATGACATTAAAGAGTAATAATAAATAGTAATAATTGATATCCATAAATAATTGCGATATACCTAGAAATGCATAGCCTATTTTCAGATGCAATAACAGACACCATCGTAATATGATAAATTGAAGTCTCGATTTAATCTCTTCCATGTAAATTTCATCCACGTCGGTATTCGTGTCGCCTAAAATTGCCGCAATCACAGATACTTTCCTCCAATTAAAATCCAGACATATCCAACACAGAAGCATAAGACTTCCTGAGGTGTGTGTTTTAAACAAAAAGGAACACAAGGGCTGCAGCCACCCCCAAGTTCGTCTTTTTCCTTTTTTCTATAAGAGCCAAGTCCACTGAGTCAACAAGTGTTTTCTTTTTCATTTCTTCCCTTTTTTAAGGTAGGTCGTGTACTTGTGAATAAAACAAAGGCGAAGGTCATTATCACCCCTTGCTGTCCTTCACATATTATAAGGGTGACCATAATCCCTTGAGTTTAAGAAGACAATAAAAAGCAATCTGTGTTTGCATGTGCTGTTAGACTGTTCCTTCGAGAGATTGCCATGTAAATACGGTGCAGACGTTTCAGTGTTCCACTTTAAATGTATTCTGCTGTAAAATGAGTTAGGGAGCACTGAAATGTGAGCGGGACCTTTTAATTTAGAGGGACGTCGGAAGGCACTCATTCATACATTTGCTTCTAAATTTAGACCGTCACTTGTGTGTGATTTCGTGTGCTATATGTAATTAAAAATGATACGGTTGTGGAAGGTAATTTATCTTTTCGAGAATTTAATGCATTTTTGAAAATCTTTTCATTTCGTATTTTTTGACAATATAAAGAGTGGTGTTGCTATAGAACATATAAAACTTAGGCGATAAACTGCAAATTTATGATTTCTTTTTACTTTCACTACACGTATTCTTAAACCTTAGAAATTGTTTCTAATATTAATCACTAATTAACACGCCTCAGAAGTAGAGTTGGGAAAAAACTTGCGATATGCTCTCAGAGGGAATTGTATCTCTACTAGGGCAAGAGTAAAGATACAATTGAATAAACAATTTCCTGATAATTTACTACTAATTTACTTAATTAATTACTTTCGTAATATAAATTGCTTGTACTTGTGCTAACAATGGGTGAGTGTAGATGGTGAACAATTTTTGGATTTTTTTTCTTCCGCTTAAAGACAAGTTGGGATTTGATATCATATGAGGGTGAATCAAATATAAACGGTAATTTTACTTTTTTGCTTAGCATCAAGTTGTGAATTAGATAATATGGTGCGTAGCTGTTGTTTGGTTTATGAAGACTAGGGGAACCGGCTTGGCTAGTGGTCGCACTCAACTTTGTAGTCAGTACAGCCATGAGCGAGCAAGTGGTACATACGTCTGTTGTGCAGCGGATTATTATAACATTTTTAACAAATGAAGGCGTTAAACCATCGGACATTTTTTCTCGGTTGAAAGCACAGTTTGGTGATGATACACTACCTCAGAATCGTGTGTATACGTGGGTCAGAGAATTTAAAAGTAGCCGAGAACGTATCGAAAACAGACGGATCGTGACGATCGACGCCCAAGGATATGTCGTATAGACGACAACATCCGTACCGTTCGAGAGCTTATTGAAACTGATCGCCGCTTATCTGTTGGAGAAATCTTATCAGAAGTGGGTATCGCCTATGGAAGTTTGGCGGATTTGAATGTTGGTCTATAAGTTGTGGGAGTGTTCCGCCGAACGCTGTCCACGCGAGAGAAACACCACGGAGCGAACACAGCGAAGAAAATGAGACACCAAAAATGTTTTTAATTTTTTAATTCGATTTTATTTTATTTCACAAACTAACAGGTCAATTGAAAAGTCCCCGGCCTGACACATAGATGGTGGCATTAGAATTAAATCCACAGAGAACGCTATCTTCAATAGTGAGCTCTTCGTGATCGAAGATCCTTTGGAGAAGGCGAACGCTGTGGGAGCTGTCTTTCAGGAAATGTACAAGGTGAATGAAAGCATTCACCGAAATCACGACCTGGAGGACAGAATTCGACTGAATCACCTGCACCTCCGGAATGAAATTTCACATTGGCAATCGGAGAATCCGGGTTTTACGGAATTCAGTGACGATAATCTGTCAATTGACATTAATGCCAATGGTGGGGCTAATAGCCTTTTAATCACAAGGGAAGGAATCCAGAGTATCTTCGACTCATTAAGAAGCAAAAAGTCAGTGGGAATAGATGGAGTACCTAACATCGTACTCAAGAACCTGCCCCCAAAGGCAATAGATATATACACGGTCCTGTTTAACAACGCGTTGAATAATGCATATTATCCCGCGCGTTGGAAAACGGCAATCATTCAGCCCATCGCAAAAAAGGGCAAAGACTGTACAAACCCAATGAACATGCGTTCGATAAGTTTACTCCCAAGCATCAGTAAAGTATTTGAAAAAATCATTAACAAAGCTCTGCTAAAATGGGTAGACGACAATAGCATTATTCCAAATAACCAGTTTGGCTTTAGGGCGGGTCATGAAACCACACATGCCGCAGCTAAACTGGTCTCCGACATACAATGGAATAAATGTAGGAACCAATGCACAGGTGCCTGTCTGATCGACTTGGAAAAAGCCTTTGATACCGTCTGGATCGAAGGGTTGTATTACAAACTGGTCAGATATGGCATACATAAGCCTTTACTATATGTACTTTACGATATGTTAAAAGACAGGAGGTTCGTGGTCAAAAGTGGTAATGTGACCTCTAATGAAACGGATAATATCAAGAATGGCTTGCAACAGGGTGCGGTACTCTCTCCGATTCTTTTTAACATTTACATTAGCGACTTATTAGATGCACTTCCGCAGGCTATTGCGTACGCAGACGATCTCATAATTTACAGAACAGCTCCGAAAGTTGAGATCATAAATAGTTTAATACAGCGAGATTTCAACAACGTGCAGCGCTATTGCGACAACTGGAAACTTAAGATCAACTTCCAGAAATGTGAAGCCATCCTATTTAGAACCCCATTATATAAAGCCACGAACGACACAAGGAAAAACTGGCGAAAGCTAGTTATCGTGGGACCACATGGAGATAAACTGGAAACCAAGAGTTTAGTTAAATACCTGGGCATCTGGCTAGACCAATATCTGTATTTCAACAGACATGTAGACGCTGCTCTGATCAAGGCTAGAAAAACGTTTGCTATGACAAGGAGGCTATTTCACAGTAGCCAACTTGACAGCAGGGTAAAGGTCATATGCTACATGACGCTAATCAGGCCAATGCTCATATATGGCTGTCCAGTATGGTTTAACATAGGTCCAAATTTGATGGAAAAGATTCGGGTGTTCGAAAGGAAGTGTCTGAGAACCTGTCTCAGATTATATCGAACACCGGAATCTGAATACAAAAAGTACTACTCAAATGAGACTTTATATAATGAAGCCTGCATAAATAGGGTGGATAACTTTATGATTAAATTAATCAGAGGACATATTGCGAGAGCAATAAGCTCGTCCAATGACCTAATTTTCGGGGCTTATTATCCAAATACCCTGTACTATGAGAACGTGCGTCGCAACGGTTTTGTTCCACCAGAGGCATTCCTTGATTTGGACATGAAAGGGCTTATACAGGATAGATCCGGAATTCCGCTGATCTATCATGTAAGTAGATCATCCGTAGACGGGCGATTGTGCTACGACCGGGAAGTAACGCGCACCGAAGAAGAGCTCCTGCGCTTCAATAGGGCTATCTCCCACAGAGACCGGGACGATAGTATTAGACAGCGTCAACAGTTCTGGTGGTTGAATGGCATATAAAGACCTGGATACCAAAGTCGGTATAGAATCACACTATCATCAGCTAGCTTACATAGACTTAGCTTTTCTAGAATTAGGGTAGTATAAGATGTAAGTTAAGTTAAGCTAAGTGATTTTACATAAAATATATTTAAAAAAAAAAAAAAAAAAGTAGATAAGTTTAGGTAAGTTAAGTAAGTTAAATTTTAAGAAAAAAAAAAAACAAAAAAAAATTTACAAAGTTTTTCAAATTTTTCTTTGTCTTTCAAATAATTATAAGTATTACCACAAAGTTCTGTCGCCGAAAGGCAAATTATACAAATATTAAGTAATGTTTAGCTTAGAGCGTCTGCGAAGGACCAGTAAGTTATTATATAAGCTATTTAAGCTAGAATTTAAGCATTTTTTGTCTAGCCTTTAATTTAGAAACTAAGAATATAGAAAGAAAATAAAAAAATGTTTAAAAATGGAAATGGATAGAATTAAATCCATATGATTTGTAGTTATCCCCAACCTTCAAAAGACGCGTGTATAAATTTGACAGATGTCGGATCATTAGTTTGTGAATTATAGTATTTTGAGAGTTTGAATTGACCTGTTATGCCTAATTGACAACACGGAGTGTCTGTGACACGATTACAATAAGAATGTTCGGTTCGGTATATATATAAGCAACGCGGAACTTGCACACACTTCACGGATTGTTCTTGCACCGGTTATGCATATAATAGATAATACGACGCGAAGATTTTTCTATTTTTGATCGGTTCCGTTGGTTACACAATCGTATCCTTCTCCTAGACGATTCGATAGAGACCTTCCGGTTCGAGTTACTTTCCTAGACTAATTGTCCCTATCCAAAAAATATCCCGTTCTTGTCATTCCTCGTTTCAGCAAAAGAAAATCTTTCATCCTGTCGGCTAACAGATTTTCCCATCGTATCTGTTAGCAGCATAAAATTTCCCTTTGCATCTCAAAAGGAGAATTTCCCATCGAATCTTAAAAAGGAGAAATCTTCCTCGTGATAATTAACATTACATTCGCTGCTGGTGGTCGGATTCTTTTTTTTTGTTTTTGCTTTTCATTACAGATCGGATGCCGCCGCTTATTCTCCGATCTTTTCTATGCATTGTTTGTTTTTCCCATCTGGCCTGAGCAACGAGGGTTCTCATGCTATTCAGATGGATACAAAGGACTATGGGATCGGTAATGCTTTGTTTGCCTTTTCCATCATAAACATCTATCAGGGATAGTGTTATGAGTTTATGATTGTATGACCACGGGACGGCAGCTAAACGATATGCCTTGTTTGCATAAGCGTGCCATTGCTCAACTTTGTAGTCATTAGCATGCATTAGCGCATACCAAGGGTTTATGTGCTAATTGCATTTAGCTACCCGCGTATGTATCCGTTGTTCGGTCTATTTACCGACAATGGTATTTCTTTGGAAACATCGCGTTGGTGTCTAGCATGGGAGATTGATGACCTGTATGCGATGCTTGCTGCATTTGACACATTTCTTAGATGCGACGCTTTAGCTGCCCTTTTGAATTGGGGTAGAATACCACGTATGTTATGGATGCGTTGAACTCGATATTGGAAGCTTTTGAACGTTAAGTTCCTTGGTTTTTGCTATCGGGTTTAACGTTGTTGCAATTTCATATAGTCTTTATTACAGGTATGGTAATGACTATTGGGCCACGTGTCTGTGGGCACGTGTGCTGCGAAAGGTGAGTAGAGTTCCTTGGCGGAAAGGATAACTCACCTGTAAGGAGTTGTATGGTTCGTAGAACCGCTGCAGAAGTGTTCAATCTATTATGTTGTGGCGTTCCTGCGAACCGTACAAATCACTGTGGGCTTAAATACCTTTTCGCCCAGCTAAAGCAGTCATATATAGTGGTGTCCGCAACCCCATGTATCCACAGCCATGTGGCCCAATTCCTCTATCAACTCTTCATGCATGCACGGTTATCGGTGGACACTACACCAGAAACGAAGTTGTTTGACGACCCATTAGTCGGGCAAACAAAACTGGCCAGACGCCGACAGCCATCAAAATCCCATCCGATAAAAGTATGGCCAAGAAATAAACAAATTTATGATTTTCTCTTGAGCCAACCGCTCGCTTTCTTTATCGAAAGGACTATCTTGGGAGCAGAAGACAAACAAAAAAATATATTGACACTGTTCTTACAAGGAGATAAAAACCTAGTATAAATATCACAGCCGAAGATAATGACTTCGGACGAGGATATCACCAAGGCCATAAACCACATGCGGGTAAATTACACAAAGGGACACCGTAGATGTGTGAAAAGCCTAACGATCCTTGCCATATCTCCGGCAACATGGACAGCAACGTTCGCGTCTCTGTGTGTGGGTGTATCCACACAGTATCTCTGCGAACAAATCGGAATCGAAGAAAAAGTTAGGGTGCGATCTCCTGGAAAGGAGAAGTCCTTTGGAAAAGAGAGGATACCAAGGGAAGGCAGAACAACCGGGTGAGTTTCCCTTCCTTCAACAGCATTGTATTAAGTTAGTCAAGTGATAACATACACCGCGAACGGTCCGCGAAAGCGAAAAATTAAGTGTTTCGAGTTTCTCGATCAACATAAAGGTGTTCAAAAAAGAAAGAAAACAAATAAACAATAATAAATAAGAATATTAAATAAAAATTTAAAGTGACTGATTTTATGGGCAGTGTTCGGTGGAACACAAGCACATAAATAAAAAATCCCCCAAATTCGTGACCCCGACGTGAGCAGAAAGTAAACGAGGAAGGTGTAGTGTGTTATTTCTAACAGATACACACGCAATACACAAGCAAGTAGTGAAGAACACCGAACGAAAAACGAAAAAGAAAAGAAGAAACATCAGCAAATCCACATCATCATCATCATCGGCAAGGTCATTAGTCTTGCGCCAGAGGCTCCCCGACGGGGAATCGAACCCCGGCCTCCCCCGTGACTGGTGGGTATACTAACCACTATACTATCGAGGAGCCTAAGTTGAGTGTATTTGAGTTTAGAAATCGAATTCGTACACGCGGCAATAGCCTGATGCGTTGAGCTTTGGTTCTATCTTTTAGTGATTCTGACCGTGATAGCGTCGGTTCGAATAACACGCTCTTCACTATCGTTGCAAACGCTATAATGCCCATTCGAGATGTCATCCTTTTTCATGACAACGCCAGGCCTCAGAACGCGTCCTTGAGAAGGGATACATTGGAGGAAATGGGCAGGGAAACCCGCGAAAACTCTCCTTGTAGTTCAGACCTGTTTCTCTGTGACTATTTGATGTTCGCACACTTGGAGGAAAAAAATTCGAAAGTGATGAAGAAGTCGAGGAGCACATGCCCAAGAAGGGATAGTATAGCTTTCAAATCGGTGGCAGAAGTTTGTAGATCACGCAGGCGACTATGTTGTAAAATGTTGATCGTCTTCTAGTGATTTTGCCCATCACTAGAAGATGATCGGAGTCGCAATCTGCTCCTCTATATGATCTTACGTCAAGAATGTTCGAGTGGTGTCTTTTGTCTAAGAGGAAATGGTCTATTTGGTTACGCGTTACGCTGTGGGGTGATATCCATATGGCTTTATGGATTTGCTTGTGCTTGAACATCGTGCTTTTCACTACCAGATCCTTTGACGCTGAGAACGTAATAATTCGAATTCCATTATCATTTGAAACGACGTGTATGCTTTCTTTACCTATAGTTGGTGGGAAGATATCTTCCTTTCCAATTTTCGCATTGAGGTCCCTGAGGAGGATTTTAACATCGAATGATGAGATCCCATCAAACAGTTCCTCTAGAATGTCGTAGAACGTGTTCTTCGTTTCTTCGTCCATAGATTCTGTTGGGACGTGTACGTTTATAAATATATAATTGTACCATGGTCCCTGTATTTTTAGCACCGACATTTGGTCATTTATAAATTTTACATCTTTTACATGGTGCGTAATCTTCTTGCTTATGATGAAGCCGGTTCCGAGGTTATGTGTATCGGTACCTCTACACGCCAGTGCAAACCCGTTGGTTTCGATTACTTGATGTGGGAATCGGACTTCCCGAAGCGCGACAATGTCCATTTTATATTGTTTCGCGTTTTCTACGAACGTCTGTATCGCGCCTGGTTTATATAACGTTCGAACATTCCAGGTCCCGACGCGTATATCCCGCTTTTTCCGTTTTTTCCTACGTCTTCGTTTTGCCGAGTCGGTGTTTTCTTGATGAATAGTACCCTTATGGTAGTGTGGACTTGTGCCGGTTCCGCCAAACGCCACTGTCTACTTACCCGAAGAACCCGCCATAACTACAACCCAACTTCCATAGTCCCCTCTAATGCAATCGCATTAGCATCTGTAAATGCTTCGCGCATCAAGTTTATATAATGTATTTATCTAAAAGCTCTTGGAAGAGAATTCTTACCTTCTTGCATCAATTCGCATTTTAAATTCCCTACAAGAATTTTATATATCTTATCGGATCATAAATCCAAATCCCAATCTTACCATAAGGATTTTCCCTAGAGGAATTCCGGCAACAATTTGGTTCACACATTATGTAACCACATTTCTAGGGATAATAAACATTGCGTCGCCTATTCCCAGCCTCACCACGTGTACGATAAATTCCCCTACATACACATTGGCTGGCGACCTTTGTCCAAGGGACAAAAGCAAATACACGCATCTTGCGTCTAAAGGCATAAACCAAAGCCTTTAGTATAAGCAAATGCAAATACGAATTGTGTACTTACCCTTGGCAGCGATGCCATAAACACCAATTTTCAGACAATATGCTCAAACCAATTAGCACCATGTCCACCATGCATTGCGGTCTATCAATACAGCTGCAATGCACATCATAGACAATGATCTACACGATCTCTTTGTCTTCCAATATTTTTGGATTTGCTTCTCATGACCTCACGGCATGAGAAAACAGAAACCCACCACTAACCAATGAGATCGGCTTGTTTACTTAGCTGAACTCACATCTCATTGATGCCCATTCCCCTTTTCGATTTTTCAGATTCGTTCTCATGGCCTCGTCCCACGAAAGAACCACTGTTCACACATACATACTTACCATATTGATCTTCTCTATGAGATCCGGTTACCTACCCCCAAAGAGAGACTTCACGTTTTTCTTGGGATAGGAAATGCATCCCTAAGTTAAGAGAGCCAGTACCACTGACCGAATTTCCCTTGCCAGCGAATTGATATCGCCGAGTCGTATTTCAACATCCAGCCACGCTGGTTGGTTCTTTTCCTGCTCCCCGTGGCGTCGCGGGGACGCATCAGTCCAGAGTCTTGTTTATCAACCCCGGAGTGCCGCCTCTAATATGTTGAGTTTCACCTAGTCAACGGAAGCCAAATAATTAAGACGCGGTGAACAACGTGTGAATTATCTATATTAACACTTTTATAGTAGCCTCTTAATAAATAGACAGTACTCAGTGTATTTTATTTCCAAGCTGCAGTTCCTGGGTGTTTTATTTTACACTTTTCACTTGTGCGGCCAGTGTTTCGATCTCACAGCAGTGTACCAACCAGCGAACAATTCGTGGGACGAAGTGGAACCGTACGCCGGCACCACGATCTCGTACCCCCACAGACTCATCGCACCTATGCCTACCGAGTTTTTTGTGAGATTGTTTTTTGTATATTGATTATTCATTTTTGTTCCCACGAGTCTTGGGGTTTCGGATAGTCCGCCATATTACTACTTATTGCTTACTGCTCTGATTCGACCCGCTGTCAGAGAGACGCCGTTATAATACAGCCGGAATATCCCTGGCTGCAAACCACCCAATGGGCACGGTGACGCGTAACACCCTGGATTAGGGGTGGTAGATCTTTGTGTGTTACTCCTCGCTAGCCTGTCTGACATGGGTGGCCCTACTGGAAGCATATGCTTCCGTCAACATAGCCTGAGTGATTCATTGTAGTTTCAGCCCCCGCACCACGTCAAGGTTTCTACCAAGCGGGTGATTTAAGATCAATGTATATCGATAGCTCCTCGATAGTATAGTGGTTAGTATACCCGCCTGTCACGCGGGAGACCGGGGTTCGATTCCCTGTCGGGGAGCCTCTGGCGCAGGACTAATAACCTTGCCCGGAAAAAACAAATCCTTATAGCAATTTTACCAGACCTCAGGACTTGCTAAATAAGGCCAAGATCCGTTCCCGGTTGTAGTGCCGATGATGATGATGATATCGATATCTGTACTCCTTATCCACTTCCTTTTTCGCTAACACTGTGACCTCACATTCAAGGGTATTTCAATATCCGTTATTTATTTTGCGCGCGTTAGTGTAAAAATAAAGATAAAATTGATCGATGCGGAACTCCCGTGACATTTCAATGGTGCTGCACAAAACCCAAAATCACGTCAGAGTGTGTTGTAAACTGGCTACGTATTGGGTAAGTGAGGGCCAATACTAAAGCGGTTATGCCCTTTTAACAGCTGCCCAGCTGAATCCCTTCAGAAACTTATGTGACAATACCTTTTTAACGATTATTACGTGATTCTCACATCATAAACTCACTAACTATAAATATCAGAGTACTGATGCTTGGAAGGTACAAGAAGCCTTTGGCAACATCGATTTGCGTTTTCGAAAGAAGAACTCTATTGCGTTCTAGCTATTCTACCATCAGTTCTTGATTAATCCATTGCAAATATCTATGCAGAGGTATTCAATAAGGATGGCGATTGTGGTTTTAAGTACTTGACAGATGTGCAGACATGGAGGCATTGGTTTAGTTGGAAACGTAAACTAAAGCCCAGCGAGTTCGTTGGCAGAAACGGTGTATTGAACCAGCAAATGGTTCGAAAAAGTAAATTTAAAAAATTTGATTTTAAAGATATATATATATATATATATATATATATATATATATATATATATATATATATATATATATATATATATATATATATATATATATATATATATATATATATATATGTATATATATATATATATATATATATATATATATATATGTATATATATATATATATATATATATATATATGTATATATATATATATATATATATATATATATTCTAATACAGACTATTCAACTTCGTTTTTTGTATATGCATACGTTGCAGGGATGTTAATGTCCTAATAATATAAAAAAAATAGATCATGGGCAGTAAGGAAGGATAACGAAGATAAAAAAGTATTATACGAACGTAGAGACTGTCAGAATAATTTGGACTTGGATAATATCACCACAGGAGTGGACAAAATATTCGCCCTCGAGAAAACCTTTTTTCGTAGAATGTGTCACCGATCTTTTGATAAAATTGTGTGGGATTAAACTTGTGTATTTCGGACAAAAACTTAAAAAGTATTCTACTTGTTGCAAACACAACTTTTCGTTGTATACATGGTTTTCGATGAGAAGATAGAACCTGTTTTATAAAGAAATAATTATGTGAACTATTGTTCCCTTTTAAAATGTTCTTTTAAGCAAACGTATCATTTCAATGTGCACTTTATCACTGTACAATCGAGACGAATAAATCTAATTTATTAAGGCCCTTAACCAATTTGTAACATCATCTGCCAGCGAGAAAGCGAAGTGTCTGGTTCCTCAAGCATTCTACAAATTTTGCGCAGCATACTCGTAAATGCAATCAAAGTGCATACGGACACCATGGAGTTATCTAATTCATTTGACTCGTGCATTGCAGACTTCGAAAGATGTATCACGTACCACAACACAGCCACATCACTAAAACAGAGTCGTTGAGTACGCGTACAACTGCAGCAACTGCTGGTTCTATAAGTGTACCATAACCCGAAGTAAATGTTAAATTTAATTTTTAATTTATAACATTTAGAGCGTCGTTGACGCGCATAGTTTTAAGAGATATTAGTAGCCATTTTTCCTGTATCGTTTTTATCGATTGCATAGCGTCTTTTTATGGTGATTTTAGGGATCAGTTTGTAGATTCGTTGTAAGTTTGTCTATGTTTTGTGGTATCCTCCCAATGACTAGTACGATTCACATAATATAGCTCTTCATGCATAAGCACGTTATTAAGGGCAAGGGAAGTCGGTCAAAAAAAAAATGTATTTCGAAAGTTTTCTATACACGTTAGGTAGATGAAAATCCATAGAAAGTGGCATTTCGTCGATTTTGTTTTCGTTTCGGCAAAAAGTAATCCAACATATTTTCGTTAAAGGAGTGTAATGCTATGCACCCTGTAATGTATTGATGAAACAAATTTAGACTCCTTTCTGCTGGACAAGTCACATTAAAACAAATCGCTTGACAGTTTTTTAATTGCTCGATTGTTAGTTTTGTAGTGGAAATTATGGAAGTTACTAAAGTAAATCGATATATTTTAAAATTTTACTTTGATCAACTCAAAAATACAATCCAATGGGTTGAAATATTGAATGGTGTTTATGCCCCTGATACTGCCACAGGCAAATACCCGTTATCATGGTATCGACGATTCCATTTTCATTGGTAGGACTGTCCTCAAAAATGTTAAAATCATGGAAATGATCGCAGTAGTCTGGGATGTTACTAATTGTTAGTTGAAGTTACTTTTAACCCTTCCAAGGTAGGGTCGGCTTTACTAGACTATCGTCGTTCTTGGCGATTTTAACCTCCCCCATCTCCAATGGACATTGGCTGACGAACAAGCCTTCTACGTCTCAAGCCCCACTAGCTCCAAGGAACGTATTTTTATAAACGATCTCACCGACTGATGCTCCATCGAGTAAGCAAAGTCATCAAGCCATCAAGTCCCAAATCATATGGGGAGACAACTGGACCTCGTGTTTACAACGGACCCACACAAGTCCTCAGTTGCCTCTAGTCCACACGCTCTCTCCACCATTGATAATTACCACCCCCCGCTGCTCTTATCCATATATCTTGATCATGAAACCCAGCCTTCTCTACCTCATGATAGCTTTTCATACAACTTCCACAAAGCTAACTTCCGCGTTTTAAATGAGCGTCTTAGCAAAACAGCATTTCGCTTTGATCATTTGGGGGTAGAAGAAGCTACTGCCGCTCTCTATAAGGAGATCTACTATGCCATCGCCTTATATGTCCCCTATTCTCGTCACAGGTCATCAGTTTTATCGCCGCCATGGTACAACCGCTCACTCCGCGCTCTTAGGAACAAGAGAAATAACTTGTGTAACATTTTCCTCAAAACGCGTTCCTTCCAAAACTACTCCAACTATCCCGGTTCCTTTTATAAATTTTCCGAGCTCTACAACTCCCTCTACACACACTACCTCACAAAAACACAATCTAATTTGATCAATGACCCCAAATCTTTTTTTCACTTCATAAAATACAAACGTAAATCCGACGCCTATCCTAACTCCCTTTCTTAAGGCGCGACTACTTCAACCGACCCCCTAACTACTGCCAATCTATTCGCTTCGTTTTTCAATAAATCCTTCACAGATATCTCCTTCGAACCCAATCCGTCTCACTTCAAAGACTTGCCCGAATTCTCCCTCGGCCCCTTCACCCCACAAATTATTCAGCGCCACGTAGTTGATGAGATATTAAACTTACTCAAAGACGAGTTCAGCCCTGGGCCTGATGGACTCCCGGCTGTATTTTTAAAGAAATGTTCCACTTCTCTTTCCCTCCCGATATCAAAGATATTCAATCTATCCCTTTCACAAGGGATCTTCCCTAGTATTTGGAAATCCTCCTACGTCACCCCCATACATAAAAAGGGACCTAAAAACGATATAGGCAACTACCGTCCCATCGCCAAACTGTCTCATATCTCCAAACTGTTCGAAGGAATTCTTTACAACGCGTTATCTTTCCGTTGTAAATCCATCATCTCACCCAACCAGCATGGTTTCCTTTCGGGTACACAACGAATCTGGTCGAGTTCTCATCCCATGCTCTCCGTGCCTTAGAAAATGGCAACGAAGTCGATGTAATCACCACCGACTTGAGCAAGGCCTTTGATAAAATCTCCCATAATCTCATCCTTTTTAAGCTGTCCTCCCTAGGTTTCGAACCCCTATTGATCAAGTGGTTATCTTCTTATCTGAAAGATCGGTCCTACGGTGTCAAATTCAGATCCTCCCTGTCCAATCCTTTTCTTCCCACGTCAGGGGTTCCGCAAGGCAGCCATCTAGGTCCCCTCCTATTTACCCTTACCATCAATGATGTTGACTCCATTATTAAATACTCATCCATCTCCCTCTATGCGGGCGACGCCAAACTCTACAAAACGATCATCTCTCCTCTCGACTCCTCACTTCTCCAAACAGACCTCGACAGCTTCTCAACTTGGTGCCGTAATAACTGCCTTGAACTCAACGTTGTCAAATGTCACCCCATCATCTTCTCCCGCAAACGCCCCCCTGCCCCCCACGCTCCTACTTCCTACTAAACCAGCAGATATCATCCGTACCCTCGATACGCTACCACGGGGTCTTATTTGACAGGGAGCTTAGCTTCATCCCGCATATTGAGGATATTATTCTTAAAGCCAACTCTGTCCTTGGGTTTCTGAAACGGTGGTCTAAAGAATTCTCGGATCCTTACGTTTCCCGTTCTCTCTACATAGCCTTCGTTCGCCCCCTTCTTGAATACGCCAGTCAGGTCTGGTCTCCACACTACTCGTCCCATGTACGCAGAATCGAAAGCGTGCAACGTCGTTTTCTGCGCTTTGCCCTCCGCGGAATGAACTGGGCGAATCCACGGATTCTCCCCCCATACACACGCCGGCTCCATCTGATCAACTTCAACACACTTGAGGAGCGCAGAACTCATGCCGATATCCTTTTCATCCACCGTTTCCTTTCAGGCACAATGAACTGTCCAAGCCTGCTCTCCATCATTCCACTTCACAGTAACCCCCGTAACCTGCGAAACCCTCATCTCTTCTATCAGCCCAACCACCACACTTCGTATGGCTCGAATGAACCCGTTTCGCGAATGCTGCGACGGGCAAACTCCCACCCCACCTCCTCCGATTTCAACTTTACCTCTACTGCTCTCAAACTACACCCCCTCTCTTCCCCCTCCTGACCACACCCGCTCCCGCCTACACTCTTACATCCTGTACTAAGCGGAGTGAATGAATGAGTGATAATTGATGGATAAACCCAGTAACCAACCCGCAAAAAATACCCCCCCCCCCGCTTTTTTCTTTTTAACAATACTTTGTATTCTTATAT